>PVJL010000637.1:0-369165 GCA_004026885.1 Lyroderma lyra | reverse complement strand
GCTGGGAATCAAACCCAGGCTGAGGCTGGTTTGCGGGTGTGTGTGCAGGGGAGGGGTGTGTGTGTGTGTGTGTGTGTGTGTGTGTGTGTGTACTGAGAGCCTGACCTGCCCAGGGCCTCACAGAGGATCAGCAGAGCCAGCCTACGCCCCAGCTAATGACCACCATGCAGTGCTCTATCTGTGGGGCCCCTGCCTATGCAGCACAAGCCACTCAGCTGGAGAGGTGATGCACTGGCACCCAGTGGCAGCCCTCATGCTTGGCCCCACCCTCAGGCAGTGCTCGGTGCTCAGGACCTGTTCTTGTACATCAGCTTCACGACACGCGTGCCACCCTCAGACTTTCTGGAATGCAGCTCCTTCAGGGCTTGTTCCCACCTGGAGATGGCATCGCAGATCTTGAAGAGGCAAAAGAGGCAAGTCAGGAAAGCCCTTGATGAGGGGAACCCAAGGTGCCTGCAACTTCCCATAGACAGAGAGGTGCAGCCCTGGGCATGGCAAAGCTGCCTCCACTGGCCTTAACACCTGAGGGGGCCTTCTGAGAGGCGAGGCAGCCCCAGTCAAAAACCATGGCCTTGTATCACCAGCTCCCTTTCCATTCCAACAACAGCCATTCTCCTCTTCAGCAAATATACCCAGAGGCCTACTATGTAACAAAGTCGTACAGATTCCCTAGACATTTACCAAGTTATGACACACTTTTTCCAGGCAATGGTGAAACACTGAGGAAGCCTCTGTCCTGTTGCCATAAAAAAAGCAGACAGGGGACCCAAAACACTCATATTCATCTAGTGTTACAACACATTCCCACACTTAACATGCCCCATGGCTCTAATATCAGACCACAATACAAGAAAGGTCTTAATCCCACTTCAGGGCCTTTAATACAGAAGTACCACAGGATCTACCTTCTTAAGATGTGCTTGAACCTAAGCATCACAGAGGCCCTGGCAGACAGGGTAAGAGTGAGGTGCCAGTGTATGACACGACATCCAGTGGGTCCAGGCATACAGCTCTCCACCTGTGTACGTGTATACGTCACTGGCAGCAGGCTCAGTTGGGGCTGCTGCTCAGAAGTGCCTCCTTGTCCTTTCTACACCAGCTGAGAAGCAGCTTTTCCCCGGGATACTGCACAGCCACTCAAGGGTAGGAAGAGATAGAGAGGTCTTCTCTCCAGAGACAAGGACACAAACAACTTTCTCTGCCTGTATGGTACATTTTAGGATGGCACAGAAACGCTTGCCCCAGGGAGCACCTTGGGCTCAGCACCAAACAGGCCACAAAACAGTCAGACACTCGCCAGATGGGCTTCCCCCCAACCTCCACACTCAGTGGGCTTAGTATGGAGGCCATCACCTTGACGGTCCCCTGCAGGCAGTGTTCCAACTCCCTGCCAGAAGGATCATCCGTGAAGAGGGCAAAACCAGAGTGGGATGACTTCCTCATGCCTGTCTCCTGGTTCAGCCGCTGGAGGAACTCATCAACTGTGGAGGAGCCGTCAAAACCGACCACCTGCAGGGGACAGGTGTTAGTCCTAGAGCGGGTTTCCTGAGAAGGGCTCACTAGGGCTAGGACAGGGATCTGTGTCTAGGAGGCAGAAAGGCTTGGCAGCAAGAAGCAAGGGAGAATGCAAGAGCCAAAGAAATACTCCATTCCACGTGCACATGCAGAGAGTGCATGCTTAAGGGGTGAGCCTGCCCGCTGGACACTGGACTCGGACATAAGCTCTGTTTGTCCTTCACTGTCACTCTTTCAGAGGAGGCCCTTTGGTGCCATTTTCTCGGTCAGTGTCTTACCTTCCCAGTTCACACAATGGGTTCAAAAGACCTATTTCTAGGACATCAAATAGTGGAGTGCTTTTGCAATTCAAATTCCTTTCTCCTTCCACACTAGCAGTAACCACTGCATTCCCACCCTCAAATCCAGGCCTGTCCTTTTGCTGGTTTGCCTGTTAAGAATCTGCCAAGTCTAAGGAGACTTAGCAGCCCCCTGGTGCTGACGTATTCTCGGGGATGGTAATATAAGCAGACACATGACAGGGTACACACCCACCTCCTCACCTGGTAAGTCCCATTGGCGAAGTGCACAGGGATGCTGAAGGGCAAGGAGTGGTGGAAGGGGTTCCGCAGCAAGATGGACACCACCTCCATGCGTGAGGGCCGGGCCTCCCGCTCCCCCGTCTGCAGGGTCCGCTCCACTGCCCGCTGGCAGTAGGTGGCGTACTGGCCAGTTTCATTGCTAAAAAGACAGGTGAAGGGAGAAGGGAATATTAGGGACTCCACTCCTGCCTGCAACCCTGACATCGTACTCCCTACCAAGACCTGGCCAGGACCAAGCCTGCAGGTGGGCAGGCTGTGAATAAAGCCCTGAAGACTGGTCTGGGCTGTTAATTTGTTATTCAGGGCCTATGAACATAGCAACACA
The DNA here is from genome assembly GCA_004026885.1 of Lyroderma lyra. NCBI lineage: Eukaryota > Metazoa > Chordata > Mammalia > Chiroptera > Megadermatidae > Lyroderma > Lyroderma lyra. The sequence continues at coordinate 366,744 of PVJL010000637.1, read as the reverse complement.
AAATGAAGAATTGAGAATAATTCGGGGGCAATGTGGCTTCCCATGAGGCCCTCCAAAACTTCCATACATTTGTGGATTGGTATGCAGAGAAGCCCGGCATGCCCAGATCTCTGTGTGCCCATCTGTATATATAATGTGAAGTCTGCATGACCACTGAGTAAATCTTAGAGGGTGGGGGTGATCTGACCCATCCTCGTCTCCCATGCATCCCTCTTAATCACGCTGCAGTCAGGAGTCCTGCAGTGACAGAGGAGATGGAGCTCACTCACCTGGGGTCTGCATGGCGCTGCAGCTGCTGTTTGACATACCAGAGGAAGTGGTGCTGAGGCAGGAAAAGTGGGGCGCACAGAGCCAGGAGCTGCCAGCACTGCCAGGGGAACAGGCAGCATGGGGTGAGTGCTGGGTCTGCAATGCTGCCCATCCTTGCGGTCCCAAGCTACAGAGCCTTTAGTACTCTCTCCAAACTAGAGCCCCCAACCTCCTCCGTGTACTAGGATGGCCAACTTGGTCTGGCTTTGTTCAGAGTAATAATCACACAGTCTGACTGCATGCAGACATCCAGAAGGGGGCCAAGAGAGGGCAGCTGTGCTGAGGCAGCTTTGAGCACTGAGGCTGCCCCCCAGCTACCAGGCTCAGAGAATAACTGCCCAGTCACCTCCTTCCACATTTCCCACCTTCTGGGCAGCCCTTGCTAATGGCTCCTGTCAGCTATTCCATCCCAGTGATGCCCACCTGCATGGGGGAGTACTTCTGAGGTGGGCGGCAGCTGGTCTGCTTCATAAGTTGGCAGTAGATCTCACTTTGCAGCTCAGGGTGAACCAGGCAGACCTGCAGGGCCGTCTGGGCCAAGGACACATGGTAGTCCACCGAGGCGGCTTCCACAGGCACATTGATGAAGAGCTGGCAGGACTGGCAGGGAAGAGACAGTGGGCACAGGCAGCCCAACAGCCCCTTGATTAGTGTTTGCTGTTATAGTGGAGAGACTGGGCTGCCCCCTCAGGGCTCAAGGGAGGCTCCAGCCCACTGCAGACGGTCCTTGTAAGAGGGAGCATTACTACCACTTGAGAGCATCTTTGCTGGCTGAGAAGGCTACTTTGAATAGAATCTTTCCTTCTTTAAATGTTTCCATTACATAAGCAAGACATAGTCATTTCTTAAGACAGACTATTCAGATGGGTACAAAGAACATTTTAAAATAGGTCAGAATCTCTCAGGTCCAGAAGCAACATACATCTGGCCTTTCCTGCTGGGCACGACAGGAGGAGGGGAGCTCCTCAAGGGAGAGTTTCACGGGTGCATCCACAGGGCTCATGAATGAAGTCCCAGAGCTTCTGGCCACCCTGCCACACAGGATGTGGTGGGGACCCTGTGGGACTCTCCCCTCCTCTTCAGATCCCTCTGTGGGCTACCCCCTAACTGCATGCGTCTCCTTTATATGAGGGTCACTATGGTGGGCAGGACTGCTCAAGGCAGAGCCTGGGCACATAACAAGAGCGCCCACTGCCAATCAGTGGCCTGGGTTCTGCTCCCACCTTACCTTGAAGAGCTTGAGGGCCTCGGTCTGCAGGGCCTCAGAGGGCAGGGTGGTGAGGGAGGCGTACAGCCCATCTTTGCTATAACACAGCATAGGGTGCTTCCAGAGGGGGGAATCTGCCCAAAGCACAGCACCGAAGAGCAGCAGCAGTTACCACTGAGGAGGGACCTCACCCCCAACCCCCATCCTTACTTAGATCTGTGGGGAAGACAAAGGTTTAACTGTCCGGGACACATGGGCTATGCTGGCTTTATATCCAGAGAGTGGAGTATGCAGCTGTTCACTGCATTTAGCACACTCACATGCATGGCCTACAGGAAGGTGGCTACTGCTTTGCTAGTGGGGCTGTAACAGGGATGAGTGTGTGAGGTCATGGTCACCTGAGTGCAAACGTGTGTGTGCAAGGGAGGCCCCGCCCTGCAGTGTCAGGTCTGGATGCAGGACCGTGTGTCAGCCTGAAATAAGTTGAGGAGAAGTAGAAAAGTGTATGTGGTGTGTGTCCTGTGAGTGCCTCAGGGTCCTAAGAATCAGTAGCAAAATAAAGACCCCAAAACATCCCAGGCTTGGATTAGCCTGATCCCAATTTAGGCTTCACCTACTGATTAACAAATTTTAACTATAGATTAACCAGCCACCTCCTTTCCTCAACCCTCTGCCCAGCCAGGGAAGCTGTATGTTAAACAAAGTAAAACACTGACCCAGGTCACTGGAAAGCCTACTTCCCAGATAAACTCCCTGGATAGACTGGTTACCTCAGTATCTTCCCCAGAGACAGGAGCCCTTGTGCTTGGGACAGGAATGCCCTTCTGTGGTTTAGACAGTTCTAAAACAGCTTCCGGGGACAGTAGTGCTTTTTCTGGGTTCTTGACCAACAGTTACCCAGCCACTGCACTCCAACCCGGGGCATGATGTCCACCCTTGCCTTACCTGGGTCTCCCTCAGCATCCATCAGTTTTCCAATGAGCTGCTCATAGGCAGTGCCCACCTTGGCACTGCTGCCACCTGCAGCCACTGTGAGGTGGTAAAGCCACGTGTCCTAGAAGAGGATGAAAGCCATCTGATGGGACTGGGCTAGGAAGAATGGAGGCAAGAGATCCTAGGAGACTTCCTTGAAGGGGCCAAGCCCATGGGTAGGGTTCAGTTGGTTTGGTTAACACAAGTCAAGGCCACCAATCTCTAAGAGGAAAACTCGGGATCAGGTAAACATGAACCCAAGTTTCTAAGCTTGTGGTTCTACCTCATGGTCCCAGATGTTGGCCACTGGGAGTGAATTCAATATGGGGAATATTCCCAATCAGGAAACACTAGTTGCCAAAATGTCCAGGAGGGAGATAAATGTGAATTTGGGCAAGCTCAGGAGAAAGAGAGAAGGGAATGAGAATTACGGGTCCAAGCCTGGCCTTGGGGCCCAGCCCCATCCCCTACCTTTTCGTGCTTCGTGCCAATGAGGAGGTAGGTGGGGCTGTGCTCTGGGGGCTGGATCACCAGGGTGCAGTGGGAGGAAAGCAACCGCCGGGTTCCTCCAGCTTCGTAGTCCTCGTCCGAGTCACAGGATCGATCCACTTCCTCTATGCGTGCATCCCGCACAGGCAGGTGGCCCAGGGGTCGCTGTTGACATGAGCCTTCTGTGAATGGGAGAGCTAGCAGGGGACAGGGGAGTCTCCTCTCTCTGAACCCTCAGGCCCTACAGGGTTAGGAGTCATGGACGTGGACAGATGACAGGATGGGAAGGGGAAATGACGACGACTCGGCTGAGGCTTGCTTGGGGAAGTGCGGACAGAGCCCATGGGCAGTCTGTGGGCCATGCACGTTGGCCATGCCCTCTGGAGGAAGCCAGCCAACTGACTTAGTACTTGTGGGGTTAGGTGGGGTAGAGGGTAAAGGGGTAGAGGGTAAAGCTGGGGCCTTCCATCAGGACATGGAGCCACAGGAATGGGGTCTGGGGCAAGAGAGAGCAGGTGCTGTTAGGAGACCAGGAAGTACCTTGTCCTCATGGCTCCGATAGTAATAGAAGGTTCTCCCAACAAGAGCACACCAGACCAGCTTGGAGTGGCCATGCTTTACCTGTGAGACATAAATGAACCAGCATTACTAGAACCAGGTGGCCCCAGAAATAAAAGTAGAACTGACAAAGAGAAGCCACAAGGAGGCAAAGCTCAAAACCCCTGGTCAAACTCAGGTCCTTAGTAGATACACCACCCAGCCTCCCTACTAACGGAAGCAGCCCTTTCACGGTGAGGGGCCATAGTGTGTACCATGTGACGCCCCATCCGTCATTGTCCAACCTGCCATTAAAAGATGAACCAGGCCAATCAGGTGTCCTGTCTCAGGAGTGTGAACATGGGAAGAACTTGCTAATCAGCAGAGGCTAGAGTGGTAAGGATGCTGAGAGGGAGGGAAGGGCCTTGGTAGGCAAGTGTAAATCATGAGGGGACAGCGGCTGCACCCAGGCAAGGAGACTGAGTGTGAACACGGACCGAATGGGGAAGCAGAGGCAGAGAGGGAGCCCGCGGGCACGGAGCTGGCTCCCACAAGCGGCTTTGCTTCCTGATGGCGTTTGGGCTGAGTCAAGCTGCTCCCTTGACAGCTTCCCTTTTCTTGGGGTTCACGAGTGCTTCTCTGCTCCTTGCAACCAGAAGAGCCCTAACTAAAAGGTCTTTAAGGCAGTCCTGGGGTATTGTGAGTCTTTGAGTGGGGAGCTGCTCACCTAGGTCACTCTCTCCACTATTCATACTGGTGGGTACAGGTGGGGATGGAGGGCAACCCCTAATGACCTCAAACTGGATACAAGACATTCCTTCCTCTGTCTTGAGAACAGCTGCAGTCCTAACCCTGATGTCTGTTTCCAGGGAATCATTCACCACCGCCTGTGTAGTGAGGCCAACCAGCTAATCCCTGCGAGGAAATTCCTGGAGGCAGGAGCTGTGTGCATGCAGGGGCCCCACTGCCCTTTGGCACTCTTCTTCCTGGCTCCCCTGACTCTCAGGAGGCCCACGTGCTCCCCCACCAGCCCCACCCCTACCTTGGTCAGCCAGCCCTTCACCGTGGGCTTGGTGCCGCCCTGAGGCAGGGCTGGAGGCCCAATGGCCTGGACCTTCAGCAGGCTCTGGAGTACTCGGATCCACTCCTCCAGCAGGCTGGGCGAATCAGCCGTCAGGTAGTAGGTTTTCTTCTCAGAGATGAGCTGTGGAGGGGTGAGGGAGTGGGGAGGGGGCAGGGAGACACAGTATCAGAGACCCGGCTCGGAGGTGGCACCAATCCCTGAACCCACTGGGCCTTCCTTCTTCCTGCTGTGGCACCCCATCCCTTCTTTTCCTTCCCATCCTGTTCTGTCTCTTCCACCTACACTCTATCTTTCACATTCTGTCTCCTCTTCCTAATACTCACAAATTAGGATCACACCCAAATGTTGATGAGAAATGTCTTCATCTCTACCGTAGCCATTGCCACACCCAGCACCTCTTCTGTCTAAAATTCTAGGTGCCAGGACCATGCTCACCTGGAATGTCTGTGCACCCTCTCCTCGAACAATTTGGCAATGGGAGTTCAATTCCACTTGACCTTGAGGTTTCCGGATGACATCACTCTACAAAGAAAGAATGTGAAGGAAAAGAGGTTGGAGCCTTCCCAGAGCACATCATTTCTCCTTAGACTTTATTCTAGGTCACAGGCCAAGGGGAGGTGATTCTCAAGCTTCCCTGGGCTAAGGTATGACAGGTAATTTTTTTCAGGATCCTGGTTCTAACTAAAACAGAGCCATGATTAGAGACATGGGTCCTGCTGACCCAGGCCACAAATAGTATAGACTGAGTCTTTAAAATTGGGTCAGAAGTCATCAGGTTATTGAGCTATAAAGCCCTTAAATTCTTCCCACTACATCTTTTATACCACGTGTGGCAAATGAGTGGCATATATAGCACCATTACTATTTCCAGTGCCACTGCAGACATTACTCATCAGTCAGAGCACGTCTGCTCATTGGGCAGTACAGGCCCAGAATCCTTAATAAGGTGTTCGAGATGGCCACTACTAATCAACTAGAGGTGCACAAGAGACAAGGCCTTTTTGCCTTCTTTAAAACAACACTGGTTACCCAGGGAAGGCCTCTCAAACTAGGTCCCAATGTCCAAGTCTCCCTAATTCCAAAGAGTGTAGCAAGAGGCGGCAATGGGCTTGCCAGGGAGGCCAGTCCTTTTCCAGGATCAGGCAAAAGAAGAACTCGGTTTCTGAAGGAAAATGGAATCTCCAAGCCAACTCACCTAGAACTGCCTGTGCCTGCCCAACGCCTGATTTCCCTGTGAGAACTTGTGACCAGCCTCATGGTCCACGTGTGGCTCAAAGCCTCAGCTGCCCAGCCAGGCTGCCTCTCGCCACCTACCAGACCTCTGCCCTCTGACTGTGGGCCACACTGCCCCTCTTCCAGCCCGCCTCACACAGTCCCGCATCTGGAGTGGGGTCCTGTGGACTACAGTCCTGGGGGAGAAGGGTCTCACCGGGGACTTGTAGTACAGAATCTGTCCCTGTCTCAGGACAAACCAGCGCCTCTTCCACGTCTTCACCCGGCTCCCCATTTTTAGCAGGTAGCCTGACTTCTCCAGTGATTCCTGCAGTGGTGGTGGTGGGGTGCAGAGAAGAAGAGAGGTGGACAGAGGAGAAATCAGAAATTACTCATCATTCCATAGGCCAGGGAGGTTTGGGAATCACTTTTCCCTTTGCCTTTGATCTGGAGTAAGATCTGAGGGGAAATGATGTGCCCTGGGAAGGCTCCAACTTCTTCTCTTCCCATTCCTTTCTTTAGTAGGGGTGTCCAACCATTTGGCTTCCCTTAGGTCACACATAAAATACACCAACAGCTGATGAGCTTAAAAAAAAAAAGGTCCCTGCGTAATTTTCATAACATTTTAAGAAAGTTTACAAATTTGTGTTGGGCCACATTCAAAGCTGTCCTGGGCTACATGTGGCTTGTGGCCACAGGTTGGGCAAGCTTGACTTACACAGTGAGGTTCCTGGACGTCACACAAGCAAAATGACCTGGGTGAGTCACTGCTTTGTCATTAGAAAAATAATTATTGAGTATTTTCAGAGCACCATGCAAAGGGTTCAGAGAAGACTAAATAAAGCATGGGTGGTCCTGCTGTGGAAGGGTCCTACTGGCTGGAATACGCCTGACCAAGAGAAGTCGGCAGATCAGGGGCTGCACAAGGGAGAGGCTGGCCAGGGAGGACTTCAGGAAAGGGCTGAACTGGCCTCGGAAGGAGAGGTCAGCATTTCCCTCAAAGATGAGCCGGAAAGACGAAGAAGGCCATTCAGACAGCAGGGAGGGGAGACAGCGGTCTGGGGAACAGTGTGCACATCAGCAAGGCTTGTGTGGAGGGTTTGTGGGGCTGGGGAGAGGAAGACGGGGCGGCATGGTGGTGTGGAGCGAAGGCCAGGAATGGGAGATCTTGCTTTACTGCTGGCTCTGGTGTGTAACAGCACATCTCTGAGCTTCAGGCGTTCTCATCCATAAAATGGGGTAGTAATCCTGAGGAGACTGTGACGGCAAATAAGACAGTGCATGGAAAGCACAGAGTACAGCGTCTGGTACACTGTGAGACCTCAATAAATGTTAGTTCCCAGAATTCCAGGGTCAGCGGAGCCAAAACGGGGCAACCTGGGGCTTGGTGGGCCATAGTGGGCTTTCTAAGTGCCACTCCTTGTTTGATGAGGAGCCCAGCAGGCTCCATGTCCTTCCCCGTGGGGTCTGCATGCACCCAACTCCGTAACTGCACACCCCCACCCCCAACCCACTCCCCTGGCCTCACATCAGTGGCAGCCCCTTGGCCCCCTCCCTCCTTTCAACAATCCCAGGGACCCCTCCTGTCACTGACACAGGCAACTGCCACCCTGCCCTCCCTCAGCCCCACCAGGGTGGGGCCACACTCCTAACTCACCCCACCCAGGCTCAGCCCGTCGGTGGAATAGGATGAGTAGGACGAGGTGCGCTGCAGTTTGTGCTCAGGCTCTGAGTAGTCGCTGTCCAGGGAGCAGGCATCCGGAGGGATGGCGTAGTCACCCTCAGAGCTCAGCGAGGACACAGAAACACCTGGCCAAGGGGGAGGAGTCAAGGCCCAGGTCCCATGCCTCTCCCAGCTCCTCACCTACCCGAGACCCCTGAGTCTAGGGCTGAGGGCCATGGGCAGGATCAAGGAGGAATCCCACATGGAAGAAGTGAGGGGTCTCTTGTTGCCCTGCATCCCTTCCTGATCCCCTTCTCCATACCTCTCTTGATGGCCCGGGGGCTGCCCAGTCCGCTGGTCTTCCTGGACTCGGAGCAGGGGACTGAAGTTCGGAAACTTGCCTGAGAGCTGCAGTCGTCATCAGACCCAGAGGACTCGTCCACAAAGGGCACAGTGCTGATCTGTGTGGCTCTCTGCAAGACAGGACCCCTCCCCGCGGCTGCTCAGGCTACAAAACAAGCCCTGTCCCACCTGCACTCTGGCTCCAGGTGCCCGGGAGGTGGCCAGCACAGCCTGTCTGGGGCACATGGATGTCATCACCCAGCTGGGGCATCCAAAAACCATCCCTTCCCAACCTTACTCCTGGGTTCTCACCTCCATGTTTCTCCTTAGGCCTCTCTCCCCCACACCATCCTCTGATCCCCAAAGGAGCTGCCCCATCCCAACTGAACCACTGTGACCCCTTCTTCCTGCCGCTAGGGGGCCAGAAAGCCACACCACAGGTCAAATGTGAGGAGCTTTAAAAATGCGTGGGGATAACGAAAGGAGAGATCATCTCAACTAACATATTTAAACAGACTATCTCAATGTTGGTTAAACTGTGAAGAAAAGGGTACTGTGTAGTGTGATAAAGTTTTTTTAGAAGATAATTTGGCACTAACTGTCAAAATTTAAAACACGCATATCATTTGCCCATCAAGTCCACCTCTAGAACTCTGTCCTACAGAAATATATACAGAGGGTGCCAAAAAAGTATACACATTTTAAGAAAGGAGAAAACTGTATTAAAATTGTAATACTCAATATATACCAATAACAAAAGATGAACACAAGTCACCTTTGACTTCTGCAATTACAAGAGGTGCTCAAAGTGGTCACCACCAGTGTCCAGATACTTCTGATGACGGCGAGCTACTGCTTGAGCAACGCTGACCAAAGTGTCCACTTGTATCCCTGCGCATGCCATTTCAATTTCTTCCCAAAGTACCACCAGTGTAGCCAGTTTTCTAGGGTACACCACCTCCTTTAAGTCCCCCACAGGTAGACGTCAAGGGGTATTAAGTCAGGAGAACGTGGGGGAAACGCAAACACGTTTTTGAATTTCAAATACCACTTCAAACTGGTCTTGCACTCCTCAAATGAAAACCATGCTTTTGCCATTTACTTTGGCTGTCCTGCCTGTCACATGGTGACCTAGCATTCATTTGATTATCGTCATCTTTTGAGGGAACATCATACTACACATTGCTACTGTAATTCAATTCAACTTGGAAAAGTAATACATAGATAACATCGCTTAAAATGTGTATTCATGTTTTTGGCACCCCTGTATAAGTGCACAGAGATATATATGCATAATGTTTATCACACCATTGATTTTAAGATCTCATGCTCTACTGACTGAGCTAGCCAGGCACACCACTGATTTTACAGAAAGACAGAGATGTAATCTAAACTGTCCATCAGTGGAGGACAGGTTTAGGTAGTTATGGGGCATCTGCACAAAGGGTGCTGAACAGCCCTGAAAGGGGAGGCAGAGCTGTGTGTGGAGGTACTGTAGGAAGACCTGGTAAATGGCTGGGTGAACAAGCAAGGGGTAGAATGACATGTATAATGTAACCTCCTTTGTGTGTGCATGCATGTGTGCACAAGCAAGGAAGATCGAGACAGAGAGATTATGTGTAATGCATTTGTAGATGCAGCAGAGGGCCTTCCAGAATAATCACCAAACCATTAATGACAATTGCCTCTGGAGTTAGAAATTAGGGAAAAGGAATGTAAGAAACTCCACTTTTGGCTTTTTATTCTCCTGTAAAATTTTTGCAAAGTATAACTGTTATGATTTCAAAAACCAATAATAAAAGGGGACAAAAATGTATATGAAAACACCATGTTGCAGTTACATTTGATTTTTGTTTAAAAAATGTAGGGATGTTTAATGTTTGAACACATTAAAAATACCTGGAAGGAGCCCTGCTGCCCTCTGGAACACACATGACAAGATAGGACAGGTGAAGCAGGCATAGGTTTAACTTAACTTTGCCTACAATCATACTGATTCAATCTTTTGTAAATGTAGAATTTTTCTAATAACAATCTAATAAAGATCAACAATAAAAATAGAATGATATGTGGTGAGCTGAGCTCCCTGCCCTGAGCCATGTGTGCACAGAAGTCTGCCCCTGGAGCTCCACTCCAGCCACTGCATGGACAAAGGGCCTCTCTGGATGGGGACACTCCTCATTGGAAAGCAGCTTCTTACCCCCTTCAGAGCTGTGTAGACAGGTGCAGTGCCATTCTTGTAGACAAGACCAGAGAAAGGCGCAGGGGACACAAGGGTAGGAGGCCTTGAACCTGTAGGGCCAGGGAACAGGGATGAGATTTAATTCAAGTGTCAGAGCCCAGGAAGAGGTGTGGGGGCAATAGAGACCTGGGCAGAGTGAAGAGGAAAGCCGCAGACAGTGCTCCCTGAAACAGCACTCGGGATGACAGACTGGGTGACAGATCTCAGGATGGGCCCCAAGGCCTTCTTCAGTTCAACTCTTGCAAAGGTGAGTGACAAATCATGTACTATGGGGCTCTCACATCATTTTGGGGACTCCATGGCTGGCAGGTGACTTAGGAGCCAGTGGGCAGAAGTGGGCTTTTTCAGGGGACTCATCTAAATCAAGGGACTGGGGCCTCTTCCCACCAACAGCCCTTGTACTGCAGAAGGGAAGCCAGTGCAGGTGGGAGGCTGGGCTGGAGGACTCCTCCTCTCAGGTCCTTTCCAGCTCCGTAATTGGCTGTAGCCCTGTTCAAGGCTACTCCCACCCAGCAGGTGTTGCGCTAAATCCGCACACCTTCCTCTTCTCTTCAAGGTGGCCCTGGTGGTGTGACTTCACCCGAACCTCACCTGTTGGGGGAGTGAATGGGGTGCCAGGTGACCACAGCCCTGGGTCTTGCTCAGAGTCCACACCTCCCCAGCCCACCCTGCCCACTATGGGTACCCCACCTGGGACTCACCAGAGCAGGTGGCATTACTTCTAGGAGACACGTCCGAGAGGCGCATGCCTGACATGGCTACAGCATAGATCCGGCTCTCCTGCAATGAGAGGTCTCAGGAAGGTCAGAGCCCAGTGCTGTGACCACACCAACCCCTCCGCGGGTGTGGCGGGAAAAAGCATGGCTTTGGATGCAGGCAAACCTGTCCACATCCAGGCTTGGCCGCTTACTGGTAGGAGGAATCTTGGGCAAGTTATATCATTTCTGGCCTCATTTTTCTCAGCTCCAGAATGGGGGTAATAACTCTCCACCTTTCAGGTGTGGTGAGAACCACATGAACTTATTCATGGCCTGTAATCAGTGCCCAGCAGATCCTCTCCCCCTCTCTCACCACCACCCTTCCCTGGGGGCAGTGAAGTTCAAGAGGTGGGTCAGTGACCTGTTTCTCTGAATCTTACCCATTTTACAGCTCTGGGTCTCAGGCCCTCGTCCCTAGAAGTGGGGTGTTGATAATAAGGGGGTCAGAGCCCTGTGGTGAGGGCATGCCCTTTTGTTAAGCCAGTTTGAAAGCGGAAACACGTATTCCCTACAGCAGTAACGTTCTATCGTGGTTAGGCTTTGGTCCATCTACAAAGCCTGTCTAGCTCACCCAGGCCCGAGAATTCCACTGCACAAGACACACCAATGGGGAATGCCCACCCCCAACTCTTCCCTCACCACTGGGTGTCCCCGGGTCTGAAGTGGGCCCACAGGCCTAGGGAGCCCTTCCAATGGTTTGGCAGCTCCCAAACAACCCAGAGGCCCCGCCTACATATCTTTTCTTCCCTATCTCTTTTCTCTGCTCAAGATAAAGGGACAAGAAAGGCCCCCTCAGGGTACTGGTGAGTCACAAGGACCGGAGAAGGTCAGCCTGTCTCAGGCAGCAGGGGCTGAGACAGGGGGAGAGAGGGAGGGGCAGGGAAGAGATCCCCAGATAAGGACGGGGCACTGGGGTGGGGCAGGCAACTCTGCGCTTAAGTGGGGCAGATAAATTGAGTCCAAGCAGTAAAATTAGGCATAAAAAAGATGATTACTGCCAATAGCAGTGGTGGAATTGTACCAAGAACAGGCCTCACGCTCACAGGGGGAAAGCGAAGCTGGAGGAATTTGGGTTCACTTTCATTTAGGGACTCTGGCAACTGTCTTTAAACAAAGAGGAGTGTTTTACAAAAAGGTCATTGTAAGGCCTAACTCACCTAAGGTTATTCTGAAGGTCAACCAAAAAAGGGCTTTGCAAACTCTAAAGGGGCAGATAAGTGTACGAGGGCTGTCTGGAAAAAATCCAGCCATACATGCCTCTGTTTTTCCTATTACATGGCTGGGTACTTTCTGGACAGCCCTCGTATTTCCACCTCCCTCCAAAGGAGAAACGTTTTCCTCCTAGAATTCTCAGTCTGGGTTTTCCCCTCAGATGGTGGCTGGCCAGTTGGTCCCACCTGAGAAGAAGGGCTGGGCGCTCTGGACACTGTGGGTTCCTACGCTGGCAGGAGAGATCCTGTCTAGGAGCACATGGAGCTGAGCCCTCCGGCCAGGTCCCTTGCTGAGTGCTGCATCACTGCCCACCTCTGCTTTAGGACTCCAGAGCACGTGTTTTATAAGACAACAATGAGCAAAAGAAGAGATGGTTCTAATGGCATTCCTCAGAAAATGGGGGGGCCCTTCCCCATTTTCAAAGCCTCCCCTGCCCCACCTGCCCCTTGGCTCCTGTCAGCCGGTTGCTCCCCCACTGTACACTTCCTCTCCAGACAGCACATTGTGGCCCTCTGATGACTCTGGGGCTTCAGGAACCCATGGCTTGAAGGCTGGCTGGCCTTGGGGGAACTCCTCGCCCTCTTCTGAGGCATGGCTGTGGCTCAGGTCATCCAGGTCCCCTTACATCAATCACTGATAAGCATGTGACCCATAAACCTGGTGGTGGTGAGGCTTCCCAGACTAACAGCATTTCAAAGGGAGATCAGGGTAGTGCTGCTGAAAAAGCTGGCCCTTCCAGCCAGTGGTGAGGATGGTGCCACGCCCCTAGTACCCCATTCCCTGTGCTGCCAGGAGTCCCCCACAGTGCTGCCTCACACCAAAGCAACATCAAGGGCTCAGACCACAAGCAGGAGGTTGTCAGATGCTCTATGTCCTCTAAGAGGCAGGACAGCTGGAGAGTTAGAGCTGGCTCGGGGACAGCTGGGCATATATTTAAAGCCTGGCCTCACTAACTACATGAGCTTGGGCAAGTAACTACGTCTGTAGGGACAGCAGCTTCCTAATCTGTAAAGCAAAACAGCACATAACTCCTCATGCAGGCAATGAGTCCTGTCCTTATGGCAGGCTCTGTGCTAAGCACTTAGCATCCATTATCTCATCTAACCCTTATCACTGAGCTGTGCAATCTTATTAATGCTGCCCACCCCATCCCCCTTTTCATTTTAACTTTTTATCATGGAAAATATCAGACACAAAAGTAAAGAGAACAAAATAAAGAACGACCTCATGTACCCATCACCCAACTTTACAAAGATTAATGCATGGCTAGTCTTGTTTCTTGTGTCCCCACCCCCAACCATTCCACCAGATAGCATGTCATTTGATCCAATGGTACAAGTAAGGAAGCTAAGGCTCAGAAATAATAACAATAGCCAACACTTACATGCCACTTCCTGTGACCCACTACTGCAAATACTTACTACATATTAACCCTGTAAAGGAGGTACTATTATCCCCATTTTACAGACAGGGAAACTGAGGCACAGAGGTTGAGTAACTTGCCCTAGGTCACAGAGTTAGCAATTCAACACTAGTGGTTTGATTCTGGGACCTGTGCTCTTAGCCACCACACTGCACCACCTTAGGGGCATGAAGATGAAACAAGACAAGGTGCAGGCAGCACCCAGCTCGCTGTGTGATGCGTGGCGAGTGCTTGCCCAGGACATGACAACCAGCCACTGTCCAATCATTCCAAATCTTGGCTTTGTCCCTCACAGGTTGGGTGGTCTGGATAGGCTCAGTGGGACCCGACTCCCAGAGGCACCATGAAGATGACAGCCTTGTGTCACACTCAGCACATGGCTGTGCTGGATCAACAGTGGTCCCATCCTCGGCTCTGCCCGGCCGCAGGTGGCCGCTTACCCAGGATGGAAACCGGTGCAGGGGGGGTGTGGGTGGCTTGCTCTCCAATTGCACTTCTTCCAGCTCAGCTCCGGGAGCCTCTGGGCTCTCTCTTTCCTCCTTCCTCCCGGCTGGGGGTTGCTCCTCCATTTCCATCTTCTCTGGTTCCTCTCGAAGCTCAACTTGGGCCTCCACCTCCGGAAGGGCAGAGGTGGGGAGGGTTGAGAGGGTCCCAATCTCAATGCTCACCATGTGGTTGAAGTGCCCAGAGCCCACGTGGGGCTGGCTGTGGTGCCGCTTGGCCAGCTGGACACTGTCTCGGGGGATTCTGGGAGCCCGTGCCTTCGGTAGGGTCAGGCTGCAGCCCGGACCACCTTCCCTGACAGAGGGCTTTGTCCCAGAGAGTGTCCCTCCCTGAGCAGTAACCAGGCCGTCATCCCAGGATGCCAAACCATGTCTGGGAGTGCAAGTCTTCACACACAGCCGGCCGGGAGAGTGCTCTCTTCGCAGACGAGGTGGAAAGGTCTTGGCTCCTGATATTTCCCCAGGATGGACCATGACGGAACTGAACTCCTCCAAGGGGCTTCCCACTTTAGGGACAGAGTCCTTGTTCTGCAGAAAACCTGGAGAAGGTGCAGGCAGGACCACCTTCAGGGCACTCTGGGCCTGAGGACCACTGTCCTTCCCCATTGGCTGGGTTCCTGGCCCTGAAGGCACAGAATCCTGCTTTGGAGTTTCCTGGGGTGCCACCAGTAGCTTCCTTGAAGGTGCCACCTGAAGAGCTATGGTTGGAGCAAAAACAGGCATATTGAGAGCTCACTCAATTCAGCCCTGCACCTTAACACACACGTGTGTGTACACACACACACACACACACACACACCCAACCCACTTACCTTCTAGAGCATCTTGAAGGGCTCCCACCTGCTCCACCAGGCACTGATTACAGCTCTTCAGGTGCTGATTCTCCATCTCAAGCTAGACAAAAAGAAAAAGGAAGATTCGGATCACTTGTCTTACAGGCTTAGACATAAAATTCAAAATCAGATTAAAATCCTTTTTAAAGATCGTATCTTCGAAAAAGAACAAGTTATGACCCCAACGTCCTCCCTCCCTCTGAACTAACTAGTTTTGGTTGGGAGAGAATTCCATCCTGCAACCCCTGAACTTTTTTTCTAGTTATTTTTAAGCTGCTTAAAATGTAGCGCATACATAGAAAACTACATCTGACATCAAGGAACAGCTTAACAAATGATGCTGACATGAATACTCATGTGATCACCAACCAGATTAAGAAATTTGCCAGCACTCCCGACACCCCCCGACTCGCCCCTTCCCAAGCACATGTCCCTCCCGCCCCACAGAGCCAAGTGCTCTTCTAAATTTACCAGGCCCACTTCCTTGCTTTCTGAGTTTCACCACCTAGGTACAAATCCCTACACGTACTGTGCTCGTTTGTGAACTTAGAAACGAATTATACAGTGTGTACTTTTGTGTCTGGCTTCTTTTCATCAACATAAGGTCTATGAGATGCATCCTCATGGCTGCTGCATTTTCTTTTAAATGAAATCCAACACACCTTTGAGCAAGAGGTCAAGGCGGTACAAATATGGAGGCGCAGCTTTGTGCCCAAGAACTTGCAGTCTCACAAGTGACCTGAGATGAGCGTCCGCAGAAGGGGATGGGAGGCAAAACAAGCTGATGCCTACCCCCTCGGGTGTGAGCCACGTGTGTAAGGACAGAGGAAGAAACGATGTGTCTGTGCTTTTGCAAACTTCCATTCCCTCTCCCTGTGGTTAGAAAGAGGTATTTTGTCTTTCTGCTAGTAACAGCTGTTGTTTCTAGTCCCGAGTTTCCTAAGCAAAGCTGTAGCAAGCGATGAACTACGAAAATGAATGAACAGAGGTGCAAAAAGGAATGGAGGTTGTCAAGGGTTGGGGGGAAGAGGATGCGAGAGAGAGTGGTTAATGGGTGCTCAGTTTCTATTTAGGGTGATGAAATGTTTTGGAAGTAGACATTGGTGATGGTTATGAAAGTACTTAATGCTACTAAATTGTACACTTAAAAATACAGCTAAAATGGAAGCTTTTATATATATTTTTCAAAAGTTAAAAAGAATGGAGAGAACAGAGAAGGGGAGGGAGGCCAGATCAGGACAGTGTGTGCTCCTCAGATGGAAACTAATGGGACTTTTCAGTGAGACTCATTCCTTTGCCCCAAACGTAAATACAGCACATAGCTAACCAGGAGCCCTAAAGAAATCCAGCCATTACAAAAGGAAGGGAACAGTGAAGCGAAGTGACTCAGAGTTTAATGGGAAGGAAGGACAAATAGTGACCCAAAGGAAGGTTAGTCCAGGCCCCTCATGCAGGAGGCAGAAACATGCTCGGGATGGGAGCAACCCCACGCACCTGGCCATGCCAGGCTTCCTGAGGAGAGGGTACAACTCACCTCCACTAACTTCAGTGTCACCCATTCCTTGATCTTTGCAGCTTTCTCTTGAACAGTTTTTGCTTCCTCAGTTCTCATTTGCTTCTGCAAGGGAGAGAGGGCCTTTGTTCACCACAGCAGTCATGGCTTCAGAGAATCAAGTGGGAAGTGGGAAGCCCTGAGAAGAAGTATCAGGGTGACTGGATGGGGTGCAATGATAGAAAAAAGTATGTTCATTTATGAATTTAAAAAATATTCCTAAAGTGGGACAAGCCCTCCTAAGTATGATATGAATCCCAAGAATCAATGAAGGAAAAGACTAATGAGTCTGTCATCACTGTAAATTACCATGTGACCTTAAACCAAACCAAAAGACTATTTGGGGGATAATTTGCAACACAAATGACATATTACATATTTGAAATGAAGAGCCCAATAAATATATGCACAGGATATGGAGAGGAAATCAACAGAAAAAGAAATAAAGGGAAAGAAACTTCGGAAAAGCTGTTTAACCTCAATCATAATTTTAAGAAAGCTGATAAAAATGGGACATCACTTTACTCTATCAAACTAACACAATTTAAAAGTTTGATATTATTGCAAATTGTCAAGAATGTTGGAAAACCACCCTTCTGACATAACCTGGCAAAGGGGAGCAATTTGATAACATCTGTCCCTAGGAGTCGTTATTTGCATTTTGATAAAGGAACACAAACAAAAAAACTTGAAACTGGAAATCACCTAAATGTCCACAAACAAGGGCTTGGCTAAACAAACAACATGAAAACAAAATGCTTTCTGTTACATGCTGATACACAGGAAGTGTTCACAACGAACAGCGGCTGACAGTGAGGAACGGAAATGAAGGAATGAGGAGAGAGGAAAAATGTCATTTCGTACCCTTCTGGTCTTCTTGCATTTTTTAACTATAAGCATGTCTTATCTTTACCATTAAAAAACAGAAAATAGGGAGTTCCCTGATGGTGTAGTGGCTAGGTTTCAGCGCTCTCAAAGCTGTGGCCTGGGTTCAATTCCCAGCCAGGGAGCTACCCCCCAAAAAAACAAACAGAAAATAAGGCTAAATTAGCCCGTGAATGCAGAATAGTCAAGAGTATAAGATGATTGAAAACTGACGTTAGTATCTAAGAATAGCAGCCCAGGATAGAAAGAAATGCAAGTTTTGGGGTTTTGATGTGCCTCTGAGGCTTCTCTGCTGTGGGACACGGGGCAGGACACCTGCATGGCCATCTCTAGAACGGGGGATGATATACCTCCCCCTCCCAGGTCACTGTGAAGATGAAGTGACCAAGTTACAGCACAGTACTGGAGACACAGGGAATCCACCAGTTCTACCATGAGTTCGCATTCCCTGATCTACAAAGCATGGAGACACAGCTCTTGAGAGACTAGCAATCATGACGCTGGTTACACCTTGAGGGAAACCTGGCTCGTAATTGTAAGGTGAGGGACATAAGCTCCAAACAAGCGTACCTGGGCAAATCAGATAGGAATATGAAAATGTCAGACTCAGTATTCCAGTTGGAAGGACCTCACGGTTATCTAAGTTTAGGGGTTTGCAAACTGGCCGACAGGCCAAATCCAGCCTTCCACTGTTTTTTCCTGCCTGTTTTGGAAATGACGTTTTATTGGAACGCAGCCATGCCCATTCACTCATGTGCTGTCACACAACAGAGTAACTGTGGCCGAGACTAAGTGGCCTGTGCAGCCAAAAATATTTACTATATGGCCCTTTATAGGAAAGGTTTGCCAGCCCCTGACACGCTGTGACATTCTCTTTCCGTGGCTGTGGAAAGAACCAGAGGGATGAAATGACTTGCCTGTCAGTTCCCGGCACTGCGGGGACTAAAACCAGGCCTGTTATAGAACAGCATTCTTTCTGTTCTGATCTAGATCTATTATTATTGTGACATGACGTTTTTTCTGACCTAAGCTTTAGCAGGAATCATTCTGCCCACCAATCCTCAGGTGCTGCCCCTTCTAACTATGAGCCACTCAAAAGAGAAGGTATCTCGAAAATCAACAGAAAATTAACTAGACATTAAGGGTCAAAATTCTATTTTCCCATGATTTTTCAGGAACGCACGGTGCCCCACAGGTTATAAAGCGATACCCCACAAAGAATATGTCAGTGAATATTGATGAATGGTTATGAATTTGCCCATGATGGTAGGAAGGTACTACCAGGATTAGCTGGGATCTTCTAAGAGTGTGCACATGCGGAAAATTAAGAGTCATCTGGCCACACTGTTGGAAATCATGGAGCTCTAGCACCAGGGAAAAGTTGGATAGGTAAGGCCAATGGCAGGGGAAAGGGACAGAATCAGATGAAGTTAATGAGATTGGGAAGGGAAGGAAGCTGGGCATAAGGAACTAGTGGGGGTGTGCCCCAGTTGTCCTCTCCAGAGCAAAGGTGCCAACTGTAGTAGGAATGCTGGGCAACGGCCTCTCCTGGGCTCCCAGGTGCTCAGGATACCAGGCCCCGCTTCTCAGAGGAGGCAGCCACGTTGGTGTCTGCCAACTTGGGTTCATTGAGAAACTTTGGCCAACCAGCTGACCAAGACTGACAGGCCAGCTTTGAGCTGTTCTGATCCTACAGGCCAGTGTGCTGTCCCACATGCTGGCAGGGCACAGGCCAGGGTGGAGAAGGCAAAGCTCTCCTTACCAAACAGCAACCTCGTGTCTGACACCACACACAGACAACTCGAGTTCATCCTCCCACAGCCCTGTGACATATTATAGCCCCTATGTTATTGATGTGTAAATAAGAATCAATGATGTAAGTAATTTGCCCAGAGAGCTAGAGAAGGGATTCAAACCCAGATCAGTCTGCCTGCAAGGTCCTTTCGGCTCTGCATCCCCTGCCTCGCTCCTAATGTACCTTCTAATACTGCCATCTCCATGTGAAAGAACGGTCTGATGAGGGAGTGAGCACCCCGCCATTGGAGGGCCAAGCAGAGAAGCTCTGCTCAAGCAGCTGGGGCCAAGGGGTACAGGGGTTCAGGGCTCTGGCACTCTGCTGCACGGTGGCCCCCACCTGCTTCTCCAGCTGTGCCTGCAGCTGGCCGATGAGCTCATCTTTGCCCCGCAAGGCTTTCAGCAATTCTTGGTACTTGCGATGCAGGCTGCCTGCTGAGTCCACATTCTTCAGGTTGGATAGTTTCACCTTCTCTTCCATCAGACCCACCTGAAAAGGATCAATGGTCTCATTAGGTTGGGATGTGGTGTGTGAAATGGCCCCAAACATGGGATGGGACATTTCCCGATGCCCTAGTCCATGACTCCCAGGCTGAGTTCTTAGCCAAGGCAGTTGGGCTAATTAATTCAGTGACCATTTATTAAGCCTCAGCTGGGCAAAAAAAAAAAAAAAAAAAAAGGAAATTGATAAGGAAGAAATAGCTAGGTGCTGGGTCCTCTAACCCAGTAGAGATGAGCCAGGCAGGGCAAATAGTCCTGCAGGGGAACTGCTCACTGGGTCAGAGATGTTTGCTGCTCAGTGCACCCCACTCTCTTTCCCTGCCATGGCAACCGAGCAGGTTGCATGTTCCAGATTGTCCAGCTAGAAGATGGGGAGCTCCGTTAGCCTGGGTCTATGAATCATTATGTGAAGCAGAACCCCCATAATCCTCAATGGAGAGGTATCCATAAGTGAGAATTAAATGTGTTAAACCACTGAGATGTCAGACTTTGTTACCTCAGCCTAACCTAGCCTATTTGGACTAATTCACTCATCTGCTCACTGCACTGACCCCTTCATGCCCACAGAAAGCTCCATGCACCTTGTTAATTTGAGCAGGAGTTCTAACACATGACTGCCGGTTTTCCTTGTCTCTGAAAGGAGCTCATTAGTGTGGTGAGTGTGTCCACAGGAAAGGCCAATGGTCACTTCCCCTGCACACCCTCGTCCATCCTCCCCCGCCGTTACCTGGGTCTCTGCGTTCTCCGCTCTCTGTTCGGCCTCCAGCAGCCTCTGCTCTAGCTCGTGCATCTGCTCAACCAGAGACAAAGGGGAGATACAGGTGTGATGTCCCTACTGAGCATGTGACACCAAGGCAATGCAGGCGAATTGGGCAGACACTCCTCCCGGGCTTCAACTGCTCATCTCAAGTGGCTCAAGGGTGTCAGGGTAGAGACCTCTTGTCCCATGGTGCTGTCGTCTCCCTCTGCTGAGGAAGTAAAAGTCTCCTTCTTTCTTCCTTGTGTAAGGAGCCCGGGGCGGGGGGCCAGCAGTCCTGCCAGCACTCTTCCTAGGGCATTCCCACCTCAGTCTCAGTCCTGCCCTCGGTCTCCTCTCCCTGAGGCCTCTCTCCTCCCAGCACGGGGTCAAAGACAGTGTCCTGCCACTGCCTGCCCAGGTGCCTGGCTTGGAACAAGTTCCCACACGAGCTGCCACCATGTCATCACTGAGAGAAATGTTCCCTCTCACCCCAAAATAGTGCACTGGCAGGGGACAAATACTTCCTGACCCCGTCAAGGATGCCTCTGGCTGTAAATGGCATTCACAGGTGTCACCTTATTTGATTTCTTTAACCTTAAAGATATAGAGGTGCTCAAGACACATTTTAAAACATTCTATCTTGCTACTAGTAGAGGTGCGCCATGTAGGTCCGAGGGACTTGGCAATTCTGGAATCTTAAGCCAACTGGCCCGAACAAAGGGTCCACTCACTGTTCTTACACGTGGAGGCTCATCAGAGGCCAGAACTAGGCTGAAGCCTAAGTTGCTGCTCACTAGCCCCTGACCCACATGGCACCTCACAGCTCCCAAGTTCATGGCTTGGTGAGTGAAGTGTGGGCTGGATTTTAGCTCTCACCCTTCCCTTGGTCAGGACTCAGCTGTGCGCTACCCAAACCACACACCATCACACAAAGGCAGCTGAGTCATACATCCAACTCTCCTGTCAAATGCCATGTCAAATGCCAAGGCCTAGTCAAGTCAATTGCTGCCTTCCCCAGTCTGCTCTGCCTCAGGGCAACACGTATGAATGAAACATACATCAGAGGCACAATATCACAGCCTTGTCCTCTGCAAGGCCACACGGGCCTAGCTTTCTAAGTTCCAGCCTTTGCCCACCTCATCTCTGCAGATGTGGCCTTTGCTCCAGCTACTCCTTTTCTTTCCCAGACTCTCACCTTCTCAGCTAAAATTCTGCTTTCTCTCCCTGATGGAAGAAGAGGAGCCCCAGCCTGGTGCTGGACAGTACAAGGAGAGTTCCCCCGAAGCAGTTCATGTTTGAGACCCAGGGACACCTTTTTTCTCAGGACAGCCCTTCCTGACCCATTCTTCCCTTTGGTATTGGGGAGACACAGATGCTTTCAGTACACATTCCTTTTGAAAGCATCTAGGGTTCCCAAGTAAAACTCAAGATTTAATACAAAAATGCCCCTTGGGCTCCCAAGGGACAGGACTACTTTTGACAGGCATTCACATGCTTGGGCCAAGGATCCTTGCATCTCTTCCTTCCTTCCTGGGTTTAATAATCATGATCTAACCTCTCAAATGGTTGGTTCTGGCCAGACATAGGCTTCAGTGAGAGCCAGACAGCGTTTCCAAAATGAAATAGTCCTCAGGCCCATTTTACTGGAGTCTCATGACCTTCAAACATTTGCTTTGCAGCTATAGGAAGATAACAGCATAGCATAAACCAGTATTATGGTTATAGTGTGGCTGCCTAGCACAAAAAGAATTCTACTGGGGGGCAGGGACATGCATAGTGGTGGCCCTCAGTGACCAGGTTAGTAGTATATAATCCTTCCCTTTTTGACACCAGACCTGAGTGGGCCAATGGGCTTCTCTTTCCAGAAATCTGAAATCTGGGATAGAGAGACCAGTGATAAGAGCCAGGGGGGCTACACCAGAAAACATGCACAAACTTCGACCTGTCATGATGGTTAGGTAGTTCTATGAGCTCCCAGGATCCTTCTAATAAATCCCCTGTTTGCTGAAGCTAGCCAGGGTTAAGAGGCTTTACCCACATCAGAAATAATGCAATTACCAGGAGCATTTAATTTTTTAAGAACACAATGAAATACTGAATGGGAAGGCTTTGGATTCTTGACAAGTCTCTTAGAGAGACCATTAGCTGACCGATTAAATCGCACATCTTTGTGACCTTCTGCAATGACGGCCGGATATTTCCAACTTCATCTGATGGAAAAACTTCACTTCCTATTTTACAGATAAAGAAACCAAAGTAAAGAGGAGGGCTGTCCAGGAAAAAAACAGCCATAAATGCCTCTCTTTTTCATATTACATGGCTGGGCACGTTTCAGACAGCCCTTGCAGAATGTGCTTGAGTCCTACCTTGCAGCTGGGCATTTCCATTTGGGTTGAGTGGTCAGTGACACTGGTCAGAGCCAGAAGTTACTCCATTATCGACAACAAGGTAAGCAGTTCTTTCCCTCAGGATTTTAGTATCCCTTTCAGGTGTGCTATCACCAA
This sequence comes from Lyroderma lyra, assembly GCA_004026885.1. Classification (NCBI taxonomy): domain Eukaryota; kingdom Metazoa; phylum Chordata; class Mammalia; order Chiroptera; family Megadermatidae; genus Lyroderma; species Lyroderma lyra. Next base: position 343,983 of record PVJL010000637.1, on the reverse strand, counting down.
AGCAGATGGAAGGAAGGTCTCCTCCCAGTCCTGGGCCGGCTGCCCCGGGGTCCTCGTTGCTGCTGACTCTCCCAGTTGCTCTTACCTTCCTGGCAAGGACACCTGAGACTCAAGGCATTCTGTCTCCACCTTTATGCCAAACTATTCTCTTTTCTCTAAAACTAATTTCTGAACATTTAAAACACTGCAGACATTCTGAACTTTTTTAAAAGACAAGAGTATGAAGACCATCTATGCATCTATCACTGCCCTCCAACTATTATTAACACACTGCCATCCTCGTTTGATGAGGATATTTGTAACATCGTATTTCCCTCCCTTTTTTAATGAAAATACATTCTCTGCAATGCTGCTGAAATGCTACCAGGTGTCTACACTGGAACGCAGTTTTCATAGTTCTCGAACTCTCCTCTTCATCCCAGCATTAACACCTTTCATGATGGCACGTCATTCTTTCTCCCACACCTGGAGCTCTGAGAAGTTGGGACTATAGGTGGGCTGCCCTTTATTTGGGTACTGTTTCTCCTATCCAAGGGTTCCTTAGGACTGTGTCCTCAGCTGTCCTTTTAGTTTGTGGGACTGCAGTCACCTAAGAGCTAACTAGGTGTCAGGTTTAGGCAGCTGACTTTGAGGCAGGATCCACTTTCACCAGCGGCAACTCGCACATGAAACTCATAAACTGCCTGAGAACTGGCTGCAGTGACCTGATGAAAGGCACCTGGCACCACCCTGGCATTTAATCCCAGTGTCCACAGCTCCTTATGTCACTCAGTGACACTGTGAATTATCAACCCCACGGTGGTGGGTGCTGTGGGTGCTCTCCTGCACTCCCAGCACAGTCCAGAATGCTGAGCAGTGGCCTGAGCCAAGAACCATGCCATCCTGGGTTTTAGCTGCCCCTATGCAAAGAAGGTCCAACGTTCTTGTCACTACCCTGCATGCACTGGAGAGAATGGTGCAGGCAAGCACTAAGGCTCTGGAACCCGACTGGCTCTGCCACGGTGTGGCTTCAGATAAATCCTTTAACCTCTCTGTGCCTTAGGATCCTCACCAGTAAAAAGAGAGTAATGAGTCCCCACCACCTAGGGTTGTTGTGAGGATTACACAGAATGCCTCACATAATCTCATGTGCACAACCTAGTACTTGCCGAGTTTATGGATAGAAGTTAACGTGTTGGTTTTTCTCATATAATGATGGCACTTAGGACTAGGGACACCAGTTTGCCTGGGACAGTCTGGTGTTCAACTGTCATCTGAAATAATCAATATTAGGGCCTCATTTCTCTCTTCAAAGTGTCTCAGTTTAGATGATAAATTATATGGTCATCCTACATAGAATCTATCTATAGAAAGAATGGCTTTCAACTAGAGGTTGCCAACTATTAGCTTACAGAATATCTTGTAAGACCTAGTGTGGTGGGCATTGGGCCAACACAGATATAACTAAACAAGGCCACTTGTATGTGTTTGGCACTGGCTTAAGCACTTTACATGTATTAACTTGTTTAATCCCATCCCAATGCTAGGAGACAGGTACTATCATGTCTGTTGTACAGATAAGGAAACTGCTGCACAGCAGTCAGGTAAGTTGCATAAGGTCACACAGCTAAGAGACAGAGCCAGAATTCAAATTCAGGAGTATTGGCTCCAAAGCCTACCGTAATGTCAGTCACTGCCTCTCACATGTAAAAACCCAGATTCCACAAACAATCCCTGACTTCAGCTTCTCCTGGGAATTCAGAGGATCTGGACACACTAGGGTTACATGGCAATAACCACTTCCTCCTCTAGCTATAGCATGTTCCTTTGAATTTCCCCCAGAACCTCCCTTTGTCACTTAAGTAAGTTAACTGCAAGTGTCTGAGCTTGCAACCCCCAGTTTTAGCTATGAAATGGTTCTATGTCTTCTGTAACCAAAGACAGCAGTTTTCAACTTTATTTTTTTAGTAGATCTTGTGTTCAACTGAAATCATGTGCTCATTCCCAAGTATATAAAACACGTGACTGTGGGGCTGCCCTGGTGCCTGACTGCAGAAGCAGCGGGAGAGAAAGGCTTCTGCGTCTTGTCTGTGGATTTCACTGGAACCCACAGCCCAGAACCTCCTCTGGGCATATGGGGCTCAAGGTGTCTACTAGAAGGACAGTTGAATGGTGCCCCAGGGCAAGGCTGTGGCAGTAGATTTCAGACTTTCAGGGGTGTCAGGATCCATGTAAACCCTGTGACAGGCAGATCCCTGGGCCTTTTCCACAGAGGTTTTCATTTAGCAAGTCTGAGGCCCACACCCAGGAATGTGCTTGAAAAGAAAATCCCAGGTGATCCTGATATAGGTGGTCCACAGAATACATTCAGAAAAACACTTGACTGGCTGCAGAATGCAAAGCAAAGCTAACTGACTCCTTTGGAGATGTATCCAGGGCCACACCCCAACAGCACAGGGCTTCTCAAATGGCTTTACAGGAGTACAGAGCTCTATTGATGTGTGAGAAATGCTATAGTGGACCTTATAAAAATGAGGGATTAGGAACACAATGACCCCCCCTACACACACACACACACACACACACACACACTCATACACACTCATACACAGTGAATAAAAGTTTTAGAAGACATCTGCTCCTAACACAAATTGGCTCTGTCAACACAGAGATCTGTTAAGGCCGATTCTGTGATGACTGTATGCAGGCTTCATATTTCCAAACCAGTCCTGACAGCCCTCGTATTCTCCTTTTATAGTACCTGGCCTTTTCACAAATTCTGAGGTATTTAAGGATGTTTTACTGGGCTTCATGCTCTATCCATACATTGCAAAGCTGGTGCCTAAACTGAATCACCACCTCTGTATAATCCACGGTCTGAGGGTGGAGGAGCAATATTCATTGTTCTTTTGTTTAAGGAAACTGAACTGAGCCACTTAATGCATTAAAAAAAAAAAAAAGCCCTGAATTACAAATTGTTGGTATATAAATATAAAACTGAGTTACTGTATTTCAAACCTTGGTTGACAAAACTAGTCAGGGATTCTAGAAAAGAGGAAGTGCACACAGCCCCATTGGAATGGGACTTGGGAAAAGCTGCTTCAGTTAAAAATATTCAAGCTATAAAAATAAGGGTTGTTTTCTTACATTATTTCTTCTTTTTAACAAATCCACTTAAATCCCTTTTGAAAGCAGATAGGGAATAAATAAATTTTAAAAATTTAAATCTATATCAGTTCTAATATTGATGCTATGTTTATCATGATAATTCCTACAAAATTCTTTTGTGAATAGACACTATATCCCCATTTTTCTGATGGGATAACTGAGGCACAAGTTTACAGGAGCTCCTCTCATGCCACCATTTTTAAACCAGAATCTAGAGGCACAAGTTTAGGAAAACTGAGAAAAGTCCAAGGGATTTTCAATATCCATCTATATGGCCTTGAAGAACAGTATCAAGTTTTAAATTGATCTGACTAGCCTTGTGACTTCTTCAACACACCAAGGATGTGAGCTGGGGAAATGGTTCCCAGGGAGCACAGCAAATGTGAACTCCAACATCTTAGCCATTCTCTCAACTCCTGTACTGGATGGAAGTGAACCCACAATTTATCTGGCTCTAGAATGGGGTAGCCCTGGAGATCTGCGTGTCCATGGCAGCAGCTCACCAGACCCTGAGAGGCATTAATAGCAGCAACAAGGTCTAGTACTGTCTCCTCTCTAAACCCTTCATCTCCTCTCTCATTCTTAGGTGAGAAATTATCAGGTAGCCTTGACATTTTTTTCTTTAAAAAAATCAATGACCTTTTTAGTACAGATTATTTCATGTGTAGAATGGCAATTCTGCAAGAAGGAGTCAGGTATGAGTCGGCTGTGTGGTGGGGAAGGAGGAAGGGCATGCTTCCAAGCCTGAGCAGTCAATGGGTGGAATCTGCTTGCAGGCAGGGTCAGTCCCCTGGGACATACCCAGGCTTGGCTTGCCCTGCACAACAGCCAGTATTGAGCGAGTGGCCATCAGTCATCCAGGCTCTGCATCTTGTCCACACAGGTGAGCAAGCTGTGCATAGAGGTGGAGGGGCAGGTATATAAGACGCTGGCCTGAGGGAGCCACCTGACCGGGCTCACCCAGGTGCAGGTGGATACTGATGATGACTGACCAGTGCTGAGAGGAGTGACAGCAACTAGAAGGGCTCACAGTCCCAGAAGGAGACTATCCTGAGAAACAGAGTCATCTCTTCCTAGGATCTAAAACTAACCTTGATGTATTGGAGAGCTTCTCCAAGTGAATTGCTGAACCTGTCCTATTAGTTGGGGATGACTGCAAGTGACAGGCACAGCCCCGATGCTGAGCCATAAGGATTCTGCCAAGGGGTCTAACACCTCTTCCTTAAGCCTCAGCCCTCTTCCTCACTTAAGCCTCCCAGCCCGTGGTCCCAGTCAAACTTTCTCTCTCTTTCCCCTCCCACACTCCCAGTCTCTTCTGCCCGTTGTCTGCATGCTTCCCTTTTCTTTACCCAAGTCACACTCTGAGCTCCCCACATTTTTATGGAAGGGCATTCTGGTTACATGATGATCAAAGACAGCCTGGAAGAGAAGTAGTTCAATCTACCCAGACCCAAGGAGCTGTGGCGGAAACGAGGTGCTTTTTAATAATGTGTTTAAGCCTAGAGAATAGGGGAGGGAGGCACCATATATATATATATATATATATATATATATATATATATATACACACACACACACACATACATACATACATATACATACATATATGTAGCATATATGTAGCTCCCTGGCTGGGAATTGAACCCAGGCCGCAGTGCTGACAGCGCTGAAGCCTTAGCCACTACACCACCAGGGAACTCTGGGAGGCACTTTGAAATACCTCTTATTATGAAGTGAAATACTTCAGGACAACAGTAACATATAGAGAATAATTTCTGAAAAAAAACATGTGTCCACCATTCAGCTTTGTCAATTCTTAATTTTTGTCATATCTGCTTCTGGGGTTTTTAAGAAATGGACCACTACAGATAGTTGAGGCCTTCTGTGTACTTCTTCCCAATGTCACTCCTCTCCTTCTGGCATTTACCCGACACTTGGTTGTGTTTATATTTTTATCTTATTTGTATATACCCCTAAGACAGCACCATTTTGCATGTTTTAAGACCTTATATAAACTGTATTGTTCTATATATATATATCCTTCTGATCTTTGTTCAATGTTGTTTTTTTTAATTCATTTTTATTGTTAGAATGTTCAATGTTGGTTTTTGAGATTTTTTGATCTTACACATGTAGCTTTACTTGATTTATTTTTAACTGAAATGTAGCATTCCATTGCACAAATACACTCAGTATGTTTATCTATTCCCACTGATAGACATTTAGACTATTTCCAATTTTTCATACATTAATGCTACAACATACATTCTTATATATGTCTCCTTGTGACTAATGTATTTGGATTTATTTCCACTGTTGCATTTTGTGCTTTCAATTTATTCCTCTTTTTCTATGCCCTTTTCCCCAACCTCTCCCTGCCTGGACTTAATAGACTTTCTTTATTACATTTCCCTGCTCTACTGATTTGAAAGTTATAGACTCTATTTCTTATTACTATTTTCCTAGACTTAAGTTCTAGATTTAAAGACTGCTAGTTGTTCCCCAGTTCTGCTCCCCATCTATCCACTCCATCTCTCTCATATAAATATTATAAAAGTTCCAACTTAGCAGAACACATGGTTATCCAGAATCAAATCTACACTATCCAATATTCCCTGCAGCTGAATCATGGTCAATGGAATATGAACAGAAGGAATGAATGTAACCTCTAGGTCATGTACTTAAAGGGAAGGGGCTGGGTGGATTTTCAGGATGAACCATTTTCAAACATGCAGCAGGTATCACTCTAGAATTAGAATGCTTATGTTTAGGATATTACATGAGAAGAAAATAAGAATTTGTCTAGCTTAAGTCATTGTCATTTTGGGTTCTTTCTTACAGCAGCCAAACCATGATCTAGCTAACACATAGTCAGTGTAGATTTAAAAAAATTTTTTTTATCTGCGGCTTAATGTCTTTCATCAAGTTTGGAAACTTTTAAGCCATTATCTCTGAGTAATACCTCTTCTTCATTCTCTTCTCCACTTTTGTAATCTTAAATAGGATCTTGTCATTCTATCATTCATGTTTCAGCCTCAGTCTTTCTCTGTGCTGCATTCTAGATTATCTCAGGTCCACCTGTCCATTCAGTATCTGCATTCAGTGGTGCCTACTCTGATGTCTAAGCTACCCACTGTACATTTAATTTCAGTGAAAACATCTTTCACTTCTATTTGGTTCTTTTTTTAAGACTACCTGATCTTTTTGGACAATGTCTTGTTTTTGTATTATAGTTTCAATTACCTCATTATTCTTCAATAATTTTGAAACACCTTTATTTTATAGGATCTTGCCAACAGCTCTATTATTAGAAGTCATTAGGGGGTCTAGTTCGGTTGTTGTGTATGTGGACTCACACTCACTGGAGATTATTCTCTCAGTATTTAGTCATTTGGGATCATACATTCACCTTCACTAATGTTTTTTTCCTGTGGAGATCCTGTATGATCTGGGTTGAGGTCTTATTTCTCCAGAGAGGTTTTGTGTTGCTATAAGTCTCTCAGGGGTATCACTGGCCCAGAACGTAGAGTTCCTATTCCACACAGATAGTATAAATTCTACTATTAAACCAATATCATAAGGTTCTCAGAGAATTTTTTTTTCCCAGAGCCTCAGCTAAATATGAGAAGCTACTGTTCCATCACCTCCCTGTGTATGATTTTCTTTTCTCTGTCTACTTTTTCATTCAGGGTAAAGCCCTGACTTTACACAAAAGTTTCAGTTTCAGGTCCAACTTCCAACTGGCCAGACCTCATCTCTGTCTTCACAGATGTTAAAACTCAAACCTCAAGCCCTTCATTATTAAAGGGAGGTGAGCCACATACCCTGCCAGAGCTGAGTACCACTGAGGGTTTCTCTCATTTCGCCCACTTAGGATTCCTCTCAGTTTTTTCTGTGCACAGCTCTACACTGAGAAGGATATTTTAAATGTTTAATCCAATTTTTCTAGATGTTTCACAGTCCTTTTTTTTAAGGTTATTTTGTTGTTCATATTACTAGAAACAGAAGTCTCTTCCCTCTGAGATATGTTTGGATCAGCTGGCTAATCCCTACTTACCCTTTCCTTCCCTTGCACGCCTCCTCCCCCGCCATACCATACCCTAAGGCAAGGTTCTCAAATTTTATAGGGTATGAAACCAATTTCTGGGAGCTTGTTAAACATGCAGATTATGAGCAGCAGCCCAGGAAACTTGGATCAGGATGACTGGGGTGGGGCCCAGGAATGTACATGCTTAACAAGCACCCCAGGACCACCCTGGGAGAAGTACTGTCTCAAGCCCGCTTCCCTTTCCCTGAGGTGGCAGAATCCTACCCTTCCTATTAGCAGTGCCTGAACCACATCTGTGCCTGCCAGTCTGTTCTGCAAAGTCTGAACTAGAAGACAGCAATGCTAACAGACCATAGATTCATGAGTTCCAGTCCAGGCTAGTTCAGGGCCACTCCCCTCAGCAGTGGAAATAGAGAGGTGACGCCAATAACTTGTCTTCCTGGAATCAGGTTGTGAGCCTATCACTAAAACAGGCCATTTATTTAGGCTTTACTAATCTAAAGGCTTTGACATTACTGGAGAGAGGTGGACTGAATTTTACTTTTTAATTATGAAAGAAAGGTTTGCTAAGTAGGATACTATAACAAAACTATAGAGAGAATGGTTGATTCAAGTAAAATTATCTATCTATCTATCTATCTAACTATCTCTCTATTTTATCTATCTATCTATATTTAGTGCAGGTCTCCACTCTCTCAATGGGTTATGCTCCAAAATACTGTGGAAAGGGAGCCATTTAGAATGTATCTTCCCCTAGAAACATTACAAATGGCTAGACTAGCTGATTCAGACCTAAAAGATCATAATTGTTCCCATTTAAGACTTATTCTATGCTAGAACCTTTATATATGTGATCTGACACAATTCTCAAAATAACTCTGAAAGGTAAACATTTGTGTCCTTGCCTTGGAGGTGAAGGGACTTGCCCAGGATCGCGCAAGTAGTAGTGGCAGAGCCAAGTAGGTCTGGCCTCAAAGCCTGGGTCTTTGTCACCAGGAAACCAGGCTGCTTTCCATAGTTTCTATGCTTAATAGAAGGTGAGCAGTGGGGTGGGGATTTCCATTAGTTTCTCTTAAAACATCTTCCATCCCCACAGAAGAGATGTTAAGGGAATAACAGAACCTCCACTTGCAGCCACATGTGATTCAAGCAGTGATGGAGGACCGAGAAGATTTGTATCATGTCTTTGGTGTATCGTCTCAAGCAGCAGAACAGGGAAGAATGCAACATGATAGCTTAATAAACGGCTCTGATTTTGGTCTTAAAAAACAAAACAAAACGAACCTACCATGCATGAGTCTCATTTTGCATGTATAAAAAGCATCTTTTAAAAGTTCACCATCCTGCAATGAATAGTAAATAAGCCCTAGGGATCTAATGAACAGTATAGTGAATGTAGACAACGACATTGCATTATAATCATCACACTTGCTAATAGACTAGAATTATTTCAACCACTAAAAAGAAATTAAAATTCTGTAATGTGATAAGAGGTGCTAATTATCACTACGTTGGCAACTACGAGGGCTGTCTAGAAAAAATCCAGCCATAAATGCCTCCATTTTTCATATTAACGTAGCTGGATATTTTCGGAACAGCCCTTGTCTGTCTGTCTGTCTGTCTGTCTATCTATCTATCTATCTATCTATCTGTGTGTGTGTGTGTGTGTGTGTGTGTATTGAATTAACACATTGAACACCTTAAACTAGACACTGCTATAGGTCAAATATATTTCAATTAAAAATACATATGTACATACATACATACACACATACATACCTACCTGAAGAAAGTTCACTTTCCCCAGCTCTCTCTCTCTAACTCTGGCCCCTCTGACACAGACCTGCGCAGTGAGGTTAGGCAGTTACCTGCTGTCCAGGACTCACCTTGTCAGCCAGCAGCTCCCTTATTTTGCTGGCCTGTAGCCGGAATCGGAAAAGCTGAGTTTCTAGGGCCAGGCAGCGCTTCTGCCAGTCCATGCTGGTCTGGGTCTCCACCTTGAGTTCTGCCATGACAGAGGCAACTTCTGGATAGTTTAGGGAGCCCTGAGAACCAGCACACAGAGAGAGGAAAAGGTAGGTAAGTGTGGGAGAAAGTGTTATATGGGGAAAGGAGGAGGAGGAGGAAATCAGAGGACAGAGAAAACGGGGCTGGGAAGGTTAAGTTAGTCATTGCTCTCCCTCTGTCCCTTGCCCCCTTTCTTAGCTCAGTCTGTCCCATTCCATCATAAGTTAGCAGAGCAACCTCAAGAGATCACAAAATCTAGAAACCAGGGAGTTCCCTGGTGGTGTAGTGGCTAGGCTTTGGTGCTGTCAACGCTGCGGCCTGGGTTCGATTCCCAGCCAGGGAACTACCCAACCCACCCCCCCCCCAAAAAAAATAGAAATCATAATGAGAACCTAGTCTTACTTTTATAGATGTAAAAAGTAGAGTTCATTTGTCTTTCATTCAATTATCCATTTGATAAATTTTTAACCATTCAACAAACATTTATGTGGCAGACACTGTTATAAGCACTGGAGATGCAAAGATAAGAGTGGTCCTTCAAGTTTTTCAAGGAAGTCTAATTACAAAATGACAATGCAGTTACAATAGCTAATCAATATACAATACATAGGAGCAGGGAAATGAGGCGGTGATGTTTAGGGAAGGCTTAAGGTGGGTCTCTGGAGTTGGTACAGATAACTAGGGGCAAAGCCCTGGCTTCAGGCTTAGTTCTGATTCTACTGCAGCTGTACGGATTTCAGATGGGAAATGAGAAGGAAATGTGATGCTTGACACTTTTCAGTTGGGGTTTGTCAACTGAGTCATCCTGCTTTGGAACAGATTCTCACTCTTCTACGTTACGAGACGTAACCCAAATGTTGGGGTGTGTGTGTTTATTTGTCTGTTTATGTATTACTGCTGCAGCCTCTGGAGAAAGCCACAAGTCTTTGGAAAACACTTTAAGCAAATGCAAAGCAGATCAAGTGGACACCTATCCTTTCTCCAGCCAGGAGAAGTTCCCTAGATGTCTCCTGAGCATATTTTAGAGAATAAAAACCGGGTTGGCATGAGAAAATGAAGAAGGATGTATGAGTGCTTATGAGAGCGGAGATACCAGCATACCGCAAGCACAGAGGCCAGAAGGGCTTGAAGGCACATCAGCATCAGGACGTTTAAATTCCCCAACTAGGGGGCTATTTATAATTATGCTTGGCAACAAGTATACATTTGGTCTATCTTAAGCCATGATATATGGTCACCCTAGCATTAGGTGACTTTAAGGAATGATTCATTATTAATTTTTAGGTTGATAATATTTTTAAATGTTATTTATTAGAGATACACATGACTTATAGGTGAAGTATGATATAATGTCTAGGATTTGCTTCATGGCAGGGGGTGAAGAATGGAGGGGAGGAAGACATATGAAGTAAGATTTGTCAAAATGTTGATAACTTTTGAAGCTGGATGATGGGTAAATATGGGGGTTCTTTATACTTGTCTCTCTCCTCGAGTGTATGCCTGGAATTTTCCATAACACAAATTGGTTTTTTTTTTTTTTAAATTGTCTTTCCCTTTCATAGGAGCCACATGGCCTCAGAAAACCCAGCTACTTCCTATATTGTCACCAAATACCATCCTGGTGCACCAGTGAGCCTGTCCTTGATGGGTTAACTACCAGTGTCGCTTCCCATCTTACATCTGACCTTTATAAGTATCTCTCTCCCATTATGTACTCCAAATAGCTGTCATTTATTGGGTTCTACCTGGATGCCAGGCATGTATGGCCTCTTTAATCTTCACAACAAGCCCTGAGTTAAGGGGTAGGCAGCAGTCCATACTCTCACCTACAAACACTGAGGAGTTGAGAGACTGACTACCTTACACAGAGAGTTGTACAGTTAGTAAGGTGTGGGGCCCGATTCTCATTCTGCAGTGCCCGTCCTTAGCCACTGTGCTCTGTGGCCATCCAGAAACTGGAAAGAATTCTGATTTCACAGAGTGGGGTGGATTGTTAAGAATGAAAGAAATATTTTATAGGATCTTTCAAGATCCTTGGTGCTCAGGTGAGCCTATCTTCTGGATTTTCCAGGGCATTCTGGTGTCATATATTCTGACACCATGAACACCATAAGCACAGATATTTATCATGTGTCCCGACCTTTCACTTAAAAAACAGGGTCAGTAGACAGACCTGTAGAGAAAGGCCTAACAATTAAACCACCAATGGTTCAGTGCCTGAGTCTTTTGGTTCTGGGCTGCGCAGAACACTGGACTCATGACCTCAACCCTGCTCTCCCAGAACTGTCATCCCAAACAATCCCGACATTGTGACCTCCCAGCAACCCCCACCTCAAAGGACTGGGACCAACTGGAACGGGCAGGGAGACAAAAGACAAAAACAAAACATGACCTTTTTTGAGCTAAGATCACAGCTGAGAAGACAAAACAGAACCTTGTGGGGCCTCCAGAGAAGGCCCCAGGCTTAGTGTTTGATTTGCTTTGTCCTTTAAAGGGCTTTTGCTTTTTCTTAAATGAAAAAAAAGCAACAGATCTGAAACTAGGACCTGAAAGTCTTGCAACCTAGCCCAGGGCTAGGAATTAGCAGTGAAAGCACCCAAGTAAAACCAAGGGGCCGGGGAAACTTAATCCTTCTGTGGTGTTGAAAGAGTGTGGTGAATTTTAATTCCCTCTTATTGACTGTCAAAGCTGTGGCTCAGATTCCATGGGAGACAGTGGAAACCCAAATTATCAAAATCTCCAGGGACTTTGGAAATAAAATAAGAGGGGGGAACCAAACCAAACAAAAACCAAAACCACCCCAGAATTATCTTTGGGAGGGCAGGCCCCTTGTAGCACAGGCTTCCCCCCCCAGGTGAGTGTTCTAGGAACCCATCTGCATCAGTGTACCAGCTGGTGTTGTGACAGGCTGTGTTAGGCTTCAGTGAATTGTTTTTGGAGACTTTCAACGCATGTGCCCATTCATGATGGGTGATTTTACATGAACAATGCGCAGCATGACAACGCAACTGACCGCACCACACCTCATGAACGTTGAGTAGTTTTTGACCCAAAAAGGCATGATCCCAATGCCTTACCCTCCCTTTTCACCCAATCTAACCTAAGCAACTTTTTTTTGTTTCCTTGAACAAAATAAGTCCTCAAAGGGAAAAGTTTTGCCAATGTGGAAGAGATGAAACAAAAAACAGCAGAAGCACTAAATGGCATTTAAAATTGACAAGTTGGAAAACTGTTCCAAGCAATGGAAAAAAGCATCTTGATGGGTGAACTGCAGCAAACAGAGAGTACTTTGAAGGTGACTGAAGTTTAAATATGTAAGAATAAAGACACAATTTTTTATAAATAAATTCCAGGGTTTTTAGCCCCCCCCCCCCCAACTGGCTTCTGCCTAACCCTGATATCTGAGATTACATCTAGACTATAGGGAGTGCTTTCCCAGTCAAGCATCTTCATGACAACATGGTTTTGAACCAATCAGGTACATGCATAATCCTCTCCCTGCCTTGAGGATGCTGATGAGAGGGCAGGCATCACACTAGGCTTGTCTCAGCATGCAAGGAGAGCTAAAAGGTTTCAAAACAGATCCAGAGCAAGAAGCCTGCTGCCAAACATGAGGCCCAGAGGCTCTTCTGACAGAAGCAGGTGGTTGGAGAAGCAGCTATAAAACATAGGATGATAAGGAAGATACCAGTAAATGAAACCTCACCTTCTAAGTCACCTTGGACTTGTACCTCCCATAAAGATGTGCAAAGATGAGCAGAAATGAATTTACAGAGTGGTTCTTAACCTTTCAAAGCATTGAAACAGGTGTTATTTCTCTCCTTAGCCTCTCAATATCTCTGAGATGCAGGACAAGTGATATTCACAACAAACAGATGAAAAAACTTACCACATTTGTGACTTAGTTAGAGAGACCTGGAGCTAAGTGATATCAGAGCTAGGCCAAGATTCCTGGTCACCCAACATAGAGAACATCTTCTTTCCATGAAGATGCTTCAGTAGTGGTGGTAGAGTCTCATACTACCAGGCTAGCTTAACACAACATTAATGGCAAAAAGAGATAGGGAAATGAGAGAAGGGATGGGAGCTGGGCACAAAACCAAGCTCATTTCCCCCCAAGTTTTTACAATTCTGGAAAGCCTCAAACACACTTAAGGAGTAGGGAGAACAGTATAATAAATCTCCATGTTCCCTCTACTCAGCTATAATTATCAACTCAGGGTCACTCTTGTGAAACCCAGTTCTCTTGGTTCCTACCAGTGACCAGCATGCTAAACTGCTTGGCAGGTGAAAATCAAATGACTGCCATGGGCTTGACACCTGCTCTGGGGCTCCCTAAGTCCTGGAAGTACATGGCCACAGTGGTCAGTAGAGTTATGCCTTAGAGGCAAGGGCTGTGGATAGGATGCATGGTAGTGGTTAGGTGACTTCACACAAACTTGACCTGGGATGGCTTCAGCATATTTAGGAATTTGACCAGAAATTGACAAAATACTGAGATGAAATTTAATTCAACCAACTTCTGCTACATGATTCCTGTGTGCAAAGTTGGGGACATAAAGATGAATAAAGATTGGTGGCTTGGGAGGCTCAGGTCTATAGTCTAAATATCCCGGAACTTCCCTGCAAAGGGGGCCAGTCAATACCAGAGCCTAAAAGAAAGAGGTAAGAATTTGCTGCCAGAGGCATCAGAGGCTAACGAAGAGTCTGTTCTCGATACAATTTCCACTGGGCTCTCCAGTTTCCCTTCAACTATGGTTCACTCCCTGAGTGCGAGCACCTTTTGTGATTTTTCATTTGCTAGATATGGGCTACCACCATCTTCTGAAAGTTCTCTGCAAGCCTAGGCTGGCCACCTGCCCAGTGTGGGAGAAAAAGAGCCCAGTGCCCCCTTTCTGAGGATGGAGCTGGGAGCAGGTGAGTGGACACAGGGGTACAGCTCTCTTTGATCCTGCACTGTCATCTGATCAAGCCAACAACATGCATTTGTCCTCTTTTGGGTGCTGAGCATCACATTTAACAATGTTGGGGGAGAGAGAAAAAGGTGAGCAAGTTCTGGCCTTCAGGGGTCTAAATATCAGAAGGGGCTAGGATAATCAGGAGTAGCAGCTCTTGAGAACAAAACCAGTAAAGAGAAACAGCAGAGGGTAGTAATTCAGATCTTGCGTTCTGGCACCAAACAGGCCTGGCTTTGAATACTGGCTCAGGTACTAATTAATCCTGTGTCCTTAAACCTTTTGCTTAACTTCCTGAGTCTCAGTTCCATTTTGAAACTGAGGGCAATAATCCAAAAAGCGGGTAATATTAGGTTGAACCATACAAAATTGTCAAAGTTTAACCTTTTTTTTAACCTTTAAAAATGGCAATTTCATAGACCACACTATGTCGAATTTTTTGAGAATTAAAGGAGATACTACAAAAGCCTGGATACAGTTAAGCACTCAAATAAATGACAGCTCCCATCAACAAAGGTAAATCAACAGCACCCTGGGCATACAAGGAGATGCGGCCCACATATGAGCTTACCATCAGATCTATATCAGAGAGGTCAGGAGATTTTAAAAAATGATTTTATATCTCTTTAGTTTTGAATGTTGAACCAAAACGTACATAACACAAAATAATGCTTCTTTCTACCCCTGTACATCATCCCCAAAGGCAACCACTGTTAATGGGTTTCTGTATCTTTCAGAGATATTCATATATAAGCATTCATATATATATATATATGTTGCATGCACACACACAAGTGGTGGCACACTAAACACACTGTATATAACTTAGAACTATTCCTATATCCATATACACATCTGTCCCATTTTCCCTCCATGCTTCTTAACAGCTTTATTGTATTCTATAGCGTGGCTATCATGACTTTACACTCATGTGCCACATAGTGTTTTGGTCAATGACGAACCCATATATGGAGTGGCCCCACAAGATAATGGAGTTGAAAGATTCCTACCACCCAGTGACGTTGTAGCCACTGTAATGTCCCAGCACAACGCACTGCTCAAGTGTTTGTGGTGATACTGGCGTAAACAAACCTACTGCGCTGTCAGTCGTAGAACAGTGCAATGCATACAACTATACACAGTACATAATACTTGATAATGATAATAAATAATTATGTTGCTGGTTTACACATTTACTATACTTTTTATCATTATTTTGGTGTATACATTTTCTACTTATAAAAAATGTTTGCTGTAAAATAGCACACTGTGCTATGCTGGCTACTGTGTCTCTTGAATGCATCATTTTGTCTTGTGCTCAATTTAATCTCACGTTTTCTACAGTCACAGGCTGTACAAGATCGTAGCCTAGGAGCAATAGGTTATACCATATAACATAGGTGTGTAGTAGGTTATACCATATAGGTTTGTGTAAGTGCACTCTATGAGGTTTGCACAAAGACAAAATCAACCTAACAATGATTTCTCAGAACATATCCTCATCGTTAGGTGGTGCACAACGGTATTTAAGAGGCACCTACTGACACACATTTGGGTTGTCTGAAACCTTTTGCTAAAATAAACAGTGCTGCAATGAATATTCAAAGAATACATATAATTTCATACACATCAGAGTGTCTCTAAAGGATAAAGTCCCAAGAATAAAATTGTAGGGTTAAATGATACACACTTTTAAATAGCCAAATAGTCCAAATTGCCTTCCCTTGAGGCTATTTTAGTTCACACTCCAGTCATAGGTGCTTGTTTCCCCATGGCAGAGGCCAGTTTTGAATGAGCTTTTGACAGAAGGGAAAGATGGTTCTGCTGGGCTGTCCAGAAAATGCAGGATGGTAGCTCAGTAGCCAGCCTGCTGTGAAGTTACTGAGATCAGGAGTGAGGGAATTCTGGCACCTACCCTCAGCTTGTATAAAGCACTCTGCAACCCATAAGGAGCACAGATTGCACAAACACATACACAGCCCCATAGAGAGAGGAGGAACACACAAGCGGGGCAGGGGAATAGAGGAGGAGGTACATCTCCACCTTAGCTGGTGACTCCTAAAGAGGGCAAAAGGGGCACCACATTTTGTTACTTGTTAGTTTCAATGAGTTTAGGAGTACAGGGTGTATCCCACCACAACCCAGCTCGGAGCAGACCCTCTCAATCACCAATGGGAGGGGCAGAGCAGACAGTGGACCAAACCCACCTTTGGAATTTAGGAGGCTTGAGTTTGAGTATTGCCCCTGCCCCTTTTTAGCTATATGAACTGGGGCAAATCAGTTTTTCTGAGTCTGTTTCCTCCTTTGAAAAATGGAGCTAATATGCAGAAACACTGGAATTGATGTTTTATAAAGTGTTAAATGATGTTACCATAATACAGTGTCTGGTGAATAGAAGACAGTCCAAAAAGTCTGGTGAACCAATGATTTTTCCATTGAAATTGTTATTTACATAATCTTTCAAGCAGAAGTTTTAGCTTGAAACATTTTAGGAACTAAGGGTCAGTCTGGAAGAGTTTTATGAAGTGGATTCATAGTAAAAGCTCATGGAGACGTCCTGACAGGGAGAAATCCAACAGGGAGAGAATTCTACTCCCAGATGAGGGTCTTCACTGCCTCTGCCACCCCCCTTCAGGCCCCCTGCTCCCTGGTGATAGATTCCTCTCTGAGGGTCCTGGGACACAAAGCTCCTGGTGTCTTGTCATTCGGCGTCCACCTTGTTTTCTTTTCTGCATGGCTGACCTGCCTCTAGGAGTCCAACCTCACCCATTAGAAGCCCTAAGAGAACCACCGAGAAATCACAGAAGAGATAATCTGACAGAAAGTGGAGCGGGGAGGAGGGATAAAAGCAAGTGAGAGCGCTGGCAACACAGTGTAAAGCCTGCAAGGACGCTCCGAGGGCCCTTCCCGGGAGCAACTGGATCGAGCCGGTCCCAAACTCCCGGTCTTCCCAGAAAGACCACTCATTGCCTCCCGGGGCGCGTTCCCGGGCCGGACCCGCGGCTCCCAACGCTCCCAGCCATCGGAAGCTCGGTTCCAGGTGGGGAGGCACCTGCTCCGGAATCACCTCTGGCCGGAGGGAGCAGCTTCTCTCCGCCCAGCTAAACGCCCACCCTCCCGGGCAGCGCACCCTCCCGCCGCGGGGGCACTCTCACCTCCGACGAGCTCGCGGGAGACCGCGTCTCGCCCTCGGCACCCCGGCGCCGTCCGCGCGCGCCCGCCGCTGACCTTGCGTCGCTCTGGTCGGAGCCCGCGGCGGCCGCCGGGTCTCCGCTCCCCGGCAGCAGGGGTCGGGGTGGGCGGGGCGGGGAGAGGCTGGGGCCGGGAGGAGTGCCCGCAGGCTGGCCGCACAAAGGCGAGCCTCGCCTCGCTGCTCCCCATTCAGCGCTCCGCCGCGCTCCCTCCGCCCCGCCCGCTTCTCGCCTGCTCCTTAAAGGCAGAGCGCCGGGCTCCGCGTTCGGGCGGCTGGCGGAGGGGCACAGGAAATGACCTCAGCAGACTGCAGCCTCCCACCTCTCCGCACCGCCGGACTCGTCCCTGGGGCAGCGAAGCCCCGGGGTCGCTAGGGTCTCCCGGGCTGGGCTCGAGCTCTTTGCGAAGGCCGCCCCAGCTGCCACAAGGGCACCCCGGGATCTGCTCACTTCCCAACTCAGCGTGGGACCCTCGCAGGATGGGGCGCAAGACCAGACCCTCCTCCCCGAAGGGGTTCCAGAGACTGGCGACCTGTAAAAACGTTAACACCCGGATATTTGAAGCTGAAGTTATTTCAAACAGTCTGTCCCACTGGCAGATCAATGTTCTTTCTGATTTGTAATTTGGAAAAAAAAAACCCAACAACCAAAAAGCAACTCATCACATTAACTTGCTTGCTTGCGTGCGTGTGTATGTATGTATGTAGATGAGAAGTTGGACAATTAATTTCTGGTACTCATCCTAGAAAAAGTGCTACACACCTTATTGCTGAATATCACTACAGTCACCTTCGAAGTACTCCCCTTGGGAAGCTGTGCACCAATGCCAGCACCTAGTCCACCCATCAAAGCAATTTTGGAACGCTTTTCTGAAATGGCCTTCAGAGCTCCCAGTTGTTTGTACAGTGCTGCCAATGTAAGCATATGGTGACAAGTTTGGGAACTTACCTGTCAGATATTGGACAGCTCTGATGGCCATTCCAGGAAAAGAGTTCCAAAGTTGTTTTGAAGGGTGGACTAGGCACTAGGTCAGTGCATAGCTTCCCAAGGGGAGTACTTCGAAGGTGACCGTAGAGGTATGTAGCACTTTTTCTAGGATGAGTTCAGGAAATTAATTGTCCAACCCTGTGTGTATGTGTTACTTATTTAAAGGAGCTGGCCAAGGAGTCAGGCCTGCTGGGCAGTTTGTAAGGCCGTCTTTAGTGTACCCGTGTTCTTGGAGGTTTTGCAGTCCCTGGGCTCACTAGTATAATCTTACACCCAGCGGGGTTGAAACATTCAGCCTTCGGTAGGTGGGTAGAGAGTAACAGCTTTCTTCCCTAAAGGACTGAACAGAGGCAGATGCCACCAGAGCCCAACTCTCCTGAAGACTCACTCCAGGCGGTAGTGAAGGATCCCCTGGCTCCACCCCATGTCTCAATCTTAATCTCTAGAGGGGAACAAGGGACTCTCTGGAGGCTGGGAAATTGACCAGCTAACAAGTTCCGCAGGTGATGCTTGTGCACAATTTTGAGAGCCCAGAGGCTATGGAAAGTTTGTCCCAGTGGTGCAGGAGGCCAAGGGTGAAAGTTTAACTGGGCCAATGAGACTCTGGGGCTTGAACTTGAGAAAGGACTCATGGCTCCTGGGGATTAGGGTAGATCAGCCCCGACTGTGGGACACTGGCCTCTGTTGTACCCTTCAACACTCTGGAAATTGCCTAAGAAAACCCAAAAGCAAGTCCTCTGGAGTTTGTAAGGGAGAGGCATTCATTCACTTTGAATAGGTAATCATGCATATAGTATAAATTTCAAATAACAAAGGAGCTAACAATGAAAAGTCCGTCTTCCTCCCCATCTATCCCACGTCTGGCAGATCACTCCTCCCCAAACACAACTGTTGTTTTTGTGTGTATCCTTTCAAGACATTTTATGCATATATAATTATTCATGTATTCATAAATACGTATATTCATATATGTATATATTCATATACTGGGGGTGTATACTCATTTTAAGAGATGTTATCTATGTGTTAGGTAAATACTGATGGTAACCACTTTGAGCACCTCTTGAATTACAGAAGTAAAAGGTAACTTGTATTCAACTTTTGTTATTGGTATATATTGAGTATTACAATTTTAATACAGTTTTTTGCTTTCTTAAAAGGTGTATACTTTTTTTGCCACCCTCTGTATATTTATATAGGTATTCATTTTCCCCTTTCAACACTAAAGAAGCATTCCTTTCTTTTTTTCTCTTGACATTACCATTTGGATACTCCTTTTTTTTTTTTTTTTCATTTGTGTACTCTTAAGCGTGACTTATCAGCAAACTGGGAGATACCTTACATTTTTTAGCGGTTCCATAGTAGTTCTGATGATGGGTATTTATGATGTTCCCAATCTTCGGCTATTATGTACCTGGCTACAATGACTTTGTACATACTTCTTGTTCCACATGTATGACTGTCTTTATGGTTTAATACTTAGAAATGGAATTACTGGCTTTAAACACTGTGAATTTTAAAATCCAAGATGCTGCCAAATTGCCCTCAAAGGAGACTGCACTAACTTGCACCTCTATCAGCAGTTTGAGTGCCCCTTCGTTCCCGCCCACGCATGCCAATGAGGTGATTTATCACCAAGTACAAAGCTTTCAGAAAGGAAGGCTTAAATGAGTTAATAGGCACACATGATTTTAGAACACCGCAAGCACACAGAAAGCCTCAAGGAAAGTGTGAGGCTCCAGGCTGCACCCCCCTGTTACTGCCCTCTGCTTTTGGCTCAGTCTCAGCCCCAGCTCTGCAGACTTGCATAAGTTCCTTAGCCTCTCTGGGACTCAATTTTCTTACTTTTAATATGAGAATCATAATGTCTCTTTCTGGAATTGGTTTGAGGATTAAATCAGATAATAGGATTGTATAAATGTTGGGATCCAATCATTGCTCAATAAGTGATAGCTATTCTTCATCCCTCAAACGTTCCCCTCAACTTTTTATTTTAAAAATTTCAAACCTACGGAAATTGCCAAAAAGACCACATTAAATAGCCATATACTCTTCACCTCGCGGTACCAATTGTTAACATACTGCCACATTTACTCCTTCTCAACCATTTGAGAATTAGTTTACACCATCCTTTTACCCTTTCTTTACCCAACTTTTTGAACTTTCACCCTGAACAATTCAGCATGTGCCTCCCTCAGAACAAGGATGTTCTCTAATATTATCACACGTAGTAAATTTAACATCAATACAATGCTATCATCTACTATACAAGACATATTCTAATTTTCCCACTTGTCCCAATAATGTCCTTATATACGAGATTTATAGCTCTTCTTTTTATTATTATTAGTCCCCACCTAGTACTCACCAGAGTGAATGGATGATGAGAGGAGAATGGGCTTGTCCCCTCCTCCGTTCCAGGGAGAGAGTGACTCCCACAGCCCTAGACCCTAGCAATCTTTGGGGGCTATAGGTAATCAATAACTAGCCTGCCAGGGATACCAGGCAGAGCAGTGTTTCCCATCTAATGCTAGGGATTGTCTCACCATCCACCTTTGCTGATGTTTCCGCTGCCTGACTCCAGCCCCCTGTGCTGGCAGCCCAGCAAGGTCCTGTCTGTTTCCCTGGCAACTCTGGTTGGGTTTCTGGTGTCTTCTCCCTCTCCCCCACTGCTCCCCAATCAGCAGAGGCAGCTTTTCTGGCTCGAACGAGAGCTGGCTCCTATGTTACCCTGAACCACAGCCCCGCACACCACCTCACCTCAGGACCTATGGACCTCTAGGTTGGCATACTACACTTAACCCTGAGAGTAAGGGTTCGGATGACTGAGTACTCTCTTTTTCCCACAATCCTTCTGTCTTAAGGTACTTTCTATGTAGCCCTCTATGGAACTGAAACTGAGAGTCCACCTGTGGCCACTGGTCCAATGCAGACAATGACATCAGCTGATGCAGACATCCCTCTTTTCTTCTCTCCCCCCTTTCATGCATTCATTCATTTATGGTAGCTGCCTTTTAAGTTATTCCAGGTACACTATTAGAGGCCCAGGTATAAGTTTGGATAAACCATCTCCTTGCTTCCTGCCTCAGTTTCTTCTGTGATAAAGTAGAGAAATTATTTCCTCAGCACAGCCACCCTTCAGGCCAGAGTATTTGAGGACTGGAGGAAAAGTCAAGATTATGAGGGAGTCACCATAGCAGAGGGGAACTTTGTAAAACTAAAGAAAAAGCCACCTTGGTCACCATCTTTGGTTGGTGCTACAGTGGGAGAGGGAAGAGAGCACAAAAGAGCTGGGGTGGGAAGCCGGGGTCCTCAGAAGCCTGCTGGCAAGGCTCCGAGCCCCCTCCAACTTCCATGAAGAAATGGTACCCACCACACTTGCAGCTTGTTTCTGTTCAATGTTAGCTTATTACTGCAAGAGCTTGACAGCAGAGAGGGCAAGAGAGCCATCACGTGCCCAGAGTGGAAGGGTCAGTTGGGTCACTGACATTGAGGGCCTCCTTTTCTCTTCTGAGAGGAGGGTAAGGCCCGGATGGGCACCCTCCCTTTGGCAATGGTCAGATTCTTACATTTGGAGCCATGGGAGATGAGAGGTGAGTGGAGGCCATCTGGGCCCTCTTCCATAACCTCCTAGAAGTGGGATAGTAAAATGGGCATGGCCACAGTCTGTCAAGTAGACAAAAATGTACTAGTAAGCTGGCACAACACAAGCTGCTTCAAGGGAGGTGGGGAGTTGGCCTGTCTGGTTCTTACATGTCCTTCATGCGAGTGCCCAGGTCATCTTTCTGGCTAACTTCATATTTTGAAAACCACTTATTTTGCCAGGGAAAGATTATTTCTAGCATCCCTCAAGCACATTCAGCCTACTGGTGTAGATTTGATGGCGTTTGGAGTGTTTATGGACCCACCCTCTAGAGCTCAGATTGCTGATTAGAGTGCTTCAGATGCTAACTAACCACTGTAGGGGTGAGGGGAGAAGCAGTGTATATATACCCACACAAAATAGTTTAAACTGAAATAGTTAAAAAGTACATTCCTACACAATCAATATAACAGCATTCTAGTCTGTGCCTGGTTCCCTGGGTAGCACAATGGAAAAGAACGGGGACCTTGGAATTGGCCAGAAGACTTTAAGTCTCACCGTTACCACTTTTGTGTTGCTATAAACTTGGGGCAGTTGCTTAAGTTTTCTGAGTTAATCCCTCTCTTGTAAAATGGTGAGAAATAATAATTCTTGACTGTTAGTGTTGTTGAAAGGGTTCAATGAGGTAGTATGGTATCTGGCACATAGTAAGTTCTATATAAATGGTAGCTTTTGTTACTCACTCTTTGAACAAATACTTGCTGGACGTCTAATGTTTACCAGTTGCTCTACTAAGTCCCCAGGTATGTACTCTACTAGGTCAGAGGTGCTATCTGTTCCCCAGGAGTTTTCTTTGTTGCAAGATTCCAATAGAGATGCAAGATGGCTTGAGAGACAGGAATAAGTACGACAACGGGTGAAATGTTTGACAATTCATCTTCCCCATGTCCTGGGTTTCTGGAAACCCCACTTCCCAACCCCACTTGTCTTCTCTGAGCAGGGCTCTAGGATCCAAAGAGACCCATCTTGTTTCACTGAAACCTTCCAAAATCAAACACCCCTTCTCTGCCTTCAAGGCCTGGTTCTCAGTTGCTGCTGGAAGCAAAGTAAAGGGAAAGAAGGAGAGCAAAGAAGAGAAGGGGAAGGGGCCCCAGATACTCGGGATCCCTGGGGCCAGTCCTGGGGCCTTTTGCCTCAGAAGCCAGGGACAGAGCTTCGTAGCTCCTGGATTACAGAGAAGTCAAGAGGCTATTTCCACTGCTGAATCCCTGGGAGCAGCCAGGGTAGCTGTGGGCTGGGTCAGAGAGGCTCAGAGTCATCCTCCAAGCCGGGCTGGGAGAGCAGAGATCAAAAGTGCAGAGAAGCACAGGGTATGGCCTAGGAAAGAAATGAGATGGCTCGGAGGCAAAATTCTGTGTTGGGGGTGGGGGTGGGGGACTGGGGGGATCCCTAACTTTGAGCGTGAACTCTTTCGTTTATTCATTCAGTTACTCAGCAACACATATTTATGGAGGACTTACTATTGTTTAGACACGGCAAGGAAACAAAGTGTGGCAAGTGTGATCAATAAACACAGGGCACAGGCTTCAGAACCAGACATGCCTGCTGTTGAATCTGGCTCTTCCCAGCGGGAATCACGGGGAAGGACCAAGGTGGTTACTACACACAGCACTAGACATGATCTGTCTGGTGTAGCTGTGGGCTCCGGAGCCAGAGAGCCCGGGGAAGGGGTGCTTTATGTGTAGAAACAGGAATGAGAATTCTTTCCTTAGAGGGCAGTCATAACAGTGGAGAAAAATTTCTGTATTAGTAAATGGAAGTATAAAGGGTTAAAGGACTAACAAGAAGCCCAAAGTCTAGGGGCTTGGAAAATAACAAAGAGGAGTGGGTAGAAAGAGGGCCTGGTGGAGAAGGACTCCAATGAGAAGGTAAGCAGTAATTCCCCCTCTCACCTCATGTTATAAAATCCTGGGGGCCCAGATTAAAATATGGATTCAGGTCCCAGGCATTTGGGTCAGCAGGCCTGGGCATCTGTATTTTCACGCTCCTTAGATAGGGTGCCTGGTAGTGACTGGTTTGTCATACATCATAGTCCAACACACCAGTGATATTCTCAAGAGAGCAACAATGGCCCCAGCGAAGAACACAGAGCAGAACTGATGTAATTATAACACACATCAGTGCAAAGTGATTTGTCCAGTGCAGCTGTGGGCTCCCCAAGCAAGAGAGAGCCAGGAGGAGGGGGGCTCAGGAGGATGGAGGTGGAGAGGGGATAGAGGGAATAGAGGAGATGGCAGGGTCGGGGCGGGCAGGAAATGGGAGCTAAGATGGGAGCTCATGAAGCTCAGGGAAGGAGAACTGGGTAAATCCAGCCTTCTGACTGGGATTCCAGATCATTTTATAACTTGCATCATCATGGTTTTAAACCAGTTGTCTTATCTCCTTCAGTTTTCATCACAGTCGAAAACAATGGCTACTTATATCAGGGGTGGGAGGGACTGGGCAGGGACCCGCTCCAAGGAGGTGGCTGGCTCTACAGTAGCCTGGAGAGCCCCAGTGGGAAGAGGCTAAACTTAGGCCAGCCAGGGAGCTGGTTGTGGCACTGTGGCTTCTTTTCTGCAGCACGCGTGTAGCAGTTCCAGACTCCTGAGTCCTCAAGGTAACAGTGTGTGCCCTCTGGGATCCTTCTTCTCGAGTGCAAATCCCAGCTCTGGCACTTAGCTCAGTACTGGCATTTAGAAAGTATTCAGTAGATGCTGGCCATTACAACGATCTCTTTAGCTGATGACAGACTCAAGCTAAGAGAAAGAAAAAGTCTTCCACCTCTACCTCATCCTGAAACTTGATTCTGCCTGAGTTCCTCACCAGCACCTCTCAGAGTTGAACTAACAGAGTGAGAGGTTTCTGAGCTAGGGCTCTGCTTTCATACATTTAATACATGTTAGCAGAGTGTCCACTGTGGGCCAGGATGTAGGGGAGCAAGAATGTGGAGGAATAGTTGGCTCCCTTGAGGGCAGAAAGGACCTTGGAGGGCCCCTTGGCCTCCCCTCCTTGAAGCAGCTGCTTTACCTGACAGGAAGTGGCCTACGTTCTGGGGTGGGGACCTGCACACAGGGCTGTGAGTGCAAATTTCCTCTGCTTCAGGGATACGCGCATTCCCCTGCAAGGTGCTTTCCTGAGTGGGTGCTGTCAGCGTGCACCAACTTGTGCCTCAGGATTCACAGAGAAGCGAGGATGGGGAATACCTGAACAGATCAGGAAGACACAGCCATTGCAGCTCTTCTTCCCTCCTTCCCCCAGTGGTTTGGCATGAACCCCGTAGGTCTGTTATCTCCTTTGATTAATCAGGCCTTCACTTTTTGCTTCTGATCATCATGCTCAGGCTTGGGGTTTTTACAAGAAGTGCCAGAGCTCATATCCTATTGAAAGCGCTCTTTGCCAGCTCCTTTTTGTGAAGTAGGGTTAGTTAGTCCAGTGACATAACCTGACTTCTTTCTCCAAGTCCCTTGGTCATGACCATTGACCCAGAACATCAGAGGCTATCTCTCAGCACCATCTAGTGGTCAGGATGGCTTGTTTACTAAAAAAAAAAAAATAAAAAAAATAAAAAATAAAAAATAAAAAAAAACAAACCTTAAAAATTTTTTTGATGACAGTTGACAAACATTACTCATTTCAGGCATCCAACATAGTGATTAGACATTTCTATAACTCACGAAGCGATCACCCTGTAAGCCTAGTACCCATCTGACACCTGGGATGCTTTGTTTTCTTAAAGAACCCTGAGCCCCAGCATTTTTGCTTCCATTCACACCTATAGCCAGATCGGTTCCCTTCTGATCTGACCACCGCATGCTTTAGTCACCTCAGAACGTGGTGGTTAATGGGGCTTTAAGCTCTGCCCAAGGTGGGGACTTGTAAACTCCACATACTTTGTTCCTGTTCAATTTTGCATAGTTTCAGGGAAGGGGACTGGAAAACTTAGTGGTGTTAAAAGACAAAGGTGAAGTAGGGAAACCTGGAAAGAACATTCTGCCCCTTCCTAGCTCTGGATGCCTGGCTCTAGAAGTGCAAGACCATCAGCTTGGCGCTACTCCAGGCATCTCTCACCCAGTCGTGCCGTAAGAACAGGGGACAGGAAGAATCTCTTCTGTTCAGAGGCCATGTGTGGGTTAAGGATCCTTTTCGCTCTGCCTTGGATAAAATGATAGGACATGGAGCTGGAACCAGACTGTGGACTCAGAGTACTGAGGAACTCCATATACTGGGAGCTTTGCTTAAGTGGGTTTTGGAGTTTTCAGACAGGTGGTAGGGACAGTCAGTCACCTTTCCAAAAAGGAATTTTCCACAGTTCCAAGTTCTGAATTTCCTGATCCAGGTCTGGAAGAGGGAATATGAGTCCTTTTCCCTTTACAGAGTGGGGCCCACTCAAAGGAATCAGGTGGAGCTGACAGGTAGGTAGATCTCATGTGAGTATATAAAAAGGGAGGTAGGCGATGGAGTAGAACACATAGATTTCTAGGATAGGAAACTGACAGGCCCTGCTCTGTGGGGTGACACATGACTGCTGCTCCCTTGAACACTACCCATTGCCCCATCGGCCATTGGAGAAACTCTCAAATGGCTTCTGAGTGGTCAGATCCTGGAAGCAAGAATTTCCCTGCAGCACACTGGGGATCAGTCCTATGTGAACCCAGGATCTCTGGAACAAAAATGCTCTTCGGAAGAGCATGGTTTCTGAGGAAGCAAATTTTAGTGTTGAAATAAATCCATTGGAATATTCAGAATAAGAAATTCCCCTAAATACAACTCACCACTCAAGTCAGTGGGATAGTAATGTACATGTTATGCAATAATGGTCATAAGATTAGAAGCCATTTACAAGAGGGGAGGATTCCTAAATTTTTTCTAGGGCTTTTTCCTCCATCTAAATCCCTGCTTTTTAGAACAGATGTCACCCCAAAAAGTCTATAAAAAAAATGAATTAAAAAAAATAAATCCCTGCTTTCACTGACACAGTTTTATGATTCTTGTGTCCTTTCTTGAGCTACACCATTCAATATTTCTCTCAATTTGTGTTAGGAGAAGGATGCTTAAAAGGACTGTATTGTCCCCGATATTTATAGCAGGAATACTAATAAAACAAAGAAAACGATACAATCTAAATAGCCATTAATTGCAGCCAATTAAGTAAATAATTGTGATTCATCTAGAAGACAAAACAACGATGCAGCCATTAAAATTTATGTTGAAGAATTATATTTAGTGACATGGAAGGATATTCATTACTTAATTTCAAGTGAAACAAGTTTTAGAAAAGAATGTATAATATGACTTATTTTATGCAAAGTTGTATACATGTGTATGTATATCTATGTATATAAATATGGGTCGAAGATTTTTTTCCCAAACACTAACAGTAATTATCTTTGGGTATAGAAATTTGGTGTAATATTTTTAGTTTCTACTTTATTTTTTTCTATATTATATAAATGTTTTACAAGGGTATGAATCATTTTTCTAATAAAGCTATTAAAATGTTTTAAAAGTATTGATCTTATCAGTAAAGTAGAAAGCTGAGATTCAGAGAAGTTGAGAAATAACTCAATAAAGCCACAGTCTGACAGTCAAAGAACCAGAATTTGACCTCACAACCTCCCATCCCTCAAGTTTAATGCCAAACCCTCTGAATAACTGTCTCTAACTGGTTAAGATCCTGGGAAGGGATATGGCCTGAATCTGGAGGTAGGGGGATCTGGGAAAGTAAATAACCAATGTTCAGATCAGAAAGGGCTCGCATGCTTGGATCTCTGCTACCTCTTCAGAGCAATTAAGCTATGACCACAAGAGCGTTACTGGATTCCTATTATACACTGTGTTCTTGTGGTCTGGCAGTTGTCCAGGTGTTTAAGGAGCAGACACAAGTCCGGGAACAGAGTTAAGTTGGGCCTAGTTCTCATCCAAACCCATCTTACATCTTGCAAAGGGAATGATGTATTCAGCTATGCTCTCCTCTTGAGGAAAAAAAGAACATAAAATTAGTTGGGTAGCCCAGTGGCTTAACTTCATGAGGTTCTGGATGGGAGCAGCATGATAAATTATTTTAAGGAGAAAGTCTAGAGTCCCTCTTCCTCCCCTCTCACCTCTTTCCTCCATACCTACCCACATTCCTCCACACTTCTTAACTGCAGCACCAGAGACCCTCATGACCTATCCTTTGACATCCTTAGAGTTCTAGAGTATCATCTAGCTCTATTCAGCCTGGTGGGCAAGTAGCAGTTAAGACAGGGAGTGGGACTCACTGGGCCCAGTGTCTTTCTAGAACACAAACTGGGATGTAAATAGTAAAAGCTCAAGGACATGCTCTAATATTTATCTCCATCATACAGATGCCCCCAAGGACACTTACCGGGTCAACATGAGGCTCCTGAGCAATCAGTTTCCTTCATAGGGATGCACCCTGAACACAGACATGCAGCTCCAGCACAAAGCACTGAGTTCTTCTGGGTTCTTCCTTTGTGTCATTGGAAACCCCAGTATTCTTTCCTTCCTGTCTCTGGAACCTTCTACTGTATTCCCTGAGAGGTTACTGCTTGCAGATGTAGAAAAATCCACCAAAGATGGCATTGCCCCCTTCCCAGGTCTGTGTCTTGCTGAAGGACATAAGGGAAAGCAATCCTTGACCTAAGGTGGGGGCAAGAAAAAAGGGCAAGGAGTCTGTTGACAGAAAGAAGTATGTAAATTTGCAAATACTGGTCAATTTTGAGGCAAAGCCTGATTGTTTACTTTACAGATAGAGGATGGTAAATATAAAGCCCGGTCATGGAAACAGCACCATCATAGAACACAAATAATCACACACCTTCCACAGCATAGGAGGTGCAGAATTTAAGGCAGTTATTAGGAGCTCAGAGTAATGCTTTGTTATAGACCACTGTGTATTGTTCTCATATCCACATGCTTACGTCTCAATCTTTTTTTAACCTGTATGACCCTAATCCTTAGCACAGTACATTGGTACATTAATGGTTGTTGCATTGAGTAACAAGTTCCTTGAAGTCAGGAGTCCAATCCTCCCAAAGGTGCAGTGCTAGGGAAGAGAAGACACTAACTACATACTTATTAATTAATTAGCATCTGAGACTAATAGGGACACCTCAAGCGAACTAATTCCCCAGATAAGACAGAGTCCCTGGGATCGTCAATCCTTCAGGCTTACGCAGCCTTTCCTGAAGACGGCAGAGTTTTCCTAGAAGGGCCAAGATGAGGAGGGCACAAAGAATGGAAACAGGTTTTATCCCACCCTCCGTGATGCAGTCTGCCCCCAACCCCCATGCCCAAGCTTGGCTGCCTCTCAGCCAGCTCCTATGGGAGAAAAAAGCCTTTTGACTCAAATCTACAAAAAGAAAGATTTTTTTTCCACTACCCATCCCAGGACTTAGTGGGGCCGGGAATTGGGACTTGGATGAGATGTTGTGATAGAAATTCGTAACCTATTAATGTCGCCAAATCCCCAGATACCCTTCTGCAATCACTGCGTCTGTCTGAAATTTCTCTTTGAACTGATACAGTGAAGTTGGGACAGGCACACAGTGTCCCCCCAGGCAGAATGGCTTAGATAGCAGCATAAAAGCTTTTAGTTGCAAAGCCTTCTCACAACCATGCTCCCCTTAACAATACCCCTTTGTCCCTCGTCAGACGACTAAACTCCTTGTATCCTGGCAAAGGGAGGCACAGAGGGGAGGTGACCAGCCTGGAGTTTGTTTTCTAATCTCCAGGGCAGAAATTCTTTCAAATTTGCCCAGCACCTGGGCTGACTGCTGAGTCGGAAATGAGAGCAGCTGGGGAGTGGGGGTGGTTCTCCCCATGATTCCCAAGTTTCATAATCAACTCAACCACCGCCCCCCCCCCCCCCCCCCCCCCCCAATTTACAACCTTCACAGTTAAACTCACACTTAGAAGTATGAGGTAGTGTGTTTCAATGTATGTTTATATTTTCACTTTGATTTCTTTTAGCATTGGCTTTTCCTTCCCTTAATTTCCCACTTGTCTTGTGGAACTGCACTAATTTTCAGGGCTGTCTTAGTGCACACACATTAATGTCTTAATGCTTCATGGGCGAATTCACATTATCACAGAATGGCGAGTTCTTCCTTTTCAGGTTCAAGGTGTTCATGAATACTGCATAATCCTTACCCATTGCATTTTCTTTTTGATAACTAAAAAAAAAAGAGAGAGGATGTTACTTTTAAACATCCCCAAAGCAGGAGCACCCACATTCTTTTGAGAGTTCTGTGAAAGTACACAGCCCTTTTGCACATGGACAAATGGACAGCAAACCTGTTGCAGTGGACTTGACCATTTCCCCGGGGGCCTAATGCCTCTTTCCCCTCTGCTGTTACCTCTTTTCGCTCCTCAGAGGAAGACCATCTTTAACAACCTTTTGCACTTGCTTCCCATATCACAGTTCATTGTGCAAAAGTCCATATCCTGTCTGCCTGTCTTCAGCTTTCTATGAACCCCAGAAGCAGCAGTGACTCTATTTAACCATCTGTGCCTTACTGTCCCATTCTTTTCCAAGGTTCCAACCACCTTCTTGAGCCATGTGTGTTTTCCCCTTCACTTGCCCTCATAGCCGAGAAGCTGACAGCAGCTCTGGGTCGGGGGTACATTCCCTGTGCTGATTGCTTCCCCCGTGTCACGGACATTTGCTTTTGGGAGGCGACATGGCCGTCTTTCTCTCTTCAGAAACAGCACTTTGATTTCTCTTTCACTGTTTACCTCTCAATCGTAATGTGGGGTGCTGGTAGAGCTTACGTCAGGGTATCCTGATAACCCTTCCGTGGCCAAGAGGTAGTTGCATGGCTCAATTTAGGCAAATCTGACTCTTACACTCAAGCAGAAGTGATAAAAAGATTGAAGTTGTTCTGGCAGCAGAGCCCTGAGGAGACTTTCAATATTCCCATTACCTGGGCTCCCAACTCTGTCCTAGTCTTAGTCTCCTCAAGACGGTTTGCTAGCATCCCCTTGAGATCCCCGAGTCCCTGGTCAGATCCTTCCAATAAATTCCTCTTAGACTTAAGATAGCTAAGGTTGGTTTTGTTGCTTTCAACCAAAGAATCATAAATGTTGAGAGTTCCCTGATGGTGTAGTGGCTTAAGGCTTCAGCGTTGGCGCTGTCAGCGCTGCGGCCTGGGTTCGATTCCCAGTCAGGGAGCTACCCACATACCAAAAAGCAAAAAAAAAAAAAAAAAAAAGAATCATAAATGTTATAGATCCACACTCCTTAGCTTCTTCATGCTTCTTTCCTTCTTATTTCAAGAAGGGGCTGTTACAAAGAGACTTCTTTTGAAACTCTGGCAGTTCACCTTGACCTACTCTCTTTTTAAAAATTTTTATCATTAGACTTATTGGGGTGACATTGGTTATGAAGAATTACATAGGTTCCAGGTGTACAGTTCTACAGTGCTTTGTCTGTGTGTTGCATCATGTGTTCACCACCCAGTGCTTGACCTGCTCTCTTACTACCAAGACTACACACATATTTTCTGAAAGACAAGGACTTTTCTACACTTCTACAAAGCAGTCCATCCAAAAAGGGGTCACTCTTGTCCACCTTAAGTGATTTTCTTGATGACTTTCAAAGGAACCAGAAAGATTTCGGTAAGCTGTTAGTGACGAGTGGTTCCTTAGGAGTTCACCCAGTTCTCTTATCCAGCTTGTTTTTCTGTAAACCTGGTCTAAATGATTCCAAACTCAATACTGACTTTGACTTCAATACTTCCTCTGTTCCTCCCTCACGTTTTTCTTTCTTATCATGGCACTGGGACAGATTATACATGGTTCTCTCTTGGCCTCCAATGTCCATGCTCCAGCTCCCTACCAGGTCCTTCCTGGTCTGGCTGTGGGCCCAGTCCCTCCATGGAAA
Organism: Lyroderma lyra; assembly: GCA_004026885.1. Lineage (NCBI taxonomy): Eukaryota > Metazoa > Chordata > Mammalia > Chiroptera > Megadermatidae > Lyroderma > Lyroderma lyra. The sequence continues at coordinate 312,137 of PVJL010000637.1, read as the reverse complement.
TCACTTCCATGAGCCACATCTCTCCTGACTTGTGGTTAGATGACAACCCCTAGGGAACCAATCCTCACTAACAAGTATCCAGAAAGTCATCGAGAAAGTTGCTGACAATGGACAAGAGCAACTCCTTCATGCATGGTTTGCTTTGTAGGAAGGCAGGAAAGTTCTTGTGTTTTAGAAAATATGACTAAGAACTTAACATATTCAAGGCATTTTGGAGACTACAAACATACTTGACAGACTTCTTTTTCCCCCCTGCTTGGTGGTAGAAGAGAGGTGTAATGAGAATTACCATTAACTGACTACTGTGGCAGGGATTTTTAACAATGTCTGAGTGCCTGTACTATGCTAAATACCTCGTATGAATCATCTTACTTAAGCTTAAAACAGTCATGGGGTTGGGTATTATTGGCATTTCCATTTTGCAAATGAGAAACAGGCTCAAAAAGGTTAAATAGTCTCCCTTAGAAATCTGGTGAGGATGTGGAGTCTGAGCTCAAATCCAGGTTGCTTTGATAAGACAAGAAGGCAAAAGAGGGGCTGGCATCCTTTGTGGTATGTATCAGTAAAATGGGGCTTGGTTTGTCCTATGGCCCTCCATTTTGAGTCTGTACTTGAATTACTAAAATACAGTTACTGTGTCTACCTTCATCCAGGGTCATCGTCTCCACCATTCTCACAACACTGTACGCATGTCTCAGCATTCTTTGAGTGAAAAGGCAGGGGACCACTCCTTGCTACAGGTGCTATTTTTAGGTCTTCTTCTGCAGCAGACTGCTCTGCCCTGTACCACTTGATTTTATTTGAAATCTTCTAGGTGCAGCTGGAAAGGCCCTTGGATAGGCTGTCAGAAAATCTGAGTTTGAACTGCATTCTGCCTTTACTAGCAATATAACCTTGACCAAACCATACAATCTCTCTGAGTCTTGATTTCCTCATTTATAAAATGGAGATTAAAAATAGCTGCCTTACACAAAGAAAGAAGATATATCAATTGTAAGGGATTCTATAAATTTCTGTTGTGAAGAAATGATTCCTAATTTAGGAATGAGGAAAACCCAGATCATGGAGTTAACTCCATGGGAAAGCTGGATAAAGTAGAGACAGGCTGATGCCAAGTCTTGTGCCTTAGTCCCTAACTCTTCCCTCTTTCTGATTCTGTAACTTGTACCTTGGCTTCTGTATAAGGGCTGTCTGGGGAAAAAAATGGGCCAAATGCCTCTGTTTTTCATATTACATGACTGGATACTTTCCAGACAGCCCTTGTATATTATGGATTCTATACCAATGATGAAAACACTAATATTATATATATGAAAATATTTTCCTAGACTGCAAAGTGTATTTTTTGTGTCTAGTTTTCAAAGAGATTCAAACATTTTTGTGGAACCTAAAAATATTGTGGGCATAGGCATTGCACCTCTGTGCCTAATGGGTAAGTCTCCCTGAATTCAGATCTGTCTTTCCAGCCCATTATGCTTTCCTCTATACAATGCTGCCCCCCAGAGCTAGGGAGGGAGCCAAGTCAGCTGCAAGCCACAGATTGAGAACCAGAGCAGGAGAACTGGGCATTGAAGACAAGGGGGCACAGGGGAGGTCCCTCTTGGGAAGGTGAGCTTTGTTGCCAGACTAACTGAAGCCACTTCTTGCCCAGATGTTGCTGAGATGAGGCTGTCTCCTGCCCCTTCCACAGTGTTCTAGGGGAAACCCACCTGCCTCACTGTAGCCCTGAGTTTTTCTCTCCACTCCTTGCCTTACTCCCAATAGAAAACACTTTCCAGTTATGGAAGGCCTATTGTGTACTGGGAATTTGTATGTATTATATCAATGGGTCATCAAAATATCTTATGGGGAGTTCCCTGATGGTGTGGTGGCTTAAGGCTTCGGCGTTGGCGCTGTCAGCGCTGTGGCCTGGGTTCGATTCCCAGTCAGGGAGCTACCCACATACCAAAAACAAAAACAAAAATTTTATACACACACACACACACACACACACATACATATACATACACACACACACTTATGAAATAAGCCACATTATCTCCATCTTACAGAAGAGGAAACTAACTCAGGGAAACTAAGAGATCTTGCTGCTGGCATCACATGCCTATGCACTTCCTATACTGATTTGAGAAACCCAGGGTAACTCTTGCTCTCATTGAACCCATTCTTCTGGAAAGAATGACTCAGCCAGCCCAGTGTGTATGGGATGGCTTAGAACACCTGTTCACATTGCTCATCCCTAGTTTGGGATGCACCTTTGAAAATCCCACCAGGATAGGAAGTTAGTGGAAGACCCATGGCCCCATCTGGGAATTAGGGGAAGACATGAGATTGAATTAGGTTCAGCCCAGTTTCTCACCCAGAATCAGGTAAGACCAGCTGGATGAACCTTAGGTTCCTTTTCTTAGAAGACTCCATGCTTCCTTGAACCTCTGAGAACTCTTTGTCACCATGGCATGTAATAAAAACAGTGAGAGGGCTAGGAAAGAAGCAGCCATCAGGCCTCTCAGATCAGACCTAAGCACACATAGGGTTTGTTGAGAATTAGAAAAGGGCGCCCCCTCTGGATGGAATATTTACAAAAGGACACCTCCAGGGGACATTATAAAATTTAAATGTCCTTTTCCTCTTGGCTGTGGTCCCCAGTGCCAGGAGCTAGGCTTGGCGTGGGGATAGGGGTTGGATTAAGTTTCCACTCCCTGAATTGCTTTTCTGCAGGACCTAGGTCCTGTCTAAGGGGCTTGTCTCAAGTCAGGGCCCCGTGTGGGGAATTTCCTACCTTCCATATTCCAGAATTTCCAGGCTTTCCAGATAACATGCAATATTTTCCACCTTCCAATATAAGAATCTAGACTGACCTTAAAAAGAACATCTTCTGTTTAATCTTGGTGGTTTAAACTAAATTGTCGGTGTTGGAGGTTCAGGTTTTGCCTTAGGCAGATTCCTTAACTTCCATAGACCTCAGTTTCTCCATCTTGAAAATGAAGCTAACGAAAACAAACTTGCAGGGCTGTTTCATTGGATAGGCTGCACAGAACACAATGCTGGCACACAGTGGGTTTGCAACACTACGTGGCCCGTGGCCCACAGGTAGCCGGGACGTGCAGGATACCCACAGAGGATGCTGTACACGCAGTTCCCACAACTCATACAAGCGGAGAGGTGAGGGGTCCAGGCTAATCCTCTACTCCCGCCTTCTGCACACACCTTAAATGCAGGCAGGGTGGCAGGGACCGGAAGGGCCTACGAACTCTGCACTGCAGCCTCCTGCGCCGCGGTCAGGGTCAAGGGCGCACTTCCAAGGCACAGGGGCACTATAAACTCCCGGCTGCTGGAGGCAGAGGGGTCAGTGGGGTAGCGCACCCGTCGAGCGAGTGGGTGAGCAAGGAGTTAAGCCTGGCCGGAGGCAGGGCGCCTGTCAGACGCGAGCATGTGCAGTTTGCACCGCATCCGTACTATGGGTGAGTGCCGCCGCCGCCGCCGGGGGCTCGGTTCGGTCCGGGCAGCGGCGGCTGCAGCCCCCCGGTCCCCGCGCCGCCGCGGCGAGCGCCCACACACAGTGCGGGACTAGACGCGGCGCGGGAGGCCTGGCGGCGTGGGGGAGGCACGGCTGACAACTCGGTGCGGGGGGAGCTTGAGCGCCGAGCGTGGGGGCGGGGAGCAGGCGGCGCAGGAGAGCGCCCCGAGTCCCGGCGCAGGAGGAGGAGCGGGAGCGAGCCCGGTTGACGGCGCTCCCGGCCGCACCTGTGCCCGGCAGGCGACCGGCCCTGCCCTGCCCCTGCCCGCGGCCCGGGCCCCGCACCGGTAGGTGCCCCCCGATGCCGGCAGAGGCCTTTCCGCCGCCCGGAGAGGTGGCCCCGCGGGGTGGGCAGAGCCGAGTGATGGGGGAGCGGGCGATGATGCGGTGGTGGGGAAGACCCGGCGACCGGGATGGGGGCGCTGCCCCATCCCGCTTCCTCTTTGCTTTCGGTTTCGAAGCGGCTGCCCCGGCGTGAGAGCTAGCCGCTGATTAGATGGTGTGCCCGCGCTTGGGTTCCCTGCGGGGGATGGGCGCACAGGGGGGCGTGTTGGGGAAGGGGTGCACGTTGGTAATTTCCCCCGCCTGAAACAAAGGGGCATCGGGGAGATATGCGAGGGGAAGGAAGAAGCCCAAAATCTCCGGCAGCGGAAGGTTGACACCCCCTTCCTCCGGTCAGAGAACACCCCCGAGGCCGCCTCGGGAGGGCGAAGCTGGGTGCCAGTCTGGGTGGAATATGGGGAGCCAGGGCTTGGGAGTAGGAACCACAGAACCTCCTGAGTTTGAGGCTGGGGACTTTGCAGAAGGGGAGGGAACCGTGCCAAGATGACCCTGCTGCTTTCTCGCCGGGGTGCATTGAAAAACTAGGTGATGGTGGACTGCACACCCCGGGGCCCAGCCCAGCCCCGTGGCTGCCAGCTCTCCGTCTGCCCTCTCTGATCTTCAGTGGGAGATGGGGACCATTATATTCCTGTTCACAGGCAAGGGCAGGGAGAGATTGGCCTCCTTTCCAGGTGTCTTCCTTTCCCTCTTCTATGCCCAGTAAGAAACTGACCCCTTCCCTTCCTTCTCAGGACTGCCTCCCTCTTTCTCTGCGGTTTCCTGAGGGGGGAGGGGTGTTTGGTTACCTCAGGTACAGAGCCTAGGTGGCAGATTGTTCAGATGCCACTTCATGCCCTTCCAAGAGGAAAAGAGCAGGACCTGAAGGAGCTGGGCCAGTGTAACCTTGGGGGCTCTGCTCATCAATTCTCTTGTGATCTCAGCACTTAGTAACAAATTAGCTGTTGCTTTGGCCTTCAGACTGGGGTCATCAGGAGGTCTGGGTTTTCTCTTTGCTGTAGTCAGGAAGAGGGGTTAAGGAGAGGGCTGAATGGTCTGCCCTCGGGGGTAGTACAGTGTCTTTCTCTCTAGAAAACAAATGGGCCAGGTTCCAGGTTCCAGGTCCCTGGTCCCTGATCTTGTGTCTCCAGGAATGAGGTGCCTCCAGCTCGAATCCGCTTGTATGTGACCACCGGCTTCCATCCTGCGGTAGGACTGCCCATTGCCTTTCTTGCTCTTAGAAATGACAGCCCATTTGAGAGTTAGGTTTCCCCCTGGTTGCAAGGCACAGCTACATCTGCTAGCCTATGGAGACAGAAGGTACTGGGGCGGGGGTGGGGGAGGGGTAGCTGGATTGCTGGGTGACTCTCCTGCCTGCTCCTGTGAATGAGCTAACCATACAAGTGTTGCATTAGGGGTGGGCCTGCAGGACACCTCACTCTAGAGGTATGGAGGGGTGGGCTGAGAAGAGGCTTGACCCTCCTCCCCAGGGCTTTGTATTTGGGGACAGAGATGGGTAACTATGGAGACAGCCCGGGCTGGACCAACTTATTTATCTGGTTCTTGGAGGGAAATGACAAACTGATTTAATGTTGATTTTGACTACTTAAAGGTACAGGAATGAGGGAGGTTCCAGGACTACTAAGAGGTAGCAGGAGAAAAAGAAACCCCCGGAACTCTATGTAGATCTGTGATCCTGGAACCCTGTGGCTGAAGTCAGATGCAGGTGCTTGACCAGAGAGCACCACCAGCCCCACTTTTAGGGCCCTTTCCCCTCCAAATGGGCAAGATTGATTATTGCTCAGCCCCCACTGGGTTTATCCCAAGCTATTTATTCAGAGCTGAGCATAATGATATGGAGGGCTGACCTCCCCACCCCCAGTGGTGTGAGAAGGGGATTTTCTATGGATTGTTCCTCAAATGTACTGACTATAAGATGGGAAAATGATACCCCTTTTGATTTCCTCTTTTAAAGTGGTGAGGCATGACTTTTTACATTTATAAGGTGATTTAAGAGCCTTGGGTCCTTGAATGAAAGATAAATGAATTAGGGAGCCTTACGCTGTGCTTATTTCACTTGTATCAGATTTATATGTTGTCTCTAACGAGAAAGGTGTCATTTTGCAGGAAAGGGCTAAATTACAGCTTTTGTGATAGGGAAAGCTTGGTATTGGTTTTAGAAGTAGAGTTTTAATCGGAAAGGCACTTGCTGCAGCACGTGGGCAGCAAGTGTTTTTCTGCGGGCGTCTACTCTCCAGATGTCTTAGGGCTCCTTTGTGGTAGGAATCCCTGGTAGATGGTGTCCAGTCCGGATGTCAGTGATGGTCACTCTCCAACTCTGAGAAGGATTTCTGATGATGCAGGGGACACTGATGTTATAAATTGAGACCTGAGTGAGGGCAGTAAAGTGAAGCTGCTTGGTCTTAGCAGCAGTCATATCAGATCTGGCTGTCCTTGAAGGAAGGGAAATCTAACCCTCACGCAGCCTGGCTGTTTTCAAATTTGTATCCCTTTACTTTCTTTTTCCCTCCTCCCCTCACCCTCCATTTACAGACAAGGTGGTTTGTTTTTTATTTTTTTTTATTACAGGAAGATTCCTTTTAAGTTGTGGATAATTTCTGACTTGGCAAACTCTCAGTTCCCTTTGTGGCAACACCTGGCTAAGGGGGGAATGTTGGAAGGGATTCTGGTGTCTGAGCAGGAAGAAATTCAGCCTTTCTGGTCAGGCCTTCTGTTGACTTCACTACCACCTCTCAGAAACCAGAGGCTTTGTATTTGAAAACTAAAGTGGAAGCTGATCTCTGGGGAAAGGCTAGGAGGCAGCACTTTTGGCTATGATTTCCCTTGAGGGAAACTGAGTCAAATTGAGAGTTAGCACACTAGCTGTGGTTGGTGTGAATGTCTGTGTTGGGGAAGTTTTCCTTTCCCGGAATTTAAGAGTGTTTAGGTTCAGGTACCGGAGGACACCAGGCGTTATACTTTTTTATTATGAGAAGGATGCACTGATAGAATTTAAGCACCCATGTGCTTGGTTTCAGATATACATTTGTCTTAGACTTTGAGCTGTGAGATGCCCCATGCTGCTGCAATTCGAGGAAAAGGAAGTAGTTTTCACCCCTGCAACGCACATCCATAGATAGAACTGAGGCTGAATATACAAGCTATCACATTCCCATAGAAAAAGAATGGCCTGCTCCCTTCCCTTTGCTGACATCCATTCTTCAGGTGTGGACTCCCACTCTTCCTTGCCCTAAGGCTATCCTTAATCTTCATTTTCATATCAGTGCCCCTCTGTACAAATGTAGTGGGGTCGAGGTCACAGAATGACATTGGCCCTCTGCTCCTTTGAAGGATGGTTCTGAAAGGTAACTTTCCACTATGCACTGATGTGTGTGCATCTGCCTTTGGGGTCCATCACAATCCAGTGTGGCAGTGTGAGGAATAACTTGCGAATTTCTGTTCCTGAACATACAGCTTGCCATTATCCTTTACGGTGCTGGATCCCCAACAGGGTGTCTGATAAGCTTTCAGGGCTGTTGGCTGTCACTGTGGCTAGTACTGGAGAAGAGACTGCATCCTTGCAATTAGGGCACAGGCTGCATGGGCAGGACTTGGGTCCTTAGCTTGATCCTTCCTGCTGCCTCATCCTTTAGAAGCATGGCAGTTTAAAAAAATAAGACTTGCATTGTCAAATCCTAACTTAAGTAGGGAGATATAATAGATCAGAGGACCTAATCAGAGAGTGTACTTTCCACCATTCCTTCCCCTCTAGAAGATTGCATTCAGAACATGCTGGATTAGCCATTTCTGACTGCTTCTGCACTTAGAAGAATTGAGTGATGAATGCCTTCTAGCTGGTTCATTCATTCGTTGTTTCCTTTCAGTTTTTAAGAGATACCCTGTCACATGAGTTTCTGAAATGGTTCATTTCTATCAGAAAGGTCACTCACCCTGAGTTTTCGTCAGGCCTTGACACCAGCCCAAGGAGCTAGGGCCGCCAGCCAAGAAGGAGCTTGAAGGGCCACAAAGAGAGGATTCTTTTCTGGGCTTCTGAGGGGTGATTCATGCTTTAAGATCAAACGTGCTTCCTGGGGCCCCATGGTTTTATTGTTTGCACCGTCAGTGGAGGGATAGGCCCTGGTGCAGCAAGAAGCCCACCTTATAGACGAAAACTGCCATTCTTTGGAGCAATCGAGGACCTATTTTTAGCCAGCCCTTGCTTTCTTTTCCATAGCTGCCCTAGGCCCAGACCCCAATTTAGTCCCTCATCCCTAGTCCCTAGGACCCCACCTCCTTCCCATTCCTAATCAAAACTGCCTTTCCAAAGCTAGGACTAAGGCAGACAGGGCACTGGTATTACTCTTATCTACCTTCTTTAAGATAGACAAGAAATATTGTCACCACTGGGCAACACAAGCAAGCAGTGGCTCAAGGTTTTTTAATTTTGTAATTGTGTTTTTGCCTGCCATCAAAAAGGAGACAACGGCCCTATGCTGATCTGTAGATGCCTTAAAGCTTGCATACAGCCTGCACAGTTTCTAGCACATGGTGACTGCTTATTAAACTATCAGCTGTGGTACTTGGGTGTGTGTGATCAGATACCCATTTCTAGGTCATTGGGCAATGATGTTGTTTTTGTAGGAGCTGATGAGTTGCCAAAGGCTTCTGGAACCAGGAAACCTGAGATTCCCTTCCTAACTTACTATATAACCTTGGACAACCCATTTCAACCCTCTGAGACTTGATTTCACAAGTGGAGCTTTAGCTGTCTTCAGTAATCACAGCAATAATAATGACAGCCACCATTTATTGAATGTTTACTGTATGTCAGACATTGGGCTAAACACTTCATATGTGTTCTCCTTATCTCACAGCAGTAGGGTAGCTGTTATTAATTATCCCCATTTTACAGCTGGAAAAACTGAGGCTCTAAAGATAAAGTGATTGCACATGCCACACAGCTAGCAAGTATCCAAATTGGGATTTGAACTGAGATCCGTCTGATTTCGTTATGTTCTATGGATTACATGATGGAACAAATGTTGGGGAGAAGGTAAAAGTGGAGGTAGTGTTAGTTAAGCTATAAGAAGGAGAGCTGGGAGTTCCCTGGTGGTGTAGTGGCTTAAGGCTTCGTCACTGGCGCTGTCAGTGCTGTGGCATAGGTTCGATTCCCGGCCAGGGAACTATCCACATACCAAAAAAAAAAAAAAAAAAAAAAAAAGAAGGAGAGCTGATGTGGATTAAACACAGCTAGTTAAAAGGAGGTGGAAGTCCAGATTCTTATTTGAAAAGCATCTTAGTGAATGTTCGGGAAGAAGAGAGAGGTGGGCACCCTGCATTGGGGAAGTAGACCAGATGGCCTGAGAGTTACTATAAGGAGAGCAGACTTTCTGCTTAGGATGTATCTCATAAACCCCATTTCATTCTGATGCCAATGTTTTTCTCTTGCTTTACGGGCTCTCTGGACAACATATTTTCTTTCTGTTACCCTACTACTGCTAGTCATAATAGCTTATCTTTTCAGATTATTGACTCCAGTCCTCATCTTCCACCCCAGTCTCTGGGCCTTCCCCTGCCCATCATTGCAGCCCAGGTGTGGAGACCCGATCATGACTCTGGTCCTAGGTACACTCTGCAAAGCAGAGCAAGCATTGCACTATCCCGTTCTTCTGAGAAAGTATTTGTGGCAACTGATTACTCCATTCAAAGGTGACCAGCTAGTTCATTGAGATGATTCTCATCTCTTTCATCCTTGTCTGTTCCAAGCAAGTTAACTCTGAAGCTCTTCTACATTTTGAGATGTCTGTGGAAGAAGAGTGGAGGTTGGGGTGGTGGCTTGGAGGAGGTAGGTGTGCTTTGAGAGTTAGCACGATGACGTATAATGGAACAGTGTCCTAGGGGTCAGGGGACTTGGATTCTTGTCTGAGCTCAGTGACTGGGCATGTGACATGAGTTCTTCTGCCTTTCGTTTTCTTATCTGTAAAATAAGAAAGTTGGAAGAGATTCTCTAATACCTCTTCCAGGGATGATCCAATAGAATCTGGTTAATTTGGTCCCTTTTCAGGGAATAATAACTCAACTGGTCCAGAACTGTAGGAAGTCAGAGCTGGGAGAGCAGAGGCTGAAGGAGAAACCCCAGAAGAAAGAAGCCAAATTGGAAGTTAAGGGATAAAGCCAGAGCTGGAGTAAGTGAAGGGGGACTGGGTCATGCCATTCCACCTTTGATTGTTTAAATGGGGCAGCAGAGAGGTGTGTACTCTTCAGATCCTAAACCATAAGGCCCTTATATCTTGTCTTAAAACTTAAACTTCACACCCCACTCAGCTTTCCCTAACTGTCCCAGGTGAAGGCAGCAAGGAAGTTGTGCATTAGTGTATGTTTTTTGTTCTGCATTTGGATTTGGCAGACTCCAGGGCCTGCTTCAGCCTAGGATCCCCGCAGGGCTCCAGGACTTTGGGATGTTGGCTGATGCTTTCCAGGTGACACAGTGTTAGTGAGAGCAAGCCTCCTCTCTGCTCTTGTTCCTCCTAAAAACGCGAGACCATACCACAAACACAGCTTAGGAACTCAGAGAGTCACAGCTTTTCTGCTCATGGACTTGGGCCATCAGGATTTCCCTTCGAACAAAGCTGTTTGTCCAAGGATCCTTGGTTTCTGCTATCCATTGACATAATCTGCTATTTTCATTTAATTGTATTCAAAGCTGTGGAGAAAATGAGTTCCTACCAATATTTTCTGTCTCTGCCTGCCTTGCTCTTTTCCCTTAATTCCTATTGTCCTGTACCAGTTATTTCTAAAGATGGTTATCATACCAATGGGAATATGAGAGATGATTTTAGTTGGTATAGAGACAAACATTCCGTTTTAATAGCTATGTTTCTAATGAATGTAAAGAAACATGACTCATTGGGATGTGCTCATTAAGTGACTTAATTTTTGACTCCCACTGTCCCTTTATGTTTATTCATTGGGATTAGTTCTTTCCCTTCCCCAGGATAAAAATTCAGGCGCCTTACCTTTGCAGGTCATTCTTAGGCAATAGAAGGTCCTGTGGTCACTTTAAGTCACAATTCAATATTTAGTCCTTTGTCACCGGGCTGGGAGGGACAGGAAAGGGCTTGCTTGGCCAGCACTGTTGTCTTCCAGCTTCCAGCTTCCTGGGCCTGGCAGGTATTTAATGCTGATTTAATGATACTGGGGCCATGTTCATGGTTTCTCAGAAATGTTCCCACCGCCAATTGCTGGGATCATTCACTTCTAGTTGTCTTGAAAAGAGCAAATTATCCTTTATTCTAGGTAATAGTTCTTTCCTCAGCCCCTAAAATCCTCACCTCCAGCCTCTTTCTGCTAAGGTCCTTCAGCCTGTCTGAGGGGGCCTCTTGGACGAGACCCACTCTGACCACATGCCAACACTCTCTTGCATGTGGCCCATGTTAGTCCAAGGAAACAATCACACTTTTTATGTATTTATTTATGTATTTATTTTGGTGCAGTGAATCTGGGAATACATGCCTACCCCCCTCCACCTCCACCCCCAGCTCAGCCATCTCCCTCCCATAGCAGATGGCCAGCCTGTGTCTTACACCTTGGATGTCTTGAGTATGGTCAGATGCCAGTCCACCCTGTCCTCCCAGTTGCAGGGGGCAGATCTTAGGTTTCCTGAGTGGTCCTGTTGAAGCTCTTCCCACTGTTTGGGAATATCAGACCTGTTGTACTTGGTGCCTTAGTTAAGACTTCTGATTTAACTTCTGGTTATATATGTATCATTAAAACTGTAACTGTCACAAGAAGCCCATGATTTCCATGGATATCATTGCTTAGGATACTTAACTGAACATTTACCTTCAATAAAGAGGTTAACAACATCTAACACATACTGAGTACTTATAATACCAAGTACTGTTTTCAGTTCAGTAAACATGCTCTATAACCCTCATGAAGGAAGTACTTGTATTATCTCTATTTCGCAAATGAGTAAACACGCTAAAAAGAGATGTTAAACAGCTTGTTCAAGGTCACAGTGTTAGCATCTGAGCTGGATTCAAATGGAAAGATCTGAACCCATAGTGTACACTTTTAAATCACTCTGCTCTGTCTCTTCTCACAAGGGTGGTGGACAACCATGACAAGCCATGAAGACAGGAGGCAAATGATTGGGAAATGCTGCCTCAGGACATAATTGTTGAGTCTTCCCTTTGGCACTCAGGCTTTCCATGCATTGCTTTTACCTGCTTTTCCAACCATTTCTCCTGTGCCCTAACCAGAGCCTAATCCACACGCCCTGGCTAACCTGCCGTGCACACACCCACCCTATACCTCATTTATTTCCCTGCCTCGAGGGCCCTCATCTGCTTTGCTGGCTCCCTGAGCCAAAGTCCTTTTAAAAGTCAGTGTCCATCTTTGCTGCAAAGATGTATTTGACCAGAACCACTTCAGCTGAGATCTTTTACTCCTTTTGTAATTTCATCACTAAATTGGCAATGAATATGTACTTTTATGCAAGGAGCATTGAAGAACAGTTAGCAAACCCAGATTCCGATCTCTGCCTACCATTAACCGTATGTTGCTAACTTATACAGACTTCAACCTCTTTGAACCTTGTTTTCATCATTTTTATAGGGTGGGTATGGATTAGCTGCCTTCAGTTTTCAATATTCTATGACTTCTGTTTACCTTCTTGTCCCCACTAACTTTTAAGTTCTTGAGGCCTGGAACTGTGTCTTGTATGTCTTAGTACCTCCCAGGACTCTGCACAAGGTTTTACACTGAGAAGGTGTTCAATACTATTAGTTAGTTGGCTGGTGGGAAATGCTGCTGTAAGTATGCTTTGGACTTCACTGACTGTTAGAAATCGCCTTCTCCTGGGGGAATCACCGGTAAGGACTTTGCAACTCTCTTTTCTGCCTAAATTTATAACAAAATTTTGGGGTCCAATCTGCTGCCTTTTTTTTCTATAAGGAAGCTAATGTAATGCTATTAAGACTCACCATTTCAAAATCCAAAACATTCTAAAACTGAAACCTTTTCTTTTAACTCGTGTGATGGCAAAACCTGACCTGGACTAACGCTAGGTCACTGGTCGTCTGTCTACACTGTAGAGTGTGACTATACATAGATGTGGCTGCAGAACTGTTCATGTGTGTGATGGGGAGGTGCTGCTCTAGCCCCTGCTGTGGGATTATGTAATCTATGGGATGTGCTCTACATTACCTTTTAAAAAAATCTAAAAAATCATAAACTCTTAAGGGTTTTGGGTAAGGGACTGTGGTTGTGTGTGCTGTTTCTCCACAGAGGTGCTATTTGTACCAGGGGTGGGACAGGTCTTTGTTATATGGGACTCTTCCAACATCACAGAACCTCACCTGACCCTGCCTCATTGCCCTCTCCCTAATCCCAGCCCTGGTTCCAAATACACCTACAGCCTGCGCCTTAGTTTTGATTTTGTAAAGTATTGTATTGCAGTATTATTTATCTTGATTACTAATTTTTTGGCACCTCCTTAAATTTAGTTTTGGTGCCCGTGGTAAATGGCTCTCTTGCCTCACCTCGTCCCAGCCCTGCATGACTCCTAAACCGAGAAGCCTTTTCCTCTTCTCTGGGATGGACTGGTGTGTCCTCAGGGTGGGAGGTACTTGCTGGGTGTTCGCATTTCATTTTAACACAAGTGGGGGCCCTGTTGGCCCCTTGCCGAGTCAGCTCCCCAGAGAGACTTGTAAACTGGTTCCTGGATGTACTTCTTACTTGTGGGTGTTTCTTTGGAGCCCAAGTGAGCCTAGTTCCTCTACTTCCTTCTGGGAAGTGATGCAGCTGCTCATTTAAGAGTCTGTCTGCTTGTTAACTCCTGCAATTGCTTTGACCTGATGTTTGAAAACAATTTTTTTAAAAATATAGACATGCTCCTAGAAAAACATGAAAACAATGGAAACATGTACAGTGATGGAATCGAAAGTGTTCTGTTGTGTTTTACTCACTTTTTTTTTTTTTTTGGTGAGGAAACAGAGGAGAGGTGATAGAACGTTAGTGGAGGAGCCAGGCTCAGAAAGCCCCAGGACCTGCCATTAGCACTCCACGTCAGCAGGCTGCTCCATTCTGTTCTCCCCAGACCTGGAGTCCTTGGCTTGGGGAGGACATGTGAGTCAGTTAGCTGTCCCCTCTTGATTGAAAGATACATCTTTTTTTTTTTTCTTTTTGTCCTTGTTGGGCAGTAATAGGCACGCCCATGGGAATTTGGGCCTCCTTTTCTCCATCATTAAATAACCAGCCCCTCTCAGAATCTGAGCCCTGAGTACTTCTGGCCTGCCTTTTAAACATATTGGAGGTCCTCTGAGATCATTTCTCTCTCCCTATTCCTGTCTACAGTTTCTCGCCATATAGCATTTTCCATAAATACATATCCTTAAGCATCCTCTTACAGACTGTTTACTCATCTTCTCATCCATTAAGATGATATTCCCCAGACCAAGCCTGGCACCCACTTCTTTGACTTCTTCCAAACATAGCTCTGCCTCTGAATGTTGAACCATTTATTATTTCCCTGGCCTTTACAGAGGGCTTATGGTCTTCTACCTATTGTCATTACACTGGAAAATGCTGAGACACAGTCTAATTTAAATTAATCATATAAGTGAAATTTCCCAAAGGTGCCCAGTTGAATAGTTTTCTTAAGCCCCATAGATTTTTTTTTTTTAATTAGCACATTTTATTTATTGTTTTGTGTTTTTTTTTCTTTTTTTTTTTTTTTTTTTTTTTTTTTTTTTTTTTTTTTTTTTTTTTTTTTTTTTTTTTTTCTTTTTGGTATGTGGGTAGCTCCCTGGCTGGGAATCGAACCCAGGCCGCAGCACTGACAGCACCAGCGTTGAAGCCTTAAGCCACTACACCACCAGGGAACTCCCAAGCCCCATAGATTTACTACACTGTATACCGATCATTCATGGGCTTCATATAGACATCCGTAAAAGACCATTGAATTTATTTTGAGGGATTGATCATTTTAAGCCACCGCGATTCTGCTCACCTCTTCATTCCCTTAGCACTTATCTTGCTTCTAGGGGCACATGATGCAGAATGATGCCCCGTTTTTATTTAGCAAATATTTATAATGCTTCCTAATTACCTTGAATAGAATTCATAGATAATATGACCTACCTATTTATGTAAGTTTAAAAATATCAATAAAATGCCTCAAGTATAATAGAAAAGAGAAACGAAAAACAAGTTAGTTATAACATAATATCACATTTGCTAAGATGGAATTGCTTGGGCACGACCCCCCGGAAGACAGAAGGAAGGAGTCAGATACTTGAACCTGTACATAGAATCACTGAAGATGTAACAGCCACAAATACCCACAAGATACAGGTGTGTCGTGTGGGCGACTGGAATACCAGGAGAGGTGCTGTGGAGGTGGATATGATTTTCCAAAATGGTGAACCACTCTTGGTAAAGTCCCAAAGAACATAAAGTGCCATATCCCCTTGATTTTACTTCAATGGCATTCCTGGACAATTCAGTATATGTTAAAACCATACAAAAATCTTCGTTGTTTATTTAAGAAAGGGAGTTCGGTTCTGGATGTAGATAGTAATAATTGGAAATGGGCTTTTCACCTCTGACTGTCCAGTGGACTACTCTAAAGTCACGTGGGAGAGTTATTTTGTGGGCTGTTACGGTACTAGTAGGATGTCTGGCAGTAGCACTCCCTACCCACTGTGCTGCTGATAGAGTCCCCATTACCCCAGTGGGTGGCACTGCTGAGAACTACTGATCTGGAAGAAGAACCAGGGCCAAGAACTGGGAGACCTGCGTTCTAGGTCCGGGCTATAGTGCCTTCTTATTTGTGTGACCTCAACTCCTGAGGTCAGGGTCTTCTCTCTGTATAGGGGCTTTAATGACACACATGTCCTGCTGGCCTTCAGGACCGTGGCTCACTGTGCTCCCTTCCACAACCTCAGGATAGTCAGAACACCCGTGTATACCCCATAACATGTACCCCACTCACAAGCTCTCCCTCGCTGTGATTTTTCTTAACATTTAAATACCCTTAGGTTTCTCTTATCTAGGAAAGAAAAGAGGGAGGGAGGGAGGAAGGACACCCCCATCTCTATTTTTCCAGCAGTTTTCTCTCTCCTCTCTTTCACAAGCAAATTTCTCAAGTCATTCATACACACTGTCTCAGTCACTTCCCTTTGCAGTCACTCCTCCTTCTTGAATGGTTCCCAGTGACCTCTGTGCTGCTAAATCACTTAAGTCTCTGTCTGACTTCCCTCTGCAATTGACCACCCCTCTCCACAAATTCTCCTGCCCCCACTTCCCTGGCAGGTGCTTTCCTGGATGTGTCCTCCTGCCTCCCTGCGTGTCACCTCTTCTACCTTCTCCTTAGCATGCTCCTCCTCTGTGTTCCTCCATCCAACTGGGGGCCCAGATCTACCCCAGCCTGAAGTCCCACGGGCATCTCAGACTGAGAGCACCAAAAACACAACTCGTCGTGAGTCACCTCCAGCTCAAGCCCCTTCCTGTATCCTGTTCTCTCAGAATGACACCGCCATTGCCCACGTCAGAGATCTGGGTGTCACCCTCCACTCCTTCCTCTTTATCAACCCCTCCCAGTAAGTCCTTCATCTAGTCCTGACAGTCCTGCTTTCTCAATAGCTCTCAAGTCTTCACTAATTTGAATTGCCTACTTGACCCTTGTGGACATTTAGGATTGCCATCTCTATTACTGTTTGGGCTGGATTAAAACATTTAGAGGAAAAAAGGAAAAAGAAAAAAGAAAAATTTTTAGAGACCCTCAGTACTGACCAGTATAGGATCCTATAAGTAATTAAAAATGAATTAATATGGTTCTAAGTTACACAATCATGGTTTTAGGTACAACAGAATTTATTTGTGCAATGAAGCCACAATAGCTTTTTTGCTTCTCACTCATTTTTTGTCCTTTAAAGGTGCCCTATCATGAGCAGTACCCTAATTATGTGTCTAGCAGGCCAGTTGGGCAATCCAGGACCACTTAGAGTGTCAGCCTGCTGCAGCCAGGGCTGGGGTCTTTGCCTCTGTGTTCTTTGCTTGTACCTGGCGGCATGAGAGATACGGAAGAATTGTTTAATGAATGTGTTAATGAATGCATGAAACGTGAGGTGAACTTGAAAGTGCTCACTTAAATAAAAAGCACTGTCAGAATGTAAGTTATTATTCGCTTTCTGGTGTCTGATGTTACAGTAGAATTTCCAAGATTCTGCACATTACCAGTGTTTTAAAAAGAACGAGCTCCACCGTTGCTTCAGCTTTCATACTCCAGCCTATTTAGCATTGCATAGTCTGCACATGAAAAATGCATATGAGGATATCTGAATTAATAAGTAAATTAATTTGTTCAATATGATGGTTTGCTCGATTCCCTTTAGCCAGCAGTGAGGCTGCTTAACGAGACTGTCTGGCTGTGAGTTATTTAAAGTGACCACACCCAGTTGTGACAGACAGTGAACCTGGGGTGGGAGTCTGTGCGTGTGTCAAGAATGGGAGAGGGGGTTTCTTTGGAGTAACACCGGTAATAGCGATGGTGGTGTAGGAAATGGGGTGTCCACCCTAGAAAGCCTGTGTGAAATCTCAGAAGAGAGCAATGTGGCCTAAAGGCTAAGTCAGCCGGTATGAATAGGACTAGCTACAACATTTTTTGGGGCAACGAAATACCTTATAAAACCCTTAGAAAACTTAACAAATACAACTTGCCTTATTTTTGAGTGTGTGATTTTTTTTTATTGTTAAATTTATTTGGGTGACATTGGTTAGTAAAAATGATTTGCCCTGGGGAGTTCCCTGATGGTGTAGTGGCTTAAGGCTTCGGCGCTGGTGCTGTCAGCGCTGCAGCCTGGATTCAATTCCCAGCCAGGGAGCTACCCACATACCAAAAAGCCAAAAAAAAAAAAAAATGATTTGCCTTATTATTATGGGCTTGTGAACAAAACAGGTGTCAAAATATTTTCAGAAAATATTACCATATTTTGCTGTGTATAATGTGTACCCACATTTTTGGCCCAAATTTTCAGGGGAAAAATCTTTGGTTTCAACTTTTTTTAATTCAAATTTTTATTTGTTTATATTTAGGTACTTGTTATTTGTATTATAAAGGAATTTTAGCATTTATTTTTTAACATATTATGGTACAAGAAATTTTATGTAACAAAACACAAGAACAGATACAAGGAACAATAAGTTTTATGTATAAAATTTTTTTTATATAGAAAAATCTGATTATCGTATTTCAGGGTATTATTTGCATACGGATATCGTTACTGATTTCTAGAGTTACACTTCTAACTCATAAGCATAAATAAAAGAATTAAAACATTTGTGTATATAATGCACATCCTTATTTTTCCCTCACAAATCTGGACAAAAATTATGCATTATACATGGCAAAAATATGGTAATTATTTGTAAGAATAGACCCCAAATGCTAATCAATCCTGTCCTCTGGTATTAATAGGGAGGCCTCCTGGAAGATTGCTAATCTCGGGAGAGGAAGGAGGAAATTCATGAAAAAAGGGGAGGGCCAAATTGGGAGACAAAATTGTGTCCATGAGGGATGTATTGGCGGAGCTGGGGATTTTGTGTGCATTGCAGACATGGGATGACCAGTGTCCTCCTTGGATTCACCCTCGGTGTCTGTGCCACCCACCTCTGTCTAGTGGAAAGGATCCCTTTTTGCTTTTGTTTTTTTTCGCAAAACTTCTTATTTGAAAAGTAATTTCATACTTACAGAAAAGTTTCTGGAATAGTACAAAATACTCATATGGTCTTTATCCAGATTCAATCTTTTTTGGAGGGGAGGGTAGTTCCCTGGCTGGGCATCGAACCCAGGCCGCGGTGTTGAGAGCGCTGAAGCCCAGCCACTACACCACCAGGGAACCCCCCTTGATTCACTCTTTTTAACATTTTGCCTCATCTGCTTTATCATTGTGCGCATTCTCTCTCTCTGTGAATATTTTCTGAACCATTTAAGAGTAAGTTGCCTATATCATGACCCTTTAACTCTGAATGTTTCAGGGTGGATTTCCTAGGAATAAGGATATTGTTTTATATAACCTTCAGTAAATCATTACATGATACTTTATCTAATCTGCTGGTTGAATTCCAGTTTCGTCAATTGACCCAATAATGTCCTTCATGGCCTTTGTTCCTCTCCAGTACAGGAGCCAGTCCAGGATCCCATACTGCATTTTGTTGTCATGTCTCCAGTCTCCTTCCCTTTAGAACAGTTCCTTAGCTTTTCTTTGTCTTTCATGACATTGGCATTTATAAAGAATATAGCTTCTTCCTCCCCCTTCACAAAAAACATAGAATGTTCTTCCCTTTGGACTTCTCTGATGTTGCCTCATGTTTAGACTCTGGGTTATACATTCCCAGCTGGGAAATGCACGTCCTTTTCAGTATATTACATCCCAAGGCACTGGATGTCCATCTACCCCCATGTGTGATGTGAAGTTTGATCACTGTCAAGGTTTTGTCCAGTTTCTTCATTGTGTATTTATTATTTTCCCTTCCTACTGATAAGCAGTCTGTGGGGGATACCTTAAGACCATCTAAATATCCAGCTCTTTATCTACATTTTGCCCCTTGATTTACCAACCATCCTCTCTCTCTCGGTTTGCAGGTATTTCTGGATCCCATGCACAATGTGGGAGCTCAAAGCTGTCTGGGACCAGGTGGCCCATTTTTGAGGGCCTCACCCATGCTCTGTGTGGGGCCAAGCCCTGTTGAATAACCACACTTCCACAATAGTTTTCCTCTTCCTACTCCCACAAGAACAGAAGTTCATTCGTCATCCACTCAACTGACATATGAGAACGTTCTTGCGAAAGCCTCTGAGCTTTATTGGGCACAGTTGGGGTATGAAGAGAAAGCCAATGGCCTCTCGGTGTCTTTGAGGAGCCTGCCATAGAGTTGGGGAGATGAGATTTGGACTCACGGAAAGGTAAAGGGCATAAAAGTTGTCGGTACTGGGACCCCGCAGGACAGCTCAAGAAGAGCTGTCCCATGAGCCTGGAGAATTAGGTGCCCTTGTGAGTACGGGGAAGGAGGGATGGGGTGGGTTAAACAGGATGCAGGGACATTTCCTTAATGAGGCTAATCTTTGAGTGTGCCTTGAAGAACAGGCAAATATGGGTAAACAGAGAGGAGAGATAAGGGCATTCCAGGAGGGGAACTGTGTGCGCAGGGACCTGGGGATGGTGCCACTGGGGGACAGTGAGTTATGGATCAGCCTGGATAGGGCCAAGGGCTGGTGCAGGGGTCAGACTCTACCTCCTTGTACTTTGCAAACAAATCTTAGTAAGCACCTATCTCGTGCCAGGCATTTAAAAAAATAACTTTTCCAGTTCTAAAAGTAATATACATATTCAGTGTAGTAAGTTTTAGAAACTATAAATATGTGAAGAAAAATTTTAATGAAGTCACTCTACCCTTTGACTCAGAGATAACTAGTTAACCGTAGCATGTTTCCTTCATTTCTAAGATCTTTAACATTTTTCTGCTAACAGCCTTGTTTTGTTTCATGGATTCAGTTGCCCCTCTTTACCCCTCAGAGAATATTAATCATACGTTTATAAACATTTCATTCTGTTGATGTCATTGATTTTGCTTCCTAGCTAGAACATCTGTTCTTAAACTTGGTGCTGCTCTTGCGATTTGGTTTTTGTTGAATGTTTGGTGAATCTTGGTTATGTGCTCCTCTCTGTATATTTTGAGGTTTTCTGGTGACCACCCTCTGTGAATGCCAATTCTGTGCTCCAGAAACAGTTGCCACTGGTTGTGGCCTGAAGGGTGGGTTGTGCCTGCAGGAGCCGGTGCAGGTGTCCCTTTGCCTCCCTACCCCAGTGTCTAGGGCACAAGCATGGATGGAGAGGTGGGCACGGGCCCACTTGCCTGCTGCTCCGAATACAATTGCCAGCCACTCTGGGCCTCTCCTTGGCACCCCCATCTGCTGGCTCCAAACTCAGAGCCCCCAGAGCTGCTCCTCTGATCATAGAATCCTCGGCTACAATGCTTGGATTCAAGTCCTAGTCCTGGCACTTACTAGCACTGTGACTTTGGGAAAGCTATGTAACTCAAGGTCTTATTTATAAAGTAGGAGTTAATGGTAGTCTCTATCTCAAAAGAGTTTTATGAGGGTTAAATGAGATAATATATGCCAAAATTCTTAGAACAGTGTCTGGCATATAAATGTGCTCTATGACTATCAGTTATTCTTAATATTAATCTCATGGTTTTATTTGGGGGATGGTGGTTTCCTTTATCAGTTAATTCCCATCTGCCTTCAGTCCTCAGGGAACTCATGTAATTCCTTCTTGTTTTCTAGCACGGTAATGGATTTATTTTTTCCTAGAAAATGCCTTTTCTGTCGTTTTCTAGGGCCTTGGGGAGGCAGGCATATGCCCTGGGCTTGCCGTCTTGATACAGTCACGTATTTACTTTAAGTTCTTTTTCTCTGAGTATGTACAAGTGTGTCACTGTTATCTGTAATACATATAACAGGACACTCATTGTCATGTCCCTCAGCGTGCCCCAGAGCCCAGCCCAGGGCTGCCCTCACCTCCAGGTGTGAGTTATGGGATGATGATGCCGTCCTGTGCGGGACTGGGGGGGTGATGAGTTCTCTCCTTGGCCTTGCTCAGGCTGGTTTGAGGCTGTCCTAATGAATGTAATGGGTCCTCTGTTTCCTTGTCAAAAGGAATGTTAATTATTTTCAGCAGTCTAATTACGTGGCTAATGAGAGACTGACTGAGATAACATTCCCTTTAATTACTTTTGTGTAAGTGCTGTTTGGAGCCATATTTCGAGAACGTTACAAGGCTCAGTACTTCCATATTGAACAAGGGTTTCTGGGCCTGAGGCTCACGGTGAAAGGGCCTGGCTGCAGTCAGAGCCCAGCCCGGTGTACCCAGACCTTTCTTTCCTCTGCACCAGTACTTACAGGAAAGGGACAGATTGCATCAGGAGTAGAGCAAACAGTGACTGTCACAGCTCCTCCAGAACAACTCTCATTCCTCGGTCTTTCACCCGATGCACCTGCTTTTCAGACCCCCTTGTTCTTGGAGGACCTGTACTGCATTTTCCCTGGTGGATTTTTGTTTTGTTTTGTTTTGTTTTGGTGGTTCCCTGGCTAGGAATCGAACCCAGGCCACAGCGTTGAGAGTGCTGAAGCCTAGCTACTGCACCACCAGGGGACCCCTCCCTGATGGATATTGAGTCCCTAGTGTATATCAAATCTTATCCAGGCCGTGGATGCAAAGATAAGCAACTGATAGCCAGATAGCTTTCTAAAACAAAATGTTGTCGATCATGTTCCTCCCCACCTTTGCCCAGGAGAAATGGCACCTGTCTGTGTTCTGACCCTATCACCTTCCCAGGTCGATCTGTGCTATACAGCCTTGCTGTGGTTCTGATGTGAAGTCCTCCAGTACCTGGGCTTTCATGGGCAGCCCCATGGAAGGTGGCTCTCCCAAGCCCCTGGTGGACTCAAGTAGACTGGACAGGGCAGCTCACAAAGGACTGTCTGCCATGGCAACCTGTTTGTAGGAGGCCCATTACCATAAGTAAATTAAGTCTCCTAGTTCCTGGCCACTCGTCCCCACCTCTCACGCATGGCGTAGTGGGGGAAAGTGCTCGTCCTCCCATTCACCTCTCTGAGTTTCTCGTGCCTCCTAAGTGAGGCAGTGTTAATGCCCACCTCATAGACTTGTGGAGTGGACTGATAAGATGACCTGTGTGAAAGGTGCCTGGAGCACAGAAGGTGCCCCATAAATGGAGCTTGTAAACACTTCAAGCAGCACCTTAGACTGAGTTAAAGCCAGATCCCTGGGGGGCCTCATTCACCAATAGCCAGGGCCCTCTCCTGGCCTCTTGGATATAAGTCACTGTTCAGGCAGTGGACAGTGACTTTCACGGAACAAGGATTAACACCCTGCTCACCTCGCCATGGCAGCCTTGGTGAACATGGCCTGAGCCCGAGGAAGAGACAGGGCAAGGGTGTCTGTTCAGAAGGAAAGGATTTCTAAGCACAGGAAATGGAGCTCAGCTTTAGGGCTGTGTGTGTGTGGCAGCCTCCTGGCCACCTTGGTAAGTTCTAGAGTAGTGTAATCCAATAGAACTTTCTGTGATGATGGAAATGTTCTAGATCTGCACTGTCCCATATGGTAGACACCACCCACAGGAAGCTACTGAGCACTTGAATGTGGCTAGAGCAAATATTTTAATTTTATTCACTTGTTGGTAATTAACATTTAAGTAGCCACATGTAGATAGTGGCTATCAAATTTGATAGTGTAGTTCTGGAGTTTGTGGAAAAGTAATCTGTTTGTGCACTACCTGTCCTTGGCTTGTGCCTTGTCTCCAGGCTACTACTTTTCATGTGTCCTATTTGCAGAAGATAGTCAAGGTGTACTGGGTTGCTGGCAAGGGTCAGGTGTGTCACCCCTTCCGTTAGTCAAGGGGAAATGGCAAAATTAGGGCAGTGACCAGAAGGGAGGTTTGGAGCCCCCAAAGCTATAGCCATCTTACTGCGATGGACCCCCCTTGCCAGGCATCTGACCTAACTTATTCTCATTCTGCCCCTTACTGTGTGCAAGGGGCAACGCCTCTGGTTTTGATAGCAGCAGAGGTGGGCAGGTGGTCCGGATATGTGATCTTCATGCCAACTAGGTATGTTCCAGATGGGAGGAAATAACATGGGTTGTTGACCTGTGTTAGTCAAGATTTTCTTGATTATAAGTGACAGAAAACCCAACAAACTAGCTAGAATAAAAAGAAATATTTATTGTGCTAAAGTGAAGCACCCAGGCTGGAGAAGGCCTGGTAAAATCTTAAATTCTTTTGATCAGAAGCAGGTGGAAATCACGGGCCATCAATCATAGGATTTCACTGTCCCTTTATTTGTTAATAAACACGGTGCCTAACAATAGCCCACTGGGACCCACAGTTTCCAGCCTCTGCCTGGAGGGGGAGTCTTTGGTTGGCTGGCGGTGTTCACTTGGCCTCGGAGGGGCTTTGCCTTGGCGATGTAGGGACCACCAGAAGACTTTTGCTGCAAGGGGTAGGTAATGTCTGACCCCTTAATTACATCATCTCTAGCTACAGTGCTCTTGTCAGACTTGTTTAGCTTGCTCCTGCCTCAGGGTCTTTTCACTGACTGTTCCCTCTGCCTGGAATGCTTTCCTCAAAGCTCTTTGCATGGTCTCTTTGCTTCTTTCTGATCTATGCCCAAATGCTACCTCTTTAGAGAAGTTAAGACCTCCCTCTAACATCCAGTTTCTTTCTGTTTCCCACCAGGCCTTTCCCCTTCTTTGTGGCCTAACATCAGAGATGATCGTTTGCTTTGGCTGGTTTATTTATTGTCTGTCTCCTCACCCCTCTGGGAGCTCTAAGGAGCAGCAATATTGTCTTGTTCACACCGAGCACAGTGCTTGGCCTTCAGCGGGTACTCAACAAATATTTGTTGACTACTGGAATACAATACCTCAAATAAACAAACCAGCCTCCACAGGGTTTCTTGAACTAGGTCTCCTGGTTGTTTAGAAAGCTCTGGGCGTCTTGGCTATAGAAAACGGTGAAAAGTAGGGCACTGGATGTCACACTGTTGAGGCAGTCCCAGCTTGTCCTCTGAAAAACCCACTGTCTCCCATGATAAGGCAGCAGAAGGGTGGGGTCCCTATTGCTCCGAAGGCATGGTGTGCTGGGATAACCTGTGGGACACCGTCAGGATGTGGCAGTAATAAGGAGAGCCCAGCCAAATAAATGCTTGGTTGTGAGACCACTCTCTATCCCTGTCCAGCCGACAGGAGGAGCCTTGCTGGTCTCATATGAGGACGATTCTAGGGCCCCTCAGCTGCTGTCTGATGGGATCTGCATAGGGGATTATTGATGAAGGGGAGGTGAGGCAGCTCTTTTCAGTAACACATGCCTTGCTCTGGGATGGCAGCCAGGCAACTAATTAGAGAGCTCAGCAGCTGTCCAGCCTTTCAGGCAGCAGGCAGTGGCTACCCAGTGCCAGGAGGTGGGATGGGGGAGAAAAGAGAGGGGCCTGGGCCAGGGACCACCCTCCAATGTATAGGGATGGGCAGGCAGTGTTTTTGTGCAGAGGGGACATTGGGAGGGACATGAAAAGTAGAGTGGGCTGGATGGGGAGGAGAGTGACAGGAAAAGGTGGCCTCCAGGTGAGACAGAAAACAGGGTGGCGAGATGCTTGGAAGGCAGGGAAACCCAGATTCCAAACCCTGAGCGAGGGGACACAGAGTAGAAGGACAGGCCAAGTGGAGTGCAGGGGGAAGGCAGGTACATCCCCTATCTCTAACCCGCCTGCCCTACACCCGTCAGGTCCCCAGGGCCTGGGTCTCCTTGCTCCCCAAGCTAACCAGACCCAGCTTTTCCTCGAGCAGGATTTGGAATTCTAATTGCATTTGTAGTTGAGCGTGGCCACTCCTTGGTTTGGGAAGCTACCAAATCCACTTGTGTTCAGGGCTGGTCGTACTACTAGACAAGTAAAAGCATTTCTTCTGGGACACATGGGAAGAATGGGCCGGGGGAGAAGTTGAGTAACCAGAGGGATCCTCAGTATATCTTTGGGGCATCTCCTCTTTAGTCTGTGGGTAACTGGGGTGAGGAAGATTTAGGGAGAGTTACGGGAGAAGAGAGTGAGAGAGAAAAAGGGACACTGTTTTGCCTGCCACTTGCTGGCTCCTGTCTTAGGTTCTGGGCCATGGAAATGGGGGCAGGAGGTGGGGTAGATTTGGTTTTTAGGTCTGGTCAGAGAAGCAGAGATTCCATCCTGCAAGCCCAGCTGCCTTAAATAGTTATAGGGGAGGAGAGAGACTGATGCAGAGGGAATTTCCTGCCAGCAGCTGCTGGTTAAACCTCTTTGGGAAATGAATCCTTCTGGCATGAAAACGGGATGTGCCTTTTGAGAGTGCCAGAACATTGTAGAAATAACAGAATAGGCATTGTTACTCTCTGACCTGAACCTGAACTTGGCCCCTTGTCCACAAAGGAGCCCGCAGTGTCTCCAGGGATGCCTGGCATGGTCTGTTCCTGCCCCACACCTCCTCGTGTCTGTCTTCCGTATTGTTCAGAGCCAAGGCACCCACCCCATCTACCCTCACCTCTTACCTCAGGTGATGGCTTTTAGAGGTGAGACAAAGGGAAGCGAGCACCCCCCTTTCCTCCCTTGTCGGCAGAGACAGCCCTGACCATTGTAAACCAATGTTTACGGTGTTTTGTGGGAGAGACCCCTTCCAAGATGGTAGCCTGAGAAGTAGACAAGATCCCCCATCACTACATTTGGTTAATAACACTGGATGCTATGGTCACCTAAGAATTTAGCTGGACCCTTCTCTGCCTTGCTTGTCCATCCATCCAACAGAAATTCCATGGTCTCAAGGAATTTATGTGGAGAGAGAAACACAATGTATTTCAATAGAAGGATGCTCAAAGTCTGGTGTGAGCATCAGTGACGGAATAACAGGGTTGGGGGAGGCTGTGGAGGATGGCTTCATCATCAAAGGAACAAGGACGGAGCAGGGTCTTGTAGGAAGAGTGGGTGTGGTGGGCTGCAGAGGAGGGCAGCTAGAGAGGGCTTGAAACCATGTGGTGGTCTCCACTCCTTCAAGTTTTTGGCACGTTGATGGAGGAGTTGGATGGACAGACTCAGCTGTGTGTTTACAAATAAGCAGCTTACAGAATGGATGAAGTGGATTACACTTAATGGTGTATGTGTGTGTGTGTGTGTGTGTGTGTGTGTGCGCGCGTGCGCGCACGCGCGCGCCAATGTGCACCTTAAGAATGAGATTTGGATGGAAGCTGTTTGCAGCCATGCTATATGGGGAGAGGGGTGACTCTGGGGCCTGAGGACCAGGGTTTGAACCAAATGTAAAGACTTGGCCTAATCTCTTGAGACTCAGTGTTTTCATCTCTAAAATGAGAGCAGTGGTGGTGATAACTCCAACCCTCCCTGCAGGAGTCTTGGGAAAATCATGAGAGATTATATGTTAGAAAAAGTATATGTTTTACTCACATGTTAGTTGCTATTATACCAGAGCACTTCACACATTCATAAGCTCTAAAAACTTCTGGTCCAGGCCTTACAGTCCACAGAGGACCCTAATGCCCTCTGCACCCTGGGATCTACTCTAAGGGGGCAGGGAGTATTGGAGAGGGCTGGGGACAGCTTGTCACTTGGAAGCTGAGGGGGTACCCCTGCTATACCATCATCTCCTCCTCCAGCCCCACCAGCTCCCTGGGGGAAGAGCCTGCCGACCAGGAAGCAGGAGGGGTCCATGGGAAGCTGGCCCTGGAGTGAGCCTGTTCTGACTACTGTGATTTTATCTGCCATGGAGGCACCTCAGCCAGCACCAGGCCCCCTGGGCAGATGGCAGCAACCAGCAGGCTGTGCTGCCTGGATGTGGGCTTTGATTTCTGTTTCTGCTTTGGTTTTGACTTGTGCTATTGATGTGGCCTGCTTAGGGCCCATGGGTGACATTAAACTCCCCAGGCACAGGATTGTGGTGGTGCTGGGGATGGCAGGAGTGGCAGGTAAGCCCCATTAAGGTCCTTTTCTTGAAGTGACAGGTATGTGCCAGGGTTACCCCTGCCCACCATCAGGCAGGCTGGCAGAAGGCAGGATTCGGGATGTACTGGTGGGGCTCCTTGTAGAGGAACTGGGGAAGGACAGAGGCAAGGAAGAGCACACCAGCCCACTTCCCAGCACCTGCTCTGTCCTTCACTCTGCCAGTGCTGAGGTCGTGGGGAGAGACCCAGGATGTGCTCACCCTCCCCGCCCACAAGCACTGTACACACCATGAATCTCAGGTTTCTAACACCTTTACTTCTCCTTGGCTCCCCTGCTGCCTTGCAAGTTGTCAGTTAAGGGAGCAAAAGCCCCAGTCACCCCTGCTCAGATAGCCTGGGGCAGGCGAGGGAGGAAGGGGCCATCAGTGTGAGCACAGGGTGGCCCCGCTGTGGTCCACCCTGCTTAGCCATCCATGGAGGGCCGGTGCCAACTCCCACCCCTATCACATACAGCTTCCGAGTGGCCATGAGTCCTTCAGTAGGGCCATGCTGGACTTGATCTCTGTCCCTGGGCTCGTGTATGTGGCGCCATACCAGGGGATTTAAGGAAGCTTCATGCAGACTGTCTATCAAATGGTGAAGTCTGAGGGATATATTAAAAATATGTACATGGCAAAGGACATTCTAAAGTCAGATTTATATCAGCTTGCAACCAGTTATTGATGTTAACAGGAAGGGCCTCAGCAACAATAATGATGAAATAATAGAATGAAATAGTTGTTAGAGTGGTGGGATTGTGGGTAGAGGGTTTTAACACTTTTTTGTTGGTGTGCTTGTTTTTCTGTGTAGTTGTACTCACCTCCACAAATGCTCAAAAAACATCCTCGATTGCTCCCTTCCATGAGGCTCTTGACCGCCCTTGAGAACAGAGGTACCCGCTCCAGGGTGAATGTAATTTGAAGCTAAATGAGAATGGAGCTGGGCTCTAAAATTATATCCCCCTCAGATTTACATGTGTGTGCACACATTCACTCGTGGTACAAGAAACCTGAAGTCCTAGCCCCACGTGTGAATTGTGACAGGTCCAAGGCTCTCACTGCTGGATTAACCAGACCTGAGCAAAGGGGATGGCTGAGAGGAGGTGGCAGGTTCCAGGAGGAGGGGCCCAGGTCACCTGAGCAGAATGCGTGGTGCTGAGTCCAGAGCCAGGGCCCTTGTGGTGTTTGCCTGTCTGACTGGCCTGGTAGCTTGGAGCTGGGGGCAGTTTAAACTAATGAACACCTCCTCTTTTATTCCCAGGGACACATGGAAGCTGCCCACCCACTAGCCGAGGACCAGCTGAGCCCTGGGACTGATGCTTGCCCACACTAAGAATGGCACCCAGGCCCAGCCAGGCACGAGGACACAGGTTAACCCGGGACACTCCTGGACAGTGATGCTGATGTCTGTTTTGAGCCGCGCTCCAGACTGTGATAAGTGAGTGTCACAGGCTCCCTGGGGATCACCAGTCCTCCCTGCCTCAGTGGCATGGGCCCAGGTCTGGAACTCCCAGCTCTGAGCCTGGTTTCCATCTGAGGGCCTGCCACAGGGCAGGAATGAGAGGGGAGTGTCCAGCAGGTTCAGGCCATGTCCTGTGCCATGTGACCTCTAAAAACTGGGCCAGACCCAGATCGGCTGACATGAGTGATGCGAGGTACCCAGCATATAGGAGATGGCATCTTCCCAAATTCTCTCTCTTGTCTATAGGCTCTTGGATGCTTTGGGCTGTGGGCTCTGCCTCTGTGCCTTGTACGAACTATTCCTCACCTGGGACTTCACTCTGCCCGGATGCCATGAGTAGTTTCTGTGACCCTGTGTAGGGCATCTAGGGCACGGGGAGGTGAGGGATGTGTGGCCCCTGAGCTGTCATAAAAGTGCCCACCAGGGGGACAAGAGGAGCGCGTTCTCTGCCGCTTTTGTCTTGTTTCAGCTACATGCCCTCCTCAGTCCAGACGAGCTCCATGTAGGGCAAGAGGCCACCAACTGCTAAGTCTCACCTATCCTCACATGGCCTTTCTTTCCTCTGGCTTTTCCTGGACGATGCTTTTAAAAAATGACAATTGGCTGCTTTCCCAAGCCCCAGGGGCATATCCGGGCTGAAGACTGTTCTGTTTGTACAGGGCAGGCAGTCCTACTGTGTGATCAGGGAGCAGCAGGTGAAGACCTCCCCTGGAAGGCAGGGCAGGGAGCATGGGTGCTTTTGTACTCGTGACCAGACAGGCTTTTACAAGTGGCCGGACTATTCCACGGGAGCCCAGAACCTTAGGTTCCACGGACGAGTTTCCAGACAGGGGAAAGACTAACTGGGTATTTCTCAGCTTTAGGTAGAGTTTGACTCTACTGCCAGATGAGTGTTTAAAACTTGGGGCTAGAATCTGTTTCACTGAGCTTGGGCTTGCAAAACCAACTTGTGATAGAAGGGTCTTCCAGGAAGTGTGTTCTTGGGTTGACCTCTAGGCAGGGTGGTGTGAGCATGCCTGGCCCTGGGGAGTGGTGTGGGAGTGGAGAGATGGCCATCAAGGCCACTATGGAAACATAGTGACTCAGACAGGGGACCTCTTCCCTACATAATACAGGATCCCCCAGAGCAATCTACAACATCAGCCTTAAAACCGTTGTACCCTTCTGTCCAGTGATCCCATTTCTGGAATTATTCATTAAGAAATCTTTCATTAGAAAATAGTCCCAGAAAAGAAAAGGGCTGAATCCTTTTGTTACAGGCAAAACAAATGTAACAGTGGAAATAAGAAACAATTATTCTGACTCTGTTGAACATCTATGTTAACTAGAGTTTTCTACTTGGTGGAATATTACTCAGCCATTATAATAATGAGAACATAGGTGATATAACAACTTGGAAACACAACTAGGATATAATAAGTGACAATATCAGCTTATAGAACATGTACATTATGGTAACTTGTAAAATAAACACATGAGAAAATATTGCAAAGGAGAGATGATTATGGCTGCTAGTTTGATGGAAGAATGAATCCTTTTCTTTCTATGCTGCATGGACTTGCTTCCTTTAAAACTAAATTTAGTCTGGATAAATATACAACACACCATTAATAGTGACTTTCTCTAAGATGTGGGAAGGTGGGAGCCTTTGCTTTCTAAGCCATTCCTTTCTGTAATGTTTAAATTGAAGCTGCAAGCCCATGTTGCTTTTGTAATCAGAAAAAATAATAAAGATACCTTAAAATGCTAGAATTAAAAAATTCAAAGAGGTTATATATTCCCCAAGAAAGAGGAGAAGAGAAAGGCTGAGCTGGCTAGCTGTTTACACTGCCCTCTTCAGTGTTGAGGGCCTCTGCCTGTTTGGGCCCATTCATCCATTAACTCATTCATTCCTTCCAAAGGTATGAGTGGGTTTTATTGCCAGGCACCAGGCCCAGCAGTGAACAGACAGAACACCTGCCCTTGTGGAGCGTGCATTCTAATGGGAGGAGATAGATAATGAACAAGTAGCAAAATATCAGAAAGTAAAAGTGCTGTCAAGAAAATACAATGGGATAATGTGAGGCTATTTGGGACTAGAGATCAGAGTTCTCTGAGGGGTGGCAGCTGTGCTGAGACCTGAATGACAATAGGGAGGCAGCCACATGAGGTCTGGGAAGAGCTTTGTGGGCAACGCCCAGGATGCCCAGCCTATGGGCCCCATCCACAGAGTGCTCTTTGCTGCTTGAGCCCCAGGGAACCTCTGTGCCCCTCTGCCAACTGGGGTTTGCTTAGCCCCCGAGGCCCACTAAAATCCTCCCCTGCCTGCTGCCCTGTGTGGGATGGGTGCTCCTGGCACTCTGTCTGCTGAGGTTCCGAGCACACGGCTTCTCTGGGCAGCCTGAGCGCTGGCCACTGCGCTTGGCCAGCAGGTCCAGGCCATTTGAGACTCCCAGTGCATTGGGACGGGCTGGCAGTCAGAGAAGCTCTCGGTAATGTGTGTCCTGGTGAGCTGTCTTTGAATGGCACCTGCCTTGAGACCCTGAGAGGTGGGTGCTGCCATGGTCTTGAGGGGGTCAGCTTCTGACCCTGAAAGACCTTCTCGTGCATCCTGCCAGAACCTGACCTCAAAATAGAACTTGGTCTCTCAGAATAGATGGAACAACTTTGGTAGCTCTGACACCACTTCTGAGCTTCTTTGACCTACCTGGAAGCTCATGTCCTTCTTGCTTCCTGTTGTCACACCATATACCATCCCAGCCTTCCGGGAGCAGAAACTTGGAATATCGTAGTGCCCTCAGAGGAGCCTGTAGCCAGCCTCAAGCAGGGCAGCGTGCTGGCTGGGAGTGAAGGCCCTGGAGCCAAGCTTGAGTTCCAGCTCTGCCTTTTATAACTGTAAGAACTTGGGCTAATTATTTAGCCTTTCTCTGCCTCTGTGTCTCCATCTGTCAAATGGGCTTGAAGGTTATCTGAATTAATACACGGAAAGTGCTGAGAAGAGTGCCTGATTATTATTATTATTATTGTGACTTGGGAGGTAGAGGGAGGACCATCCCAGGGGCCTTTCCTGGGGGGTGCCCACAGCAAGGGAGGGTGGAACTCTGACATCCACCAGTGACCAGGGGCCAGCCAGTGGCCACAGGTATTTTCCCTTACTTGCTTCCCTTCTGGCGCTGAAGCAAGCCCATGTTTTCCTCCCCCTTCCCCCACCCAACTTGATAACCACAGGGAAACTCAGGATAGTTTTAGACCTTGTGTCTTGCACCCAGATGCAAGGACAGCTGCCCACCCCTCAATAATTCCACCCACCTCTAGCACAGGACTTGGGTTATCAAATTGTGCCCCTATTGCATTGCCCTCAGGGACTCCTAGAAGGGCATAGAACTGTAGTGATGTTGGTGCCTGGGGATGGAGAGCAAAATTTGGGAAGTGAATGGGATGAAAGAGGAAGGCATACCCAGCCTGGATGCATGGAAAGGGAAGCCTAATTATCTAGCAAGATGCTCCTCTGGATACAAGATGCTCCTCTGGATACAAGATGCTCCTCTGGATACAAGATGCTCCTCTGGATACAAGATGCTCCTCTGGATACAAGATGCTCCTCAATCATGTGTTGTGGCACCTCAGCTTCCTGAAACAAGATGGGAGGTTTTGGCAAAGCCAGAGATAGTCATCTCATCTGGGTTTGCTTCCAGCCTGTATTGGAGTTTCATGGCATTCTCTTTGTCCCATCTCAATGGCTCAGTCTACTCTCTGCCACCCTCAGGGATAGCTCAGTGAGATAGCCCTCGGGAGCAGGGCTCTGAAAGCCAGCCACCTCCCTTCCAATCACCTGTCCCCTTGGAGGGGCAGGGCCCTGCCCTGACAAGTCTCCTTGAGTTCTGGCCCTTTGCTGGAACTCTGTGTTCCCAGGCCCTTTCATCAACAAGCATTAGGACTTTCATCAACACTTATACTTGAGTGTTGTTCCCCAAAACCCCTCTTGTGAAACTGTCCAGTGCTCTCCAGACTTTTTTCTCCGGCCTTCAGTCCTGCCCATGCTCTCCTTTTTATTCCACCCTAAGTTTTTCTTTCCTGGGATGTCCCATTTTTGTGTCATGGTCCTTGGGATAGTGTGTTTGTCACCAGGAGAAAGAAGCCAACACCCAGCATGCTGCTGGTTCTTCCTGGTCCCAGCTTGCCCAGGCCTCTGATCCCAGGGCTGAGCAAGGGGGTACTGGAAGGGACTGCAGCAAAGGGCTCTCAGGTGGGGGAGGCCAGGGCAGGCACAGGTATTTGTTGGGCCCAGCAGAGGGTGGGTGAGCCTGTCTTTGCTCCAGGTATGAGCACAGCTGCTGTGGTCATTAGACATGGGTTTGGGGAGTGAGGTTCTGAAAATCCATCCAAGCCAATACCTGCCTCTAATCTTATCGTCTGTCCCACCACAATGTGAGCTGCCATCCCAGCTGATGATGCTATCTCCTATCCCTGTTCCCTGTCATCACCCCCATCTCCTGGCCCCAGGTAGGACTCCCGGTGTCCCCCGTTTGTCTTGCATGGACCAGACGTGTTCTCCTGGCACGACCCATTGGACATGGTCTGACCTCGCCTTGGTATGCTTCCCCTCACCTACCCATGTTCTTCCAGGAGAATAGGCCTCGGACTCACCCTGTCCTCTCCCCCATGCTCTCTTCTGCTCAGCAGCTTGCCTCTCTCTCCCTTTAGCAGCTGCCTCTGTAATCTTGCTTCTGCTCATAAGGTTTGGGAGTCTGACTCTTCCAAGTCACCTGCTCCAGGATGACCTGAGCCTTTGATTTGTTACTAACTGGGAAACCATTCTTGGCAGTCCCAAAAGTTGAAACCAAGAGGCAAGGAGAGCAGGGTTTTAAAATCAGCATCCAGGTGGAGGCTTACATGAGTGAGGAATCCACTAGCAATGCCCAGCTGAACAGGAAGCCCCGTCCCTGGATCCTGTGGGACCGAGGTGCCAGGGTTGTGAGTGCGGGCCAAGTGGAACAGACCCCACATTCACGGGGGCCTGAGTGGGATGGGAGGCGGAGTGATCTGTCAGGCATTTGGGGTGAAAAGGAAGGAGCACCAAGAAGGCTGGCCCTTTCATTCCACCCTTCTTTTCAAGCCTGGCCTTCAGATGGCTATTTCTGAGACCCCTCCTGGTTCAGCCACACGAAAACCAGATGCTCGTGTTGACTCTCTTCAGCTGAGTGTTTGTTCTCCCTCAGGCTGTGTGTGTGGTTATCGTTTTCACAGGGTTATTTGGCTGCCAGGTTGGCGCTCTGGGTGAAGGTGAAGACCTGACCTGTTTGGCAAGGAAGGCTGCCCGGCAGCTAGAGAGGGTAGGGGAGAAATGGCCCTGCGTCAGGTAGCAGGTGGCACTCTAAGTGGCAGAAGCCAACAGGAAGGCTGGCTCTGTACCAGAAAGGATAGCCACCTTTTCTTGAGCATTGGCTACATTCTTAGTAGTGTGTATCTATTAGCTCATTTATCCTGGCAATAACCCTCAGAAGTAGGCACTCTTATTATCCTCGCTTTACCTAGGAAACTGAGGCACAGAGAGGTAAGACACCCTAGATCCGGCAGGTGGCAGGTATCAGCCAGTATACAAACCCAGGCAGTTAGGATCTATCTGTAATGCTTAACCACTACACCTGTTTGAACCTGTGAGTCATGGTTTGTTGCTGGGAATGGCTGAGGAGGGAAAACCCTGCATGAGGGCAGTGGACAGCTCTGGAGTCAGAAGTGCTTAGGACAGTCTTCATGGAGCGGAGCTGGCTCTTAAAGGATTGTGGGTTCACGGGCCATGCATGGTGCGGGGGTGGTAGCAGTGGTAGCGGGTGGGAAGGGCAGCTCAGGTAGCAAAAACAGCAATGCAAAAATTCAGAGGACAGGAGGTGGGTCTCTTTGCCAGTCATCCCTAGGGGATGGAGCCTTACACTGTAGATCAGCAGTGTCCAACTTTGTGGCTTCCCTGGGCTACGTTAGAAGAATTGTCTTGGTCCACACATAAAATACACCAACACCAATGATAGTTGAGGAGCTAAAAATGCTACCAAAAAAAGGTCTCATAATGTTTTAAGAATTCGTGTTGGGCTAAATTCAATGCCATCCTGGGCCACAGGTTGGACATGTCTGCTATAGATGTTAAAGATCCATTCATGGGCTTTTAGTGGGGAGAAACATTGGATTTGCATTATAGAAAGATTGCTGTTTCTACATACTCTCATAGTGTGACGAGTGAACTGGAAAGGAGTGAAGCCAGGAGGCAGCTGAGTGGGGAGATGATTGGAGTCATCCAGGTGAGAGATGACAAGGGCTGGAACCAGAGTTGCAACAGTGAGAAAAGGAAATGAAGAGTAGGTGAATTTCAAAGATACTTAAGAGGTACAAAGGACAGGTGTTAATAGCTGACTTGGTAGTTTGCCATGTGACTTGCTTTGGCCCAGATGTTAGTGGGCGTGACTTAACTAGAGTCTTGAAAAGTACTGGTGCAGTCAGGTTTGCTCACTCTTGTGCCTCTGTCCTTGCATGAGAAGAACATGCTGGCAATAGTGCCCTGGGCCCAGGAAGAGGATGAGAGACAAGTGCAGCAGAGCCACCCCAACCAAGCATAGGATGGAGCCCCCAGAGGACTCGTAGTCTCCTGGTGGAAGTCTCGCGTTCCAACATCTGTCAACTCACAGGCACGTGAGCTGTAATAATAAGTGAGGGTAGATTTAAACCACTGCATTTTGGAGTGATTTGTTCTGTAGCAATTGCTAACTGATAAAGAAATGTCTTTGTTCTTGAATGGAATGCTTACTGTGTGTCAGCCACTATTCTAGGCACTGGGATGCAGTGCTGAACCAGACAGACAAGGTCCTTACTTACTGGGAGCTCATGTTACAGTGAGGATGTGGCAGAGGAAGCTGGAATGATGTCAGGGCCCAGGGCTGCTAACTGGGTGTATGGTGGTACCTATAATCAGTGTGGGTCATAGGAGGAAAACAGGATTTAGAGAAAAGATAATGAGTTTCATTTAGGGAAGGAATTTGAGGTGCCTATGGGACATTTAGTGGTGGTGTCCAGCAAGGAGTGGGATATATAGAACACAGGAAAGATGTCTGGCTGGGGACTGAAAGTTATCAACATAATAAAACAGAAAATCATCTCTATCAGAGAGAAACTGAGTAAGTGCTGCGGGTATTCAGAGGAAGAAGAGAGGACTTGTGGCTGGCAGGATGAAAAGATTTTGTTCTGAAGGTGATCTGTACTTGTGGTGGTGCCGAGAGGAGAAAGGTGCACTAAAAGCAATGGACAGCATCTGCAAAGGCATGGAGGTAACGACAGAGAAAGCAAGATTGTGAGAATAAGACTGAAAACGTAGATTGGAGTGAGATCATGGAGAGTCTTGAGTGCCAGGCCCACGGGTGCCATAGGGTTTCATTAGGAAATGAGTCATTGGATGTTTTGGAGCAGGTGGTGATATTTGGTATTGATGTCTAAGAGATGGGGAGCAGTGTGCAGGGGGATGAGTTCTGAAGTAGGAATCAAGAGCTATGGATTCTAGTCTCCCTGGCACTGGGATATGGGACAAATGACCTCTCGGAGCCCCAGTTGTCTCTCTCAAAAAATGGGAGTAAAGCTACCTGCCTTTTCTCGTGAATCTTAATTGTGTAAAAACCAATGACAAAATATGAATGAGAGTGCTTGAAAGACCACAAAACAGTGCACGAGAGTGCATTGGGACTAGGCCTACTGTAGCTGAAAGATGAGACTAGGGCTCCCAGACAGGCGGCCGACTGGAGATGTCATCTTTTCTTTTTTTAATTTTCAATTACAGTTGCCACACAATGTTATATTAGTTTCAGATGTACAACAGTGGTTACACATTTATATAACTTATGAATTGATCACCCTGATAAATCTAATACCCATTTGACATCATACATAGTTATATTATTGACTATATTCCCTATGACTATTTTGTAACTACCAATTTGGACCACTTCATCCCCTCACACCCTTCACCCATCCCCCTAATCCCCTCATCCAGCAACTATCAAAATGTTCTCTGTATCTATGAGCTTGTGTCTATTTTGATTGTTCATGTATTCTGTTCTCTAGATTCTAAATATAAGTGATCATAAGAAATTTGTATTTCTCTGTCTGACTTATTCCACTTACCACAATACCCACTAGGTTTATGCAGGTTGTTGCAGATTTTATTCTTTTTTATGTCTGAGTAATGTTTCAGGGTATATATGTACCACCTACTCTTTATCCATTCTTCCATTGATGGACACCCAGGCTGCCTCCACATCTTGGCTATTGTAAACGATGTTGCAGTGAACATATGGATGCACATGCTTCTTCCCAGTAATGTTTAGTTTCTTCAGATAAATACCCACAAGTGGGATTACTGTGCCCTTGTCACTTGTTATAGCCTTTGTTTTAAAGTCTATTTTGTCTAGTATAAGTATTGCTCCCTCAGCTTTTTGTTTTCATTTCCATTTTCTTGAAATACCTTTTTTCATCCCTTTACTTTCAGTCTGTGCGTGTCTTTAGACCTGAAGTGAGTCTCTTACAGGCGGCATATGTAAGGGTTTTGTTTGCTTATCCATTCAGCCACTTTGTCTTTAGATTGGAGCATTTAATTCATTTACATATAGTGTAATTATTGATAGATATATAGTTATTACCATTTTATTATTCATATTTTTTATCTCTTTCTTCTTTAAGAAATCCCTTTAACATTTCTTGTAATACTGGTTTGGTGGTGATGAACCCTTTTAGCTTTTTCTGGTCTGGGAAGTTCTTTATCTGTCCTTCAATTCTAGATGACAGATTTGCCAGGTAGAATAATCCGGGCTGTAGGGCCTTGCTTTATATCATGTTGAATATTTCATGCCAGTCACTTTCTGACCTGCAAAGTGTCTGTTGAGAAATCAGCTGACAGTCTTACAGGCGCTCCCTTGTAGGTAACAAACTGCTTTTCTCTTGTCGCTTTTAAGATTCTATCTTTGTCTTTAAACTTTGGCATTTTAATTATGTGTCTTGGTGTGGGCCTCTTTGGGTTCATCTTGTTTGGGACTCTCTGCACTTCCTAGGCTTGTATGTCTGTCTATTTCCTTTGCCAGGTTAAGGAAGTTTTCTGTTATTATTTCTTCAAATATGTGTTCAATTCCTTGCTTTCTTTCTCTTCCCCTTTTGGTACCCTCATGATGCAATTGTTATGTGTAATGTTTTCCCAGAGGATCCTTAAACTGTCCTCATTTTTTTGGATTCTTTTCTCTTTACTGTTCTGATTATTTTCTGCCACCTTCTCTTCCAAATTGCTGATTCGATCTCTGCTTCATTTAATCTACTGTTGATTCTCTCTAATGTATTCTTCATTTCAGTTATTTATTCTTTATGTCTGACTGATTCTTTTTTATGTTTTCTATCTCTATTTTATGTTTCTTACCTCTTTGTTGATGTTCTCCCTGAGATCATTGAGCATCCTTCTAACCAGTGTTTTGAACTCCGCATCTGGTAGATTGCTTGTTTTCATTTTGCTTAGTTCTTTTTCTGGAGCTTTGTTTTTTTCTTTCATTCGAGACATGTTTCTTTGTCTTCTCATTTTGGCTGCCTCCCTGTGTTTGTTTCTATGTGTTAGGTAGAGCTGCTATGTCTCCCAGTCTTGGTGGAGTGGCCTTATGTAGTAGATGTCCTACAGAGCCCAGTGATATGATCTCCCTGGTCACCTGAGCCAGGTTGTCCAAGTGTGTCCCTTGTATGGGTTGTGTGTGCTCTCCTATTGTGTTGAGCTTTGGTTGCTGTTTGCATGTCAATGGGAGAGACTGACCCTCCAGCTGATTGATTGATTGTG
The DNA here is from genome assembly GCA_004026885.1 of Lyroderma lyra. Taxonomy (NCBI): domain Eukaryota; kingdom Metazoa; phylum Chordata; class Mammalia; order Chiroptera; family Megadermatidae; genus Lyroderma; species Lyroderma lyra. The sequence continues at coordinate 273,426 of PVJL010000637.1, read as the reverse complement.
AGGACTGACAATCAATCAGTAGAGGAGTTGTTGTGCAGGGAATGATCCTCTAGAGCAGGATTCATTTTAGCAAGGCTCTGGTGCCTTCCCAGTCTGTCCATTGGGTTTGTCTTTGTGTGGATGTGGTTGGATGGTGCTCTGGTGTGGTCTGAAGCTGGCCACCATGCTTGCTGGTTCTGGGACCTCTTGGAAGGGGCTCTTTTGCCAGCCAAGGTCAGTGGCTGCCTTTGCCCTGCCCAGAGCCACTTGGTATCAGCTACAAGTGATCGGCAGATAGCTGCCACTTGTGCTGGGCTTGAAGGCACCTGGGAAAATCTAAGCTGTGAGCAGAGGCTAGCTGCTGCTAGTGCTGCACTTGGGGCTGCTTAGCAAGAGGTGCAGAACATGCTGAGGCCAGATGCTGCTTGTTGGAGATTTGTAAAACTTTGAGTGATTTTAGGAAAGTGCATCATGAGCCAAGACAGGCTGTTTGTATGGAAAAGACACTGGAAGTGGCTTGGGTGGGTCTGCAAGTTGGGTGGGGTGGGGTCTTTAGGAATCACCAAGGTGGGGCAAAATGTGTTAACCAGGTTGATGGAAACTCATATATGTCACCTGCCTGTGTCTGCATGATGGGTGGGGGAGCACTCAACAAAAGAATTATGGCATCTATCAGCAGTTCTGTCTGGGAGAATGCTGCCCTTCCTACCCTCATCTGAAGCCAGACAATTCACTTCCTCCCCATATGTCCCTGGCATTTTTCGAGCTGCTGCCCCAGCACTGGAGCTCAGTTTGTCAGTGAGTAAGTCCATGTCCAGGCTCTTTAGGAGGAACAATGGGGACTCTAGCCACCTACCATCTTGTTCAGCCACAATCTCTGCTGGTTTCACAGCCAGAATTTCTGGGGACTTCTCTTCCTGGCACTGGAGCCCTGGGCTGGGGAGCCTGGTGTGGAACCCCTCATTCCTCAGGAGGGAACTCTGCAGCTGAGATATTTCTTCCGATTTTTAACCAACACATATGGGTATGAAGACCATCGCATTTCCCTCTCTGCCCCTCCTACCTCGATGTCATCTTGTTAACCTCTGACCCCTTTCCCACCTTAGAGGGGGTATTGACAGTGATATCAAGTCTGGTGTCCACTTGCAGCTAACAGAGCTGGGATTCATGTTCTCCTGCTCTGCTTTCCTATTCTTGATGCAGCCTGACCTCTTCCACGCCACCCTCTGCACAAACAACACCTGTCATTTAGAGAATGCCTAATCAAGAGAGGCCTCTGGCACAGCTACTGAATAGAAGACTGGAAATAGTTGCCTCCCTCACGGAGTAAACAGGCTATTGGATCAAAGGGCATGTGCCTTAAAATAGTAAACAGGGTGGCATTTGATAGAGAGCCAATTGAGTGGTCCCAGCAGTTGCTGGTGAAGGGTGAGAAGAAAGCAAAGAGGGCCAGAGAGCTGGGCCAGTCTTTGGCGAAGCAGGACAGGGCCTTGAAGAATGGCCAGGTTTAAAAGAGAGGAGGGGGAGGAGAATAAGAAGGGCAGGGGAGGAGTCTCCCCTCTGTCAGCCCACTGGTTTCTTTCACCGTCAAAACTAAACACCAAGGAGTTCCCTGGTGGTGTAGTGGCTAAGGCTTCGGCACTGTCAACGCTGCAGCCTGGGTTCCATTCCCAGCCAGGGAACTACCCACATTAAAACAAAAACAAAACAAAACAAAAAACCCCCAAAAAACTAAACACCCAAACCCTGTTTAATGGAGCGGTTAAAGACAAATGTGACCACAAGGAGCTACCACTTCACACCCATTAGGATGGCCATCATCAGAAAACCAGAAAATAACCAGTGCTGGCAAAGTTGTGGAAAAATTTGGAACCCTGTCCTTTGCTGGTGGGAATGTAAAATGGTACAACCACTATGAGAAACAGCAAGGTCATTCCTCAAAAAATAAAGTTAGAATGACCATGTGATCCAGGAATTCTACTTCTGAGTATATACCCAAAAGAGTTGAAAGCAAGGACTCAAGCATCTATTTGTACACCCATGTTCATAGCAGCATTATTCACAGTAACCAAAGGTGGGAGCAACCCCTTAATGGACGCATGAATAAGCACAATGGGATATATCTTCGTAGAAAAATCACAATGCAAAATTATTCAGCTTTAAAGGGGGAAAGAAATTCTGACACGTGCTACAATATAGATGAACCTTGAAGACATTATGCTAAGTGAAATAAGCCAGCCACAGAAGGACAGATATTGTATGATTCCACGTAAATGAGGTACCTAGAGTAGTCACATTTGTGGACAGAAAGTAGACTGGTGGGTGCCAGGGGCTGGGGAGGAGACGGGAGGTAGTGGTTAATGAATATGGAGTTTCAGTTTGGAATTATGACAAAGGTTTGGAGATGGATGATGGTGGTGCTGGTGGTTGTACAACAGTGTGAATACACTTAATATCACTTAACTATACACTTAAAAATGGTTAAAATGGTAAATTTTATGTTGTATATATGTGAACATGCACATCGAAGACAGATGTGATAGCTTGCTTAGAAAGATCTCAGAAATGTGAGTGATGTGAAACCACTAAAGAAGAAGTGAAGGGAGAGATGGGGACCTCGGTGGATGGGTCAGGTGAGAAATTATCTAGTAGCCTAGAAATGGGGGTGGCTGGTGGGCCAGGACAGCTGAGGCTTTCACTGACCACAGATAATCCAAGAAAGATATTGCAGGGAGTGTAGTAGACGCCTCCTTCCCAGTAGCATTTGAAGAGAGGAAGCCAGTGGGGTTGTTTTCTTTCTCCTACTTCTCATGCTCACCTGGTTAAGGTAAGGGATTGGGGATAAAGTAATCAACATCACATACGGTCAAGACTGTGGTTGGTAACCAAAGAGAAAGGTAGACACGGGTTTGGAATCCACGCCACCCTGGTCACGTCAGAGACTTGGGCTGGACAGGGGGAAGGCAGCAGGAGGGGCTCGCTCCCTCCCCCCATCACCTGTGTCCTTTGTGTTTCCAGTAGCTGGCCCCAGTCTGAGCCATGGCTTCCGCGGAGCCCCTGACGGCGCTGTCCCGCTGGTACCTGTATGCCATCCACGGCTACTTCTGTGAGGTGATGTTCACTGCGGCCTGGGAGTTCGTGGTGAACTTTAACTGGAAGTTCCCGGGGGTCACGAGCGTGTGGGCGCTCTTCATCTACGGCACCTCCATCCTGATCGTGGAGCGCATGTACCTGCGCCTGCGGGGCCGCTGCCCGCTGCTGGTGCGCTGCCTCATCTACACGCTCTGGACCTACCTGTGGGAGTTCACCACCGGATTCATCCTGCGCCAGTTCAATGCCTGCCCCTGGGACTACTCCCAGTTCGACTTTGACTTCATGGGCCTTATCACCCTGGAGTACGCTGTGCCCTGGTTCTGTGGGTCCCTCATCATGGAGCAGTTCATCATCCGCAACACCCTCCGCCTCCGCTTTGACAAGGACGCAGAGCCCGGCTTGCCTGGAGGCCCCCTGGCCCTGGCCAATGGCCATGTCAAGACTGACTGAATGGGGGTGGGGGCTGGTGGTGGAGGGGCGGGGTTCTCTCATGGACCCTGTGGAGAAAGGCACCAAGCTGGCGGAGTTGCCCCTTCTGTACAAGCCCTCCCCCACTGAGGCCTCCCCCCTGTAGGGCACAAAGAGCCCCCATTACCTCCATTGTGGGCAGGTGTTGGGGGCAGGGTATTGAGCCAGCAGAGGGACTTTGGGAATGGTTCACGGATCTCCACCCAGCTCAGAGACAGGTGACAGGAAACCTGTGGCTTAGCAGCGACTAGACTACGTGGGTGACTTTGGAAGCAGCAGGCCCTGTCCTAGCTAAGGGACTCAGAAGTGGGCAAAAGGTGGGAAGCAAGGTCTGAGGAGGCTTTGGGCTGCTGCCTTGACCACCTGGTGCCCTCTCACTTGATTTAGTTAGACTTTGGCTGGTTCCATTAGGCAATATTCCGGTGCTTGCTTGCAACCAATACCTCCCCGGGGGCCTGCTGAGCTGCAGCCTAAGGAGAGACTGGGCAGCCAGGAGGCTGTTTGACAGCCATGCTGGTCTGCAAGGGCTGGGAGGCCTTCCCTTGGCTCCTCTCCCCTCCCCCAGGGCCCCACGCTGCTTTCTTGGCCTTCCGAGGGCCCCCTGGTGCTGGATTCCCACCAACCTTGGGCTTTTGGAGGTTTCAATCCCTGTGTGTTCGGTGGCGTTTCCCCTCTTTCTCTCTTATTTTCAAGGCCTTTACCACTAGTAGCCCTTTATCCATGTCAATGACCCATCAACCCCTAACCCCAACTCCCTAGCCAGCGCAGCAGCTGCCAGAGATGGAACTCCGAGACAGACCCTGCGAGCCCTCTGTAGCCTTTCCTCCACTATTAGCCCTGTCTGGTGGGCTGTGACAGTGCCCCTGGTGCTCTTCTCCATTCATGCCCCCTCCCCACAGTGGCCCTGCTAAAGACGAATGATACCCACAACACACAGGCCAAGAAGGGCCCCACAGATCCACAATGGGGACCTAAAGACAAATCAGTATATGTGTGTTGGCGGGGAGGTAAAGGGACACCCGACAGGTTTATTTTCGAGCCAGTCAGGGGCAGTCTAGCATTCTAGGGGATGGAAGAGTAATATCTGTTGTTGGAGACCCAGGGGGAATGAGTGAGGGAGCAAAGGTGAAGGCCTCTCAGCTTTGGGAAGGTCTTTGGAGCATCCTTGGTGGGAAGGGGTCAATTCTGGTTCTGCCATAGCCCCAGCCCTGTAGCAAAACCTCCTCAGGACTACCCACTCCCCATCCCTCCCATCAAGGCTGCCACGTTTAGCTTGCTCCCTAAACAGTATTAACCTGGCCATACTCACGAACATTGTCATCTTGGTTGCCCTGCCTTCCCCTATGACAGGTACACTGCAGGCAGTGGACAGGTGAAATCTTCAGCCCACTTCCAGCTCTGCCCCTACTCCCCAAGGGGAGGGGATCCATCAGAACAAACCCTATCCCATGGTACACTCTCTTCTTGACCACAGTAGGACTCTTAGGTAGAAATTAGCCTTTCTGTTTTTATAGAAAATTAAAAAGTGATAATATCACCTGTGGAGAGAATCTCCTCTTCCTTACTGTGTTGCTCCACCTAGATCGTGTAGACCGCACTGGGCCACACCAGTGAGGTGGATACGGGCAGGAGTCGTGCCCTGGACTGGGAGAAGAGCTGGGACACTGCCTTTAGCAGGGTTCCTTTCTGCAGTTGACCTCGTCTGGGATAGGATGGACGTTTCCTAGCCCCAATGTCCTGGACAGGCTCCTCAAATCCAGGCACGTACTACATTCTGCAGGGGTAGCCCTACCTTTGATTTTATAGTGGCCCCAATTCCAAGGTTTTGGGACTTCTAGGGGTTCAGGCTTCCAGTGGGGTTACAGATAGAGGGGATTCCAAAGGAAGAATATTGTCTGGCTTCCAGTTCCTTCTTGATAATTGTTTCTTTGGTCCTCTCCCCTGACATGCCACCTCAGTCTCCTGGACCCCAACACCCCTGCATGCTTCCATGTGGGCCCCAATACCACACAGCCCACCTTTGCTCTCCCTTCCTTGGTGGGATCTGGTGGTCAGCCTGGTCATGTCTCCCAGCATAAGGCCTCCAGAATTCTCAGCCTGACCAACCCCTTGGATGGCCCACCAGTTCTGGCCATTCCAGATAATGCCCTGTGGGCATTCCTTGGCACCATCTTCTCTCTGGGCCCTATAAACTCCCGAGTATAGGAGGTTCTAGAGTAAACCTGCCTGCCTGGCAATGTGTTTCTGCTTCATTCAGGTGTCCCATGGCTCCTATTGTCCCTCGTAGGGCACAGAGCCCCCAGTAAAGGGAGGCAATTAGCCAGGGCTTGACCATAATATCTGCAGGTTCAGAACTCACCAGTGATAGCCCAGACTTCAACTCTTCTTTTTTGGGTATCTTCAGAGCCCCAGATTCTTAGTGCCCAGGATGTTGGAGTAATTCCAGCCCTGCTGAGCAGTGCAGGTGCTGGTGGGGAGAGTTGGCTTGCTGTTTATAAACCTCTGGTACCTTCGGCCTCTCTCCACTGGACATTGCAGCATCTGAGTTACAGATCATGTGCTGCCCTGCATGACTGAACCGCTTCTGATGTCTGTGAGGCATCCTGTCCCTTGTGCCCTGTTCCCTCTGATGCCAGTGAATTATAATGGCATCACAATGGCCTATGCTTATTCTTAGCAATAATGCCTGGGGTGTCCATGAGTCATTTTGTCCTGGTCCATTGCCCCCCACATGGGTCTCCTGGGAAGGCAGCCACTGAGTGGGTCAGTTCTGTATTTATGAAGCTCTGGACTTTACAGACATGATTGCAGGGGATGCAGAGAGAGGCCTAGCACTGGAGGAGCTATGGCTAAGGCAGGGAGAGTACCTTCCACCCTGGGGCCACTCGAGACATGCTCCTGGCTCTGCAAAAGGACTTCTGAGGTGGGTAGGACTGTCTCCAAACTGGCAGCTCTTCAGAAGGACACAGCTGGTTTGTGCACCCATTGCCTGCTCTGTCTTCGTTGGTCTCTTTGTCTCTTTCTTTTCACATTCGTGCACATAAAATATACTAGTATTTGTGTTCCAGGACTGGCTCAGGCCCCTCTCTGTTTCTTCTATTTTGGAGCCCCTTTCCGAGGGGCTGCTGGAGGCCAGGCCCTTTACATACTGGCATCATCACACTGTTCTCCTGACCTAAGAGGGCTGCTGGGTAAGCCACCCTGTAGGGAGGGCAGGTGGTACCTCCTGTCAGTTCTCACTGTCTCTGCTCTGACCCTCTCTGGTAACCTGAATTCTCTACCCAACCCCCCACTCCCCACCAGTAGTATAATCTAGTCAGACCTTACTTTGGTCCTAGGCTACAAGGCAGATGGGGAGTCCTGGGCAATATCCAGGACTGCTCAAGGACATTCTTGCATTTTCTCTTGTCTGAGGTGGACACTGTTAGCTCACTGTTTTACAGCAAAGGTCTGGTGGCAACCGGTCTGCGCCCCCTATTTATTACATCATTCTTTTGTTTCAATATAAGCAAAAGACACGTTGGGGAGGATTTTTGATGAGTCAGGTATACTCATGCACTTTGAAAGGATTTGGATGTCGTTAGAGTCTAGCCCATTAAAATGCTATTCACAAAGAGAAATGAGTGTCTAGGAGTGGGAGAGCTGCAGGAGAGATGGGTTTATAAGGAAGGAAGTATGGGATGCCATTTTCTCCAAGACAAACGGTTGGCACAAGGCTCCCTCTTTGTGAAGGGAGGGTTGTGAAATTTTGGCCTCTCGCAATCTTTAAGGTTGACACCTCTTTCCCCCAGATACTTTTTGTTTAGACCTTGGGCCTTTCCCCTCTGATCCTATTTCCTTCTCTTGTGATTAACCCTGGCCCCCTAATTGTATGTGCTCTCAGAGGGTTTGAAACTACCAGATGAAAACTTGCTTCTTCTGCAAACTCAAATGGGCCTCCGAATTGACCCTAGTTAGTTCTTCTGCTTCTTATTAGACACCTACAGTGAGCGAGCCAGGGACCAGGCCAGATACCAGGGTGCTAGTCAAGGAGAAAGATGTTGCATGGATGCTCACAAAGACCATTATATCACCACAATGTTGATAGCTCTCCAAAGGAGAAGCCTCCACCAAGGAATCTGGCTCATCTACAAGGGTAGGAAGGGGTCCCCAAAGAGACCTTGCAGACCTGAAGTTTGAGTACCTGTTTTTTCAAAGATGGGCTGGCTTCTCACTGCCTGGAAATGCAAATGTTGACGGTACCCCTGGAGTTGCCTAAACAAAGCCAGCACACAGTGGGTGCTTTAAGGAACTCTTGATAAAAGAAGTCTTATCAACAGTGTGCCTCAGCAAGCCTACCCAAAGGCTCACTGTCCTACTTCCTCCTTCCAAACCATTACTTCCTGCAGAGCCTTCCCAGCAACCTGGCTTCACGCTCAGAGTCTTTGGACCTTGGCCAAGGACCCAGCTGCATTGATCTGCCCACGGCTTCACTCTGGAGCTACACTTTCTTGATGTAGGAAAAGGTGTCCTCCCAGTGCCAGGCAGTGCAGAGAAGAAGGGTCCACTGATAGCCTAGTCTGGCTTCTTGCCTGTCACAGTCACACCTTCCAAACAGAGGAAGTTTTCTGGATTATAAGGGTCCTCTGAGGATGAAGCATCCTGAGGCGGAAGCTTCTTAGTTTGAGCATGGGGTTGTATTCGTTTTCTAGGGCTCCTATAACAAAGGACCACAAACGGGGAGGCTTAAAACAATAGACACGTGTTCTCTCACCGTTGTGGAGTCAGAAGCCCCAAATCAAGGTGTGAGCAGGAAGCCCTGGAGGCTTTGGGGGGATGTGGCGTCTCTCCCTGCGTCTGGTGGCCGTGGCATTTCTTGGCTTTCTGGGCTTGTGGCAGCATCCCTCCAGTTCTGCCTCCATGGCCCCACAGCCTCCTCTTCTGTCTCTTCTCTTCTGCCTTTCTAAGGACATTTACCATCGGGTTTAAGGCTCGTTGATATAATCCAGGATGATCTCATGTCAAGATCCCTTATTTAATTACACCTGCAAAGACCCTTTTTCCAAATAAAGTCGCATTCATGTGTTCCAGGGATTTGGATGTGGACGTGTCTTTGGGAGGGGGGGAAACCATTCAACCCACCATGGGGGTTAAGAAGGGAGATTTCTGCTGAAGCCCTTGCATCTGTGTCCACTTAGGGATTCATGACTGGTGAGGGCTAGCATACAGGGCAGGGGAACCCGGGAGAGAACACAAGGATTTAGGTTGGAGATGGAGCGTCCATTCCCAAGACGCCTCCTGCAGCTGCTGGGATCTCTGTTTAGATGTAGAGCTGACCGCCTCACCGCCTACTGCAGGTGCTTCAGTGACTTCCCAGTACCTTTAGGATCAAGCTCCCCGCCCACGCAAGGCGTGCGTGGCCTCGTTTCTTGCCTCCCCCTCAGTTCTGTGCAATCCGGGGAGAATGACTTGTAGTTTCCTCAGCAGCTCCCTGCTCACAGCCGCTGGGCCTCCGGGCCCTGAGCTCCTCTCCCTAGAACACTCTTCTTCCTTCTCCTAGCCCAACTGCCGACAGATGAGCTCACTTAGAGCCTGCAACATTGAGCTCTGGTTACTTCGAGGTCGCCCCGGCCTCAGCTCTCAATTTAGTTCAGGCAAACTCAGGATGGGAGCTGTCTCCCTGGAAACTCTCCATGTGACAGCCCGCCAGCAGCAACAGCTAAGCCGCTCTCATGCTGCCAGGGCAGCTGACGTGCATTGGCCCATTCACCCCGCCACACGTCAGGTTCTGTGCAACGCTTGTGGCGAACGAGGCAGACTCAGTCTCTGCCCTCCGTACAGGAGGCCTTCACCTGAATTCCAGGATGCTGAGAACTCTGATGGGCTGACTTAGGAGAAAAAGAATTGATGTAGGGGGTTAGGAAATATTCGTATGGCTGATACAGCCAGCCGAGGAGGCGAAGTGGGAGGTGAGCTGAAGAGCAGGCCTCCAGGTAGAAAAGACAATATGTGCAAAGGCTAGGAACCTGGTGAGAGCAGGGGTGAATGATGGAGTCCACAGGAAGCCAGGCCTGGATCATGAAATGTCTGTAAACCACGGCAGAGAGAGACATGATAAACAAGCAAGAAATAACAGGCTGTAATACACTCAAGGAATGTTGTGCAAATGAAGAGGGAGCTCCTTTAGATGGGGTGGCCCCGAAAGTTCTTTGGGAAGAATTGTTACTTGGGCTGAGACCTGGATAATGAGGAGAGTTAGCCACGAACATGAGCTAAAAGTATTTCCTGCAGAGGAAACAGCTAGAACAAAAGCCCAAAGATGGGAATGAGTTTGGATAGTTTGAGAAACAGATAAAAGGCTGGTATGACTGGAGGTTGGTGAGAAAGGGAGTGAAGTGTAGCATGGAGGTGAGGGAGGTGGGCAGGGGTCAGAGTGTGTAGGGCTCTGGGGGCCTGGGTCAGGGGAGGAGATGGGGAGGAGAGGTGGATGTGAGAGCTCTTAAGGATGGAGAATTGGGGGGCCTGGCCCAGCCCCTTCCAGGGAACCCCTCCTGAGGGGCAGGACCAAGCATGGGGAGACTGTAAGCAGCGCCTGAGGTCCCATGTGCCCTTAGCATCTGTCCTGTCCTTTTAGAGGCTGGATCATGGATAACTAGCATAACTAAAAGGTGGGTCTGTTTGGTTTCTGCAAACTCTTCTCTGTACCTGTTACATAAGCACTCCTGTTCTCTCTCTCTCTCTCTCTCTCTCTCTCACACACACACACACACACACACTCCACCTCCTACGCTCTAACCTTTGTGAACTGGGCCTGCCGAGAGCCTCCTGAAGCTATCTGGGCTCTTCCACCCACAGACCTGTGGTGTCTTTGTGGCTGTGGCAGTATTAAAACATCCTAAAGCAGGTCAAAGGTGAGGGAACAGCACAGGTATTGAATCAGACATACTTGAATTCTAACCTTGCCTCTTCCACTTACTATTACATGATTTTGACATGACACTGAGTCCCTCTGAGATTTAGCTTAGCGGATTTAGTTCAAATTTAGTCAGTTTAATTCACTAGATACACATTCTAGCCTCCTCTCACCCCACCCTCCTACCAAGGCTGAGGGTAGAAGTAACTATGGTGAAGGTTTGGAGCAACCAGAGGGAGCATTACATTCCAGTTCAGCACAGCAAATATCTTTAAATGGAATGTTAAACATCCCTGTCATTATAAGTCTTGTGAGTATTGCCCTTGAGGGAATACTCTGGCCCCTGCCCACCATCTGCCAGTTGTGGAGTGTCCAGCTGCACCCAAATGAAAGGGTTTTCCCAATGTGGGACTTTCTGTGCCGAAATCCGAATGAATCGGCCTTAGGATCTGGCCTTTTCTGCAGCAGTAAGGTCCTCACGAGTCCTTTAGAGGCAGACAGTCCACCAAGCCTCTCTGGATGCACAGTCAAGGACAGTGAGTGCCCACTACCTCCCTGGATTCCCCAGCCTCTCCTGCTGAACCAAAGCCAAGGGCAAGGCAGGAGGCAGAACCTTGTCTGGACCTCTTCAACCCCAAAGGGCAAACTTCCTCCTTGCATCACTTTAGAAATGAAAATGAAATGATGTTAGGTGTTATTTTGCTGACTTTCACTCAATCTGTTCCCCCAGGATCTCAGACCTGCTGACCAGCAGGACCAGATGGCACCTTTGCAGGAGTACCTCATCATTTCTGCCTTTCTGTAGGCCCTAAATATCCTGAGACACAACTCGTCTCCTTCTGGTTGACATATCTGTGAATCGCTTCTGGTTACTCACTTATTTTCCCTTCCCATGACTCTGCCCAAGGCACTTGACACCCACACCTGGCTGGCATTTCATGTCCTTGGGATGATAGTTGACCTTGTTGTCCAGAAGAGGGGAGGATAAGGGCAAGGGAGGGGGAAGGGAAGGGGAAGGACCAGGAAATGGAAGGAGCCAGATTGCTCCACATTCATAAGTCTGTTTGCAACCATCGCTTTTCTTAGTCATTTCAGAATATGGCCATCTATACTGCAGGTTCCCCCTGCGAACTTCCTGATTGCCCAGCAAAAGATGCAGCATCCCAGGCTTTGTAGTCATTAGCTCTGAGTTTGAATCCCAGATCCCTGACAGGATGTGTTACATAGCCTGTCTAAACCTCCATTTTCTCATCTGAAAATGGAGCTAATAATGGTCCATACCTCCCAGAGTTGTGATGATCAGATGAGACAATGCTTGTCAAGTGCTTAACACGCAACGAATGTCAGATATTAGGAGAAATTTTCTCCTTGGCGAGTCTCACAAGTCAAAAGCAGATGTCACTCAAGCAAGCATTTCTGGACTCAGGCCACTTATTACTAATAAAAAGGCAAACTTCTTAACCTCTACACACACAAGTTTCCTCGTCTGTCAAATGGGAATGAGAAAGCCTATTCTGTAGGATTATTATAAAAGCTAAGCAAAATAATGTGTCCAATATGCTTAGTACAGGTCCATGATTCCTTACCCTCAACCCATGGGATTTTGCAAGACTTCGCAGATTTAAGAAAAATAACATTTGTATACTGTATGTTTTGTGACCCTGAGCCAGGCGTGAGTTGCACCCCATAGTCAACATTATTATTTCTACATGGAAACCTATGAATATCATGTTAAATGGGGTAAAAAGAAGGCTCTAGATGGCCTTACAGCCTTACCTTGTGAGACAGATGACAAAGAAGGATCAGGATAGTGGACTGCTCAAGATCACATGGCCCATAATTGGCAGCACCAGGGACCCTGGGTCCTCTGGTCATCTGGCCCAGGCACCCTTCCTGTCATATCACATGGTGTGGTGGACGTGACCCCATTATAACCATTCCTTGTGCTTAATGTACTTAAAAATAAAGAAGAAGAACCTATTAAATAGTCAAGTTTGCTCCTCATCTTTCTACATGTATTATATATGTTTCTGCATTCTTTCAGTATTCTGCTTTTGCCACTTTGGTAACTGGTACACATTTCTCTGTATTGTATTGTATTGTATTGTCATCTTTTAAACGTGCAGAGCCTTCCAGAATCTTCATATAACCCTATTAGCTTAGTTATTCCCCTATCCCTGGTTATGTGTGCATTTCCATTTTTGTACTGTTCTAAAATAATGCTCTGTCACTCACTTTAAAATTTGCTTTGGGGATGAGCAAGCACATTGATCCGAAAACACCTGTGTCTTGAGCTCCTGGCTGGCCGAGGGCCTTTGCAAGTTTGTTTCCAGGCATGTTGACTGTGTATTTGTTGTTCCCAATCATCTAATCAATTAGGTTTTATTGAGCGTCCACGTGGGGAACAGGGTGCTCTTTGGCGCCTGGAGGAAGCACAGAAGCACAGGCTGTCTCGCTGACCCTTAAGAAGCTTATGTCACCTAAGAGGCCTTTCGGCTTCAAAATACGCTGGGTTTGCATCCCACTAGTGAGGCCTCCTCAGAGGGCTGGTCAAGATGGGCACCAGAGTGTGACGTGAGTGGTGAAAGCAAGAACTTTAAATAGATCTCTGATGCATCCCTTGCTTGTCAAGGGCCTCTGTTATGCTCAGGAGGAAGGTGCTAAAAATGAAATAGTGAATAAGGAAAACAAGGTCAGGAGCCCCATAAAGCCCTCCCTAACTCATCAAGTTATACTCTTTTAAAGGTCAAGGTAAACCATTAAAAATCAATATAAAGTGCCACTTCCCTGACTCCCCTTGGTGAGGGCAGTCCTAACTTCCCCCTAAGCAAATTATTTAACCCCTCTCTGCCTCCTCTTACCCATCCATCAAATGAGAACAACATTGATGCTCTCATAGGATTGCATGAGGACCACTTGAGATCCTGACAAATGCTTTAGAAAGATCAAAATATTGCTCAAGTGATCTGAAGGGGGCTGAGGACCACATCTCATTCACTGCTGTATCCCAAACACCCAGCATGTGGGTCTGACACATAGTGGGAACTCAATAGGCATTTCTTGGATGAGCGAGGAGAGAACTGGCAGGTGTTTTTGTGAGTCCATAAAGGGCAGAGGAAGGCACATTATTCCATCAACTCTGAGCCTGTTTCCAGTTCCCCGAAACCCATCCTCCCTGGAGCAATCCCCACCCTGATTCCGTCACCCTTGAATCCACTATAAGGAGCCCTCATTCAGGGCAGCCAAGATCTGGAGCCCAAAGTCCACCCCCAATGGGGGAGCAGAGGTGGGCACTGACCTCAGCCCATTGCTTCACGTTTCAAGCGCTACAGGATCCCCAGTTACAAGGGACTGGCCAGTTCCGCCCTCACTTCCCACACTCGTGGCTGCTGAGGCAGGGAACTGTCAGGCCATTGGGGTCAGCAGACGTCTGCAGCCGCCAGCAGCTCCCTGGCCAGCCGAGAAGGACACCTGGCACCAGGGAGCACCAGTGCCCTCATCCTCTGCCAGCCAGGGCCTCAGGTGTTCTCTCATCTCCTGGCCCAGCCAGCCTGCTGCTCCTGGGCTTGTGATGCCAGCAGGAGAGCCTCCCTGGCCAGCCTGCTCTAGGAGCCAGTTCAAAGTGGCTTGAGGCTGGCTCACTGGCTGGACTATCCCAAGGAGGTTTCCTGTATTTCTTGAGTCCATGTCATCCTTCTCACTGTGTTGTCCTAGAGGACAGGACAAGCTGTGAAAGTCTCCAGCTGTGGGTGAGGTTGTGACAGTCACTTTCCGAAGTCTGATTTCTTTCCTATGCATTTATTTATCTCTTTATTCTCTGTCTTCTCTACCCAACTGCTAGCTCCAGTGGGCACGACGCATGTCTAACTCATCCCAGTGCTGAGAACTGTACCTGACCCAAAGCAGGTGCTTAATTAATATCTGTGAGTGAATGCATGAATAAATGAATGAACAAATGAACTCTTTTGCAATGTTTATTATATGTAAGGGATAATTATTATAAATAAGTGATTATTATAAATGGTGTTAAAAGGAGGCAGTAATTTCCATGGTCTCTAAGGATTAACATAGCCATCATCCTGTCTTATTCATTGATTAGTTTATTCATTTATTCATTTATCCATTCAAGCTGTGTTTTATCCGTAGGAGAGATGAGATTGAAATAGTCACATAATGGGCATGTCAGAGCTGCAAAATAGGGGTACAAAAGGGATTTGACCTAGTCAGGGAGGTCAGTGGAAGCTACCTGCAGGAGGTTCCATTTGAGGCAAGATCTAAAAGAAAAAAGTAAAAGTCTCTTGCTAAGAGTCAAAGTGAGGATGGCAGGGGGAAGGCAGGCGCAAGACCTGGTGGTGGGAGGGAGCATGCAAGGCAGAGAAACTGAGGGAGAGCTAGGAAGTGAGGAGGGCAGGAAAAGACTGGCCCAGCCCCCTTTGGAGGCCAGAGCAGCAGCAGGTGCCAGCAGCATCCACATGTTCTCAATAAGGGCCCTGGGCCAGGGCAGGGTGCCACTTAAGAGATGTCACCTCCTCTAGGTTACAGCTCCTCTTCTGTGTTCCCATGGAACCCAGGGCTTCCCCTTCTCATTTAACTTAGAAAAGTCTACTTTAGTGATTACTTTCTGGTCTTCCTGTCTCTCACTTCGTGAGCTTCTTGATGGCAGAGACCCTGGCTATTCATCCTATGCCACCAACGCCTAACACAGTGCTTGGGACATTATAGGTGCCCTATTAGTATGGAAGGAAGGAAGGAAGGAAGGAAGGAAGGAAGGAAGGAAGGCAGGCCCTCCGATCATGCAGTGCATTGGACAGATGTTTGAATTTCTACACACTCAGGAAGGCCCAACTGAGCTCTGTGCTACAAACAGGAAGGTGGACAGGGGCCACTGCTGACTTTTCCAGAAGAAGGGATCCAGAAGTCTGGAAGGAACGACAGACAGGTCAGGGATGGCTGTGCATTTAGTGCCACCTGAAGGACAAAAGGATCGACAGTGTCATTCTTAAAAGGAGAAAGGGAGGACAGTTTCAAGGAGAATTTGTTTATCAGATGCTTAAAAGGAATTTCAAAGGTAAAGTTGCATGCATTTCTAAGGATGAACAACATGAGTTTCTAAGAAAGAACGTCAGCTGAGTGTTTAGCAGACTGTTGTGTATTAGGTGCCAAGCACTGTTAAACAACGTAAGTCCTCATAACGACCGCGTGAAGCAAGACTACGCTTGACGTCTATTTTACAGGTGAGGAAACTGAAGATCCGAGCAGCCAGGAAGTGACAGAGCCAGGCTCTGAACCCAAGCACGTTGGCCTGGAAGTCAGGCTCTTACTGCCACCCCATGTTGCCCTCAAGCCACTCCGCCCCCCCCCCCCCCCCCCCCCCCCCCCCCCCCGGCTCTGCTGTATAACTGAGGGATTGGTACCTTTTTAAAGATCCTCCTGAGAGGGAGGTGTGTTTCTTCCCCATTTTGCAGATGAAAAAACTGAGGTTCAAAGAGGTTAACATGTTAGAGATCAACCAGCTGGTAAGTGGATCTGTGATTACAGCCACTCTCGTTGTCTCCCCTGTCCTCCTGGTGCTCTCGGCTGAGCTCTAAACCTGGTGTCTTCTGCACGCCCTGTCCACAGCTCGGGACCTCCAGCCAAGGCCTGGCAGATGGCCATGCCCTGGGCACCTTTCTGATTCAGCAGCCCCTTCACTCCTCCCAGCCTCCCATCCCTCTCTGAGCCTCTGACCCACCACGACTGAGACAGGGACACCATCCTGACCTGGCACGGGATCAGGAAAAGCTAACTCCATCAGCAACTTCGCGGGGGGGAAAGTAGGTACAGCCAAAATCTATTTATACATCCCTGATAGGCAGGAAGGCGACAGCCTGACCTAGGGGAAGGTGGTTAAGGAGTCAGCAAGTCAGCATCCTAGGACCTGCTGGCTGATGGGAAGCCTCCCGGGCAGGGCCTGGAGCCTCGGGCAGACCCTCTGTCTCACCACTAGGATGCCAGGGTGCTTTTCCTGGAGCTGCCCATCCCTGTTCTCCTGCTTCATCCCTCATGGGGCTGCCTGTGCACAATGGCTGCCCGGCTCATGTTACACCTGAAACTAGGGGAGAGGGCAATTAGATCCAACCCAGCCTCTCTGACACAGCGCCCTCAGGCCAAGCAGATACCCAGGCCTGTCGGGATCCTTTGAGCAGCTTGTGAGCACACTGGTTAATTTCACATCAAAAACCTGACTCAAAGGACATGTGATGCTGGCTTTACTACTCAGGGAGGTGGCGTGTCATTTTCACAGCCTGTTCTTCAGTTTCCCCATGTGTGAGAATGGAAGCTTTTCAAGCTCCTAGCACAGGCTGGACCAAGGGAACCCTCCCTGAGATCCTAACAGGAAAGATTTCCATGTGTGGGTTGAGGAAGGCAGCTTGGTGAGGGTAGAGGGCAAGAAAAGCTTGTTTTACAGGATCAGGTAGATCTAGGTTCAAATCCTAAATCTGCCTCTTCCTGTTTATGTAGGTCTCTGAGCCTTGGAATTAAGAACCCATTCAACCCTCAAAACAGCCCACTGAGGTAGGTGCTATCTCTAATCACATCTTATGTTTGAGAACTGGGGCACAGAGAAGTAAATTGACTTGGCCAAGGTCTCTCAGCTGGTAAGTAGCAGAGTTGTGCCTGTGCTCCTAACCATCACTCTAAACTTCCCTGCTTCCTATCAGACCTTGAAAAGCAGAATTCTAATGCTGACCCTGCTAGTAACTTAAGTCACACCATCACTTGGGCCTCATCTATAACCTGAGGGGAAAAGACCCCTGGTTCTAGACCATGTGACTCTATCTTAAACTCTAAGTTGTTTGGAGAGTGTGTTTTCTCTGATCATTGGCCCACAAAGTACTGGGGCAGTTGTTGGGAGATCTCCCCTTTTTACCCGCCACATCGCCTCCTAGTCTTGGTTTCAAGGATCAGCAGCAGGGGGCCTGTGAAAGAGGGTCTCCCAAGTGTCCATAGCAGGCCTCTTTCAAAATTCCAGAGCCCTGCAACAGCAGTGGCTGGCTTCTGGACAATGTGGACCATGCCGATTGGTTGTACCCTCCCTCCCTCCCGTCAGAGTTGACTTGGCCTCTTGGTCTCACTGGGACCAATTTAAAGTAGTTCTGAGAATCTTGGTATTCAAGGGGAATGTGGAGATAGGACAGGATCGCTAGAATCCCGTCTTCAGCATTTCTAACTGAGCTGGCCGGTGTACCCTCGTGACAGACAGCCCAACACCTCCTAAGAGAGTCTGAGGCCTTTCTGGTTGGCCAAAACAGGAGTTCTTCCTAAAGTTGGACTGCAATCTAACTTTTCTGGGCCTAACGTGGTCTTTTGGAGGAGCACAGGGTCCCTCTCGTGGGACATTCTTTTATCAACTTGAAGAGTCCCTGTGTTCCTGCCAGGTCCTCTATTTTCTGAATATCCCCCACTTCTTTCAGTTCTACCTCTCAGGTCAGGGCTCTCTGAGGCTTCTTCCTCACTGTCCTGCTCCCATTCTTCTCAGTTTGTCCAGTGGATTTGTCAGGAATCCTGACTCACACAGCAATCAGAGTACAACACTCAGGCGCGAGTAGGCCAGCACTATTGTCCATTGTCTCCCTTTGCCACCTCCCCTCCAACCCTCCAGCTCTTCAGGCTTTCTTCTGGAAATTGCACCCCCCAAAACTACATCCATGTGGTCCTATAGAGAGTGCCATGTTGACCTATGATTCAGCCCCCAAGGGCAGTTGATTGGCCGAGAGGTTGGCACTGCATTTAAGCTGCTCCAATCAATTCATTTTCTGAGATTTTGGAGCTTGAGTGTCTCTTTGGTAACTGAAACTGTGAGCTATAAAACTCAGTGGCATCCCTGACGTTGGTAGAGTGGCATCTGGTTAGGTGGTGCTTGTCTGATATCAGCCAGGTACGAAGTAAGTCCTTGTTTAGCCCAGCTTGGCTTTCGGTCTGTGCCCATGCCTGATTCATGCCCTGAACACATGGAGACTAAAAGAATAAACAAACAAACAATTAAGAACAACTCAGTGGCTGTTGGCAGCTAGATTGACCAGGATAGCATAGGCTATGCTGCGGAAGCAAATCGACCCTGAAATGTTAGTGGCTTAATCCAATAAAAATGTAATTCCTTCTCATGCAAAGTTTAATGGGGTTGGGTACTTCTAGGAAACTCCTCTAATTAGTGATCCAAAATCCTTCTATCCTGAGGCTCCATCCTCTTAAGAATCTTTCACTGTGCACTCCAAAGAAGGGGGTGAGAGCAGTGGAGGGGTGGAAGAAGGGTGTGGACCATGGCTGCTCTGAATGGCTTCTGTCTGATTGTGATGTACCCATATTCCCCCATCAGATTTCAGTCTATAGTTGACTAACCGAGATGTAGATGTCATCTTTCTGTGTGCTGAGGAAGAAGACAGAACACAGATGGTGAAAACTATTACAGCAAACTAGAGATAGCAAACTCGTTGTAGCCATGTTTTTTTGTTTTTGTTTTGTTTTGTTTTGCCAAGTACAGAAAGCTGGTCTGTGCTGAGGGGAGCAGTTACAGGCAGAAGAGGTGAGAGGAGGAGAGAAAGTTCCTAATTAAGTGCTTCTGAGGCTCACCTGCCTTCCCTGGGTCTTGGTCATCTGTGAGATACCATAGTGTCCCTCTGATAAGTTTCTGCTGTGCTGAGCTAATTTTGTGTTACTTTTGGTCACTTCCATGTAAAGGAGACTTATCTATCTAATACATTCCTTGTCTTAACATTATAACGTTTTTAATGCAGACTAAATAATCATACATTAAAAAAAAAACCAAAATAACCTTTTCACTTGTGCTACTATAAATTCAAATCTCTTCATCTGTACTTCCTTGTCTAGTTCAGGGGCCAGCCAGATAGTAAATATTTTAAACTTTGTGAACCATACGATCCCTGTGCAACTCATTCAACTCTGCATGAAAGCAGACACAGAGATAGTATATAAACAAGCAAACGTGTCTGTGTGCTAATAAAACCTGATTTTATAAAAACGACTGCAGGCTGGATTTGGTACGCAGGCCAGAATGTGTGAACCCCCGACCTATTATAGTTGGTCTTTTTGATCTGAGCTTGGGATTCTCATTTCTCCTGATTAAACCTAATCTTATTAGCTTCAACCCATCTTTCAAGTCAGCAAGCGCACTTTCGGGCACAGCAGCTCTTCCTCCCTGCTCTGCATCATGTGCTTATCAAAGAAGCTTTCACGCCTTAATGATTCATCAGACTAGCAGACCCTGGAAAATGTGGTGGGTGCGACTGTAGTGTCCCTTCCTGGGAAAGAACATGCTTGGGAGAAGCCGGGACAGCAGAGGCTGGGGTGCTCGACAGGACAGCCTTCCAATCACTGGGAGCATACCTGGGGCCTCCAGCACCCTGTCTCTTGCTCTGTGCCTCTGATTTCAGGGAAGGCATCTGGCTCAGGGGTGGGACAGGAGTAATGTGGAGGCTGTTTGCCTCTGTGAAGAATTTCTTCACTCAACACTGATTGTCATTCAAATGAGACAACCCTTATGGTTACTCTTTTCCTGTGACCTCCAGCAATCTGAGGCATCTTCCTGAGTCAGAGCCATGGAATTCCAGGCTTAGGGCTGGGTGGACCTTAGTGCCATCAAATCCAGTACCCCTTATTTTATAGAGAAAACTGAAGCCCAAGATGGGAGCAACTTGCCCAAAGGCATGGGGGATGTCTGTGGAAGAGCCAGGCTGGAACTCAGGGTCCTGCTCTTCTTTCCACATCCTTCCAGAGGGAACTGCCCCCAGTGAGCTTCCAGGCCATGAAGCCCCAGGAACCCTCCTCTTACACCAGTTCAATGACAGAACACAGGGACTGAGCAAACTTCTGTATTCCAGTGCCTCTACCTGAGCCTTGTAGCTTACCATTAAAATGAACAGAAGATCTAGTTTTTCCTGGAAAGCCCTGCTTTTGTGAATTGTCTCTTCATAGGCTTGGCTTTAAAGCCAAAAGGACTTTGCAATAGCTAAAAGCAACTGAAATGCATGTGCTGCTTTGTAAATTGTCTCTCTTAAACCCAGTTGATGATGCTTTTTTGTGAATTACCATTTCCATATGCATTTTTTTCTGACTCCAAATGTGTATTTTTTATAACACCAAATATGTGTTGCTTTTCCACATCAATTCTCTGATTCTTCATCACCAACTAGGTGTCCAACAATTCAATTCAATTCAATTCTGACACTATCAACCTGGGGTTGAAATCAGATTTCACAAGTTTAAGGTCTCAGTGCCACAAAACTGACCTCACTTTAGATGCCAGCTGCAAGTGGGGTCCCCAGATGACCCTTACTTCTGCCTGACCAATTAAAAATGGAGGGTTTCCATGACTGTTCCCCCTCATTGGAATAACTCACAGAACTCAGGAAGGCACTCTACTTACGAATACTTTATTATAAAGGATACAACTCAGAAAGAGCCACATGAAAGAGATACACAGGGCAAAGTGTAAAGGGGAGGGGAGGGGGAGCTCACTCAGGGCATGTCACCCACTTAGGACCTTGGTATGTTCACCATCCTGGAAGTTCTCCAAATCTGCTTGTTCCAGAATTTTTGTAACTCAATCCCCAGTCCTCCGGCCCCTCCTCAGAGGTTGGGGTGGGGGGAAGAGGCTGAAAATTCTTACCCTCTAATCATGTGTTTGGTTTTCCTGGTGATTAACCGCCATCCTGAAGCTACCTAAGGAGTCATCCCCTGAGTCACCTCATTAGTATAAATTCCAGGGTGTTCAAAAGGGCTCATTGTGAATAGCAAAAGACACCTTTATCAAGAAATTCCAAGGGTTTTAGGAGCTCTGTGCTGGGAACTGAGGACAAAGACCAATTTATTTTTATTTTTTTAATACCGCACTATGCCACTCTGAGGGCTGGGTGGACCTAAAACAGCTAGGATGTTTGGAGCTAGAGCCCTAAAATTATGACTCTGGCCATACACTTTACCATGCTCATCGTTAGGAGGCCATCCTCCTTCCACAAAAGGCAAGCATGCTCCCGTTTCCTGCTTTAGGGGAACGGGGCTTGACCAGGGCCACGTCATTCCTGCAATCCCATTTCTGACGAGGCAGGACTACCTGCCTTTCCAGGACACTGGACCCCACCCCTTGCGTGTGCCATGCCCCAGGTTTGGAATGCCCTTTTCCCCTTCTTTTCCTGTCAAATTGCAGGTGAGTAGAAGGTTTCATGACACAGGATACTCTGTGGTGACGGTAGGTGTTCTAAGACAAAGTGCTCTTAATTTACATTTATTTCTATTTTGAGGAGGGCTGGAATAAAATCATTTTATACTGTTCCAGAACAAAGAGAATTGTACTTTTGGCTCACAACTTACAGAACTCACTTAATGTAACTTTTGTTGGGTTCCATCACATTTCTGACCGTCACCAACACATTTTTCCCTACGGGAGGTTGGAAAGACACATGTCCGCCCTCCCTTTTTCCCTGGGGCTACATTTGTGGCCAAACTCATCTCCAGTTTTCCAAGCTCTGATCACGCACGCCCTCTGTGAAGCCTTTGCAGTTATATCTCTGTGTACTCTGTGCTCTAACTGCTTATTTGCAGGCCGTTAGCCTGCGAAGGCTGCAAGCATCTAGTTGTTTATCTTTGCCCTGAGCGGTATCTGACACATCGTGTAAGCTTAGTAAATATTGAGTCCTGGTCTATAAGAGACAGAGGCCCACCTCATTAGACAAACTCCAAGCAAGGACACGGGAAATCTGGTCATAAAAGCAGGGAGGGATGTTTCCTGATAGTCACACTCTTTCAAAAGAGAAACTGTTACTGTCCTTTGCCTGGTTCTGGTTTACTCTGTTTTTTGTACTGCTAGACCCATCCCTCACGAGACACACATATAGTTTTATTAATAGATATAACTCCAGATGACAGCTCCAAAAATAACCTCTTCTTCAAGGTCAGTGCAAGGCCATAGAAACACCATTCTGGTCAACCCACTGACCCAATGAGTGGACATTGGCCCCCCGATAAAAAGACTCCTAACCCTCAAAGGTGGGGCACTATGGAGTATCAGTAGGATCACATTATGACTTTCATGGGCCTCAGGCACTTGTGCCTTCATGGGCCTGTTCCTCTGTAAAAACACATTAAAAATTATATTTTAAGACTATATTAGTTATTAAGAAATGTAATCCAGCCTTGACTCATTTTTCAATATTCGTCTTCTTCTGATTTTAAAAGAAAATATTTCCATGGGCCCCTAAAAGTGGGCCTGTATTAGTTGATTCTCCAGAGAAACAGAACCAATAGGAGACACATCAACATAGTATATAAATATATAAATATATAAAGAGATTTATTATAAGGAATTGGCTCAAGTGGTATTGGAGGCTAAGAAGTTCCACAGTCAGTCGTTGGAAATCTGAAGACCCAGGAAAGCCAATATGTAAGTGTCAGTCTGAGTCCAAGATTGAAGGCAGGAGAAGATCAATGTCCCTGCTTGAAGGCAGTCAAGCAGAGAGTTTGAGTTCTCCCTTATTCTGCCTTTTGTGTTCTATTTAGGCCTTTAGTGGATTGGCTGAGGCCTACTCACACTGGTAAAGGTAATGTGCTCTACCTGGCCTACCAATTCAAATGTTAATTCCATGTATAATAGAAATACCCTCACAGTCACACCCAGAATAATGTTTAACCAAATATCTGGGTACCTCCTGGCCAGGTCAAGCTGACATGCAAAATTAACCATGACAGGCACTTTGTCTACTGAGCCTACTGGAGAACTCCACCCTGAGTATTAGGATGTCGAGTACGATTTCATAAGGTCCTTTTCATGGTGTTACCACTTTATAAATGGGACTCACAGGAGAGATGTTTTTGCACACACAGTGGTTACCTGGGTTCACTGCCAGGGGTCGTGAGCTTGGGGGGTTGGTGCCCAGGCATTTTAATCTCCAGTTGGGAGACATGGGACAGGAATAGGGCCTAGACTTTTCATCTATCTGTCACAAACCATCTCTATCCCTTGCCAATCTATTCTAGTTTTGGTGGAGCAGAGCTTCCTCTAGGCCAGGGGAACATGAACTTAGACCTCAGGTTGGTTTAATTGACCTACAGCAGCAGCCACAACTGGGAAATGTCAATGCACTTTAATTTTTTTATTTAAAAAATTTCACCAAAATTTTGCATGCGACCCAGTATTACATTCATATTTGAATAAAAGTTGATGTTCGTTTGTATCCCATGGCTCACTATTCCTGGAGTAATGGACCCTCTACTTGGAGAAATGTGGACAAGAGAGAAGGGCCAGTTCTGAGGCCTTTTGTCAGGGACTAATGACACTACAACAGTGTCAATATTCTGCTGTCTTTCCCTACCCTTTCTCCCATCTTCCCATTTGCCAAATGGAGAAAGGCCTAGGGAAGGGTGCCCATTTGCTCAGCGTGTCGAAGCAGAGGGTGAGATAGAATCAGCGCAGCACCAGGGCAGACTGGGAGTTCTGCCAAGTGTGTCTTCCACGCTCAGGGCATGATTGGTCACAGGACAAGGTGAGAGAGACAGAGATCTTACAGCTGAGATTGTCAGTGCAAATTCTACCCACCTGAATATTCAGACCACAGACCACAGTCCATGCACAGGCCCGTTTCATGTAAATGAACCTCCATATCAAGGAGGTTCCATTGTTCGGAAAATAAACATTGACAGAGTGTCAAACAAGTCATCCTTCCTGCTGTTTGTTTATAGTTCTTTGGATGTATGCAGATCATCACCAATTCAATAAAGAAAATGCAGATGCTTCTAATTACCCAGCTAATAAATCATGGTTGTAAGGCTGCTGGGGACAGTATATTCTGATGACCTTGGCCTGGGAAGTGGCTCTGTCTCTCAGGAGCAAGTAAGATGAGTTGGACATGAGGGGTGGTGAATTGGATGCTCCTGGCCGGTGCATCCTGAGAGATTATCTTGGTGTCATCTGGGCTCTTTGATGTTACGTCTCAGCCCTGACTTCTAACTTACTGGGCTCAACTTTGTTTGCTTTGCCCGTAAAATTGGGTTAACAGGCCCAATGGGAAAAGCTGGAAGGGAACGTGAGATAATGACTGCGTTGACTTTGGAGTCAGGACAAGCCTGAAGACCCCTACTCCTTGTCTTCTTCCCACCAGACTTTCCCACCACGGTAGATGGCACCACTCATGATCAGTCTGCTCATGCTGGAAGGTGGAGATTCAGCCTCCGTTCCTCCATCTTCTGCACTCCAGGCCATTAGCCAGTCCTCTAGAACCAACCTCCCAAATATGTCTCAAATCCCCCACCTCTCTCTCTACTCCCACAGTGAGTCCAAGCCAGTGTCTTCTCTTACCTAGACACTGCAGGGGTCCAAAATGCTTGGAGGGGTGCGATTTGATATTTCAGGGCCAGGGAACAGATGTGCCAGTTTGTAAGGAGCTGTTCGTACCCTCCCTCAGGGCTGCCAAGCATCAGGAATGAAATCTTGGGTGTGTTGCTGAGCAAAGCCTGGCTACCCCACTCTCCCCACGACTCCATGGCAGAGAGTGCACTCTCCCCTCTCGCACAGGCACATCCCGGCCCAGCATCCTGGGCATTTACCCAGACTTCTTGGGGGTGGTTGGCCAACCTTCACTAGATGGTAGTATCTTGTGACAGCCACAGATTCTGGCAAGGAGCCCCAGGTCTCCGGGCAAGAATGGATCTATAGGTTCCAGGAAAGAGGCTTCTGTGGGAAGCAGAACTATGGTGGCATTTCTGTGCCTCCGGAATCAGCCTGCAGGGAAGTAAGCCCTCTGGGAGCCAGAGAAGCCCAGAGTGGTGTTAGCAACACACCCCCTCAGATCTGTCTCCCCTTCTAATCCTGAAAAGCAAACACTCAACAGTCTCCAGCATGATGCCTGCTAAGTTCCCCACAACCCCCAATTCGGTGCAAAAATGTGTGGTCAATAAAATGTCCTGATGAGAGGTCTACATCCCACGCCAGACATGGCCAAGAACGCACTGGGATGGTGTTTAATGGGGTGCCAGGCCTTGGATCAAATCCCAGGCAAAAAGGACCTGTTATCACCAGGGAACTGGGTGTCCAAGGGAGGAAAAGGGCAGTGGGTGGGTGACATCTAGGCAGGTATGGCTTTAGGCAGTAATCCTGGAGTTTCTTTGGAAGTGTTCTGTTAACTTTTAAAGCAACATTTCTGGGAGAGTGACAAAGAAATAAAAACATGTATGACCATGATAAATTTTTAAAACCATCTATAGAACTGAAGAGTGGCCCAAGAGTTTGCATTCTACAAACTTTCCAGGCGATTCCAATGTAGAGGGTCCTAGGACCCCACTCTGAGAAACAGTGACTTAGAGATCATTGGGCAAGGGGTTGATTTTTAATTTAAAAAAAATAATACTGCAATGAAGACTTTGTAGAAATCTTCTTTTTACATTATATTCTTTAGACAGTTCCTTACAAGTAGGATTATGGCATCAAAGAATAGGAATTGTTTTGTAGTTCTTGCCAAATTAGTCTCCGGGGAATTTGAGCAATTGAACCTTAACTTTTAACATTTAAATTGATTTTTATAACAATATAAAAGTTGCTCAAATTGCAGCTTCAAGATATATGATGGGGCTGTTCATTTTTCTATGTAAAGCTTCAAAAATAACAGGATACTGGCCTTTTATAGTTATATTAATATCAGTTCCTTAGCTATTTGGATAAAAAGCTTTTTTGCCACATGTAGTTCTCCCCCATCTGTGGCTTCCATTTTTGTGTTGGCTTTATTACATTCTGTGGCCCAAAAGCCTTTTAAAAACACATTTGGTTCCCTCCATCCTGTCCCTGATATCTATTTCATCAATAGTCAAAATGTTTTCTCCTCGTCACAGTCGAAACACATTTGCTTTTCGATTTCCTTCTCTGGCTTTTTATAACCCATTTGAAAAGTAGTGCACGGTATGAGATATGGATATAAGCTAATGCTGCTCCCGCCCCACCATTTAGCTGATATTTGTTAAATTGTGTGACTCTTCGAGCATTGTGTTGATGCTTGATGTTCATCTTATACCAAGCCCTTAAATAAGGTGAATCTGTGTAGAGTTTGCTCTATTCCTCCAGCCATTTTTTTTAAATTCATTTTTATTGTTAGACTTATTGGGGTGACATCTGTTAGCAAGGATTACACAGGTTTCAGGCATACAATTCTACAGTGCATTGTCAACTTGATGTTTAATAAGTTCACCACCTAATTC
Source organism: Lyroderma lyra (assembly GCA_004026885.1). Lineage (NCBI taxonomy): Eukaryota > Metazoa > Chordata > Mammalia > Chiroptera > Megadermatidae > Lyroderma > Lyroderma lyra. The sequence continues at coordinate 246,758 of PVJL010000637.1, read as the reverse complement.
CTCCAGCCATTTTTTCCTTGTCTTTACCCTGATAAAATACAGTGATAGCTATCTGGTTATTCTGTTTCTCCAAACCATTTTTTGGCATTCTGTCCATTCATACTCCAGATGAGTTTTACTTCTTATTTGTTAAACCCTGCCACGTATCTCATTGTGCCTTTAATTTACATTCCATTGTAATTTTAACTTTATTATTTATTTATTTATTTATTTATTTATTTTTATATATGGGTAGTTCCCTGGCTGGGAATCGAACCCAGGCCGCAGCGTTGACAGCGCCGAAGCCTTAGCCACTACGTAATTTTAACTTTACGTAGATTTCACAATCAGGATCAGAGTGAAGCTTTTCGTTCATTCATGTTTTCCTTTACTCTTTCCACTTTATTTATTTGGGGAGGGGGTCATTCTTATGAATAAACCAGGTTTCCTCTTCCCTTCTTTCTTCCCTCAGCCCCATTCTTATATTCATTAATGTACAAGCATTTTGATCCCCAAACCATGCAAATGAAATGATGCACTCCCTCACCCCATGATGCACTCCCTCACCCCATGATGCACTCCCTCACCCCATGATACACCCCCTCACCCCAGACCTAGCACATGTTCTGGGCTTCAGCTGTCAGCAGCCTGTGAGCGGCTCTGAAGACACCTCTGTTTGTCTCACTCCCTTTTTCTTTCCTCCCCTGTGAGGCGAGCTGAGTCGTCCCAGCACCAACCCTCCTGGGTTAGGACACAGCTGGTTAAGGAAGGCGCAGAGTATTCTAGAAGTGCCAACCCTATTCATTAAATGAAACAGGAAGCTATTGTGTATAAGTTGAATAAGTATCCTCTCAGAACTCAAGTCCACACCAGAATGTGACCTCATTTGGAAAGAGGGTCTTTGCAGATGTAATTAGTTAAAATGAAGTCATACCTGGATTAGAGTGAGCCCTAAATCCAATGACTGGTATCTTCACAAAAAAGAAAACGGACACACACACACACACACACACACACACACACACAATGCCATCAATGCCACATGACAATGGAGGCAGCAACTGGAGTGATGCATCTACAGACCTAGGAGCACCAAGGAAGGCTGCCAGCCACCAGAAGCTGGGAAGAAGCCCAGAACAGATTCTCCCTCGGAGTCTCCAGAAGGAACCAACCTTGCCAATACTTTGATTTCAGACTTCTAGCCTCCAGAACTGTGAGAGAATAAATTTCTGTTCATTGAAGCCACCCAGTTTGTGGTAGTGTGTTGAGCAGCCCTGGAAACTAGCCCCCGCAAGATCTTCAGTCTTGCCTAAAAGCTTCCCTAACGCTGACTTTTAATTGTAGGATTATCTAAAACAGCCGTAAACCTGCCTCAAAGCAGAGAATGAACAGTTCCCTCTGGAATGTAAATACTCAAGAAATGATGAGAGTTTTCCTGTTTCCTGACCAACCACCACAAGTCTCTCTTTGTAGCAGGCCAACTATTTATGGCATATTCCAAGTTCTGAGAACCCAGAGCGCTTTCACCGAGGGGGGCAGTGCGACGTCTTCAAAGGGCTCAGCAGCGGGCTCAGGCCAGCAGGGTCAAAATCTTGGCTCTGTCATTTACTAGAAGCATAACGCTGAGCAGATCACTTAACCTCCTGGAGCTGGACTCCCCATTTGTAGAAGGAGACAATGAAGGTTTATCCCTGACGTATTTTAGGGAGCTGTTGCTGGGATCTGATGAGATAATTTATGAGAAATCATTGTTTACATTGGGCAAATGTTGCTGTCAATAGTGGTTGACTGTGGAGTGGGAGGAACACTTACTTCTCACTGTATTCTTTTGTGTTCCATGTGTATATTGAAAAAAATATGTTAAAAACATTTTTATGCGCAACGAAGGGGAAAAAGTAAATAAAACTGTGTGCCTGGTTCCAACATCATGCGAAGACGACACCTAGAGTAAGGGCACTGGCGGCCTTGAGTGGGAACCCCCGTCTGCCCCATGCTTCTGGTGAGGAAGCTTCTGTAACACGCCCAGCTCACACTGCCTGAACCATTTCTTCCTTGCTCCTGTTAACCCAGACTTTGGAAACTAGAATTAGCTGTCCAGCCTTGCCATGGACTTCACATTGTCTGATTTATCTCTCTGAAATCTAGAGAAAATAAGGACCCTCTTGCTAAGTGCTTATGGCCACTTATAGGGTTGCGTGTGAAGACAAAGGCATATTTGGGAAGACATTTTCCCAGAGCATTTTGAGGTCTTATGCTCATCCCAAAGGCATAGCAAGAGGTGCCTGCTGGGGTCGGAGTCCCCAAGGAATCAGAATGCGAAGCTGAGCTTTGTGGTCCACTTAATGAAGCTCTTTGCACCATCCCTTGCCTGGTGATAAGCAGGCCCTTGAAGGTCCTGAGGTCTTATCTCGGTCCTTCCCCTTGATTCTCTGTCCGGAGGTCGCATCTGATAGTTGCATCAGCCCACTCACTGCTAAGACTCCAGTTGTCACCACTGGCCTCCTCCAGAGCTCTGTCCTCTTGTCACCATTGACACCAGCAGGTCAGTACAACACTCCACTTGGGCTGCCTTTCCACCAATAGAGAAAGGCCCCCCTTCTTCCTTCTTGGGAGTGAAGGGCTTACAGCAAAGTCACTTGAGGCTCTTTTAGCTTTGTCAGATTGCCCTCTCCTTTGGAGCACTCGGGCATTCCAATCTGGGCCCCAGGCCCAGGGCCTACACAGGTTTCCACCAGAACAGGGTTGCTTTGGCTTTGGCTTTGAGTCAGAGCCAGCAAGCCAGGATCCTTCTTCACACAGCAGTTTCCCCCACACTGTGCCCTGATGTTATTCCCTATAACTGACCTTTCCCCAGCCCCAACTGTATATATGAGATAAACCCAAACTGTACACAGGATTCAGGTTCTGTCCCAGGCAGCCCTGGGTTAATGTCATCCAAGGTGTGTGGTTTTGTTGAGCGCAAGAGGGGACTGGAATGTATGATTGTTGCTTGTCTTCATGTGCTGTTATATCTGAGCCTTGGCTCCAACCAAGACATAACCAGGCTTGCTCTCCCCTTGCAAGAGTTTAATAAGGATGCTGTGATTTTAGAGCATCAGCTTTGGAGTGGAAGACAAACCTGGGTTCAATCCCAGTTTCACAGTTTACCAGCCATGTGATTTTGGGCAAGTTACTTAATCTCTTGGAATCTCACTTTCTTTATTTGTAATGTGAAGATAGAACAGAGCTAAGTTACAGGGCTGCTGAAGGAATTAAATAAGCTAATGCACATGAAGGGATTCGTGTTGGTACCTGGCATGTAGTAAGTGCTTAATAAATGTTATATGACGTTGTTATTAACAGAATGATCTACTTTCTAGTCATGGTTTCAGCCCAAGTGAGCTTTGTGAACTTAACCAAGTTTTTTCACCCCTGTGGGCTCTTTTTTTAATATAAAATGAGAGGATGGGGCTTGAGACTTGATATTCCTTCTGGCTCTATGATCCTATGATCCCTATGACCTGCACGGGGTAATTCCACTTGCCATGGGGACTAACATTAGGACCATCACATGAGGTGGTTGCCTACAGGGTAAGGCAAGAGAGGCAGCCAAAAATCCACCTGTCTTCTCCAAACCCAAGACTGCCTGTCTCCCAGTCTAGATCTTCAGAGCAGCAGTGCAGAGGGGTTGCAGGGAGCTTATCAAGAGGAGCAGCCTGGCAGACAACTAATACTAAAAGAAGGAATGCCAGGCCCTCAAGCCTACCTGAAAAACCAAGATTCTGAGGTTAGAAGGAAGGGGCAGTGCTAAGCAGGGGAAGCGTCTGCCTGAGACTCAGTCCTAGGAGAAAGGGGGTTGTGCGGAGAGGCTGGCAAAGCAGTTCCCAGGCTCTCCGAAGAGGCGGTGTGTGCACTGCTTAAAAACCACGTCGCAGAGCCTGACTCCCTGGGGTCTGAACCTTGGCTCTTCCATTTACCGGTTGTGTGACCTTAGTCAAAGTACTTACCCTCTCTGGTTTTCTCAAATTTCTCATTTGTGAAGTGGGGTAATAACAATACTTCCCCCTCCTGGTTATTGTGAAGATTAAGTGTATGTAAGTGCTTAGGAAGGTGCCTGGCATATGATAAGTGCTAGATAGGTGTTAGCTGTGACTATTATTAGAATAATGGGGAGCAAAATACTACTTTGGGCTTTGGAGGGGAAGGGGGGTCCTTCTAATGTTGCAATGGGAACAGTCAAAGGCTTCCTCATGCTGACTGTGGAGTTTTGGAGTGTCAGTAGAACTCCTATACAACACCCTCTGGGAAGGCTCAGAAATGTGTGCAGGAGACTTTTTGGATAATCCCGTAACAGTGGCAGAATTTGCCAGGAAATGTGTCTTACAGCTACTGTCACCTGTCAGTGCAGGGGCTTGAGGAAACTTCAGTTTACACTATCATTATGAGGGATCACATGCCCTGGAAGGACGAAACTGTGAATTGTCATCTGCCATTGGTGCCTCAGTGCAAATGATTTTCTCAGATTAGCCAATATTTTAGTAGAACCCAAGGGAATAAGAACTAAAATTGGATGAGGCAGGTCAGTCCTAGCGCAAGCTCTGTGTGGGACAGCAGGTGGGTGGGGCCGTGGTCAGGAGGCAGGAAGCTCAGTCTGAGTTTGTTTTGGGTCCAGACAGGAAGGAAGGAAGCACCTGACAAAGGTGGCCTGCTTCAGTTTTGACTGGAGGCCACTGGGTCTGCTGTTGGCAGGATTTTCACAGGCCACAGCCCACGAGGGCTGCTCACTTTTCCCCTCCTTTCCTTGGTAGACTAAGGTGGACCTTACCCAGCTAGGGGCCATGTCAACCATGTGGGACTTGGCTGCCCCCTCGTGGTCACTGGGCAGAAGTGCTTCTCTTAAAGTTTGTGGAGACGTTGCAAAGATTTAATAATAGCGCTTGGATCGTGCTTTACAGTTATAAGGCACAAATATTAGAGTGTAGTTTTTTTGCTTGAGTATGCTTCCTATCTCCCCATAGTCTTCAGCCACCTTGAGCATATCTTTCCCCACTTTCCCCAGTCACCTCTGACCCGCCCCTAGGACCTTTCAGATTTCTTTGGCTCATTTCTTTTCTCCTCATGGGTAGAAGAAAGGGTCCTAGAGCTTGGAGAAGCCTGGGGAAGACTGGGTGAGTTCTGATGCCTTTGGGGTCTTAGGTTCTTGCTTCAGCCTGAGGACCAGAAAGTGTGCTGGAGAATGTGACAGCCCCGTGCCCTCTGCTTGCCCACACTCCCCCCTCTTCACCCAGTGGTCCAGGCCGCCGGGATAGGCCTCAGACCTAGAAATGCTCTAAGTTGACTTTGCTTCTGAGCTACACGCCCTGGGAGTCTTCAGACTTTCGATTCCTCTTAAAACCAGACACCATCCACACTATCCCCCAAACCAGCACTGTCTACCCTTTCTCTACTACTATTGAAAGTAATTTCATTTGACCATTTGGGAGGTCTACCATTTGTCCCTATAGTGAAGGGGGTAGCAGATAATGAAACCTCCAACAGCACAAGTAGAGGTTCCCATACTTTCAAAGGTCTCACAGCCATGGTGCCTGGTCTTTGATTCCTAACTCCTTTGCTGAGATCATTGAACACTCAGAAGGTGAGGCTCAAATCCCCTTTCCACCTGGGTAGCTCAGCCGCGATGCTGTCTATGAGACTCAACAATATTCTCTCTTGTGTACAGAATGCCCTAGAGACTGTTGTCCTGATTATTTTTCTGCAGGAAAAAGTAATCTGAGAGTCATACTGAATATTTTAAATGTCTGATGTTGAGTGTGTTTTGGGTTTTGATGCGTTATTTTGAGAAACCACTTAAGAGATGTTTTGTTTGGGGCAACATAAGCCAGCCACTAAGATGATTTCATTCCCAGAATTAAACTTTGCTTCCCCAGGCCAGACAAAGCAGTTGAGCCCACTGGGATGATGTCCTTTCTTTCCAAGTAGGATGTGGGAAGAATTAAGGCAGTAAGCGGGGAGGATGCAATGGAGGGGCACTGGGCCTGCTCTAAAGGACAAGAGCTGGGGGCTAGGACCAGGGGGGGACCGGCTTCCAAGCATAGGGGGATATCACAGCAGTGAGCACGTCCTTCCGGATCTCATGGCGCCCCAGAGCCAGCCCCACCCTGTCAGCTTTATCCTCCCCTGGAAGCCTTAGTAGGGTCCCTGCTCAGACAGGTCATGACCCAAGGCTAGGGAGAATGCAGATGCTGAGAATGAATGGAAGAGGGGAGATGGGAGAGGGGCAGGGTATTGCTTCCACTTCCTTTTCTCTTAACTGCCCTAGTATTATAGCTTCTCTCCCTCCACTTTTTCTTTAAAAAGTGTCTAGTGTTGAGCATTCCATTCTAGTGGACCATAAAGAGGTAAGAAGAAGGAGGTAGATCTAAAATCCAGCTACTGCAGGAGACATCAGAAATACCCACCCAAGGGCTCACTTGCACTTGTAGGCTTCCGAGTAGGGTGACAGCCACCTATTTGCCTGCTCTGTGAGAAAAACACACCCACTGAGATGGAAAAAACACTTGGGATCCAAAGGAAGCTGCGTTGGCACAAACTTTGGGGGTTACACCCTTCCTTTTTTTGGCAGCTGCCTCCCAATTGTGCCAGTATTTGCCACAACTTTCCCGTCTTTTCTCAGACTTACCATTTCCTCTTTACTGTACTACAAGCATCCTGATGCCCACTTTCCCTCTGAGTTCCCCAGTTCTGGCAATGACACAGCCTCTCCCAGTTCTGTGGCCCCGCCCACCTCTTACTCTTGCCCCGCCCTCTTGAGAGCGCCCCCCACTTCTGAAAGTACCATGGGTCCCTGGGCTGTGGAAGGGGCTGGTGATGCAGATTCTCCAAATACAGTCTCTGTTATGAAGAACTGCTTGGGGGTGGGGGGCGGAGGGATACTTGGGAGGGGTGGACATAGCTAAAGAAATAACTGTAGAACCACGTCGTAAGTACTATCCTAAAGGTTTATAAAGATGGCCTCTTTATTGTTTTAATTCCATCTGGCAAACAACTACCCTCCCAATCCCTTTTTGTTTCTTCCTGTCTGGGATACTGTTTTGAGAGAATGTAATGTTTGTTGCTGTGGCAACAAACACACTGATGATGACAGGGCAGAAAAATGGGGAAAGCCTGGTTTTTGATGGCAGCAATGGACCTTTGAATCCACTCTGGAATCACTTCCGTCCAGACTTCTTGTTAATTAAATAAAAACATCTTTTGAGGGTTGCCTTATTGGTTGCTTACAGCCAAAAACAGAGTTTCTTCCATGTCTGAGAGAAGGAAGTTGAGAGGCACTTGAGGATGGACATACCACAGTTCTGGTCTCAGTCTGGACAGGTTCTCTGTGGAGAGAGGCGGGAAGTCCCGTGGTGGATGGACCCACTTCACCTTTATTTAATGACGATATTTACAGAGTGGCACCCATGTGCCGGGAATTACAGTGAGTAGCCATGGCTAAAATCAAGAGCAAAACCACATGTGGTTCCAGTTTTCATGAAGCTTAGAATCCAATGAGGGAGTAAGAGGTTCGTCAAATAGTAACTCTAACATGTAAATCATTAGAAGCTGAACTAAGCACCGGGAGGAAAGGAGCAGACGCTGTAAGAACGTACAACATGATACGTTCAATATAAAGCCGGGAAGCCAGAAAGACCTCCCTGAGAAAGTGATCTGTAAGCTGGGAGCTGAAAAAGAAGAGAAGGAGTGAATCAGGCAGAAGCTAGAAAGGGTTGGAAGTACAGGAAGCAGTGCATGCAAAGGCCCTGGGGCAGGAGGGAACCAGGCAGGCTTGAGAGCCCTGAAAGAAATGTTTTAAATGAAAAGTTTGACTTCAGTGCCTCCACAAAATGTGGCCTACCAGTGTCTGCCCCCCATCTCAACTCCTATTTCTTTGCTTATCCCGCACTGCCTACAGGAGCCCTGTGTCAAGGCTCTTTGACTCAAGTTCACCCATTCTGGGGTTCTACCCAGAACTGCCCCTCTCTCTACTCCACTCTTCAAAGGACTCTCTCCCCTTTCAAAACCTCCTTTTCCTCTCCATAAGCCAAGCTATTTTCTCCTATTATTTGAGAGAGAGAGAGAGAGAGAGAGAGAGAAGAGAGAGAACCAGCTTGTCACTGGTCAAATTCAGACAGCAAGCAAAGGATTTTAGGCAGGAGGAGGGCCCAGAACATCTGCTTCCCACGCAGCAGTCTCCTGGCCTCTTTAGGATACCATAAGATACCAGGGAGATGTCTGGGGTACAGCCCAGCCCCATCCTTCCTTCCAGTTTCTCACAGCAGTGCCTGGGGCTTTGAGGGAGCTTGGGCCACCCTCCAGATGAACTGACTTCAGGAGGCCTAAGGAGAGACGATGCTGTCCAGTGGGAAGAGCCTGACTTTGGAACCAGACAGTTCTGGGGACTGGGGACAAGGCCGAACCCTAGCTTGCTGCACAGCCTGGCACCATCACTTAGTTTTCTGAGCCTCAGCTGCCTCATCTACAAAAAGAAAGCAAGATAATTTTCTTTACAGAGTTTTTGTGAGGATTAGAAATAAAAAATATATAAAGGAGGGACAAAGATGAGGTTTTGAAACCCATGCTAGAGCTCAAGCACAGATCTGGCATCCAGAAATTAGCAGTCAGTCCCAATTTCAAATAGTTTGTCCTACACATCCACTTCCACTTATCAGGCACTGGGTCCCATGTTTTTATTTGGAAAGTATAATCAATCATTCCTATTGGTCTAGACCTGTGTTGTCCAATTGCTAGCCATATGTGGCTGTATAAATTCTAATTAAAATGAAATAAAATTTAAACTTCAGTTCCTTACACTAGCCACATTTTAAGTGCTCAATGGTCATTAATTTTAATGGTATTGGACAGAGTAGATATAGAAGACTTCCATCAGCAAAAAAGTTCTATTGGACCATGCTGGCTTAGAGAAAAGGGCCACATCAAAACCTGAAGTCTACTTTATTTGCCATCTCATTCCTGGACCAAGACACTGATTGGGACGAAGTGGCAGTTAGAGACTCATTGGCAGGTGTGTGTGTGTGTGTGTGTGTGTGTGTGTGTGTGTGTGCGCGCGCGCGCGCGCGCATATGAGTGTTAGGCCAGGGATCTAGCCTTTCGGGACTTCTAGATGAGCTCATCAACACTCACTACTTGCAGGGCTGGACGTGGGGGTAAAGTCACAGAAGAAGAGCCCACCAGAGAAATCCAAAGCTGCCCTGTCTGTGAGACAGCCAGGGTCAGGGCAGTTCATAGTCCTGGAGTCCAGTCCTGTTGCTTCTGAGGCAGAAGGCGAAGAAGGTTCGTGTGAAGCTACAAGATGGAGTATGTAGCCCTTGGGAAAGAGGGACATGCAACCCTGATTGCTACCCTGATTCAGTGGCTAAGACAAGGGCTTGGTGGGTAAAACAAATGGGCTTCCTGGGGAATCTGCTCTACACAGACATGTAGGAGGGGTCTGGGCCATTCCCTGAGCTCAGTCTGCCCTTCCGGAGCATCTCTGGGTCTCTCACTCACAAACGTTGTATTCTCTCAAGTGGTTCCTGGTCTTAAGAAAAATATGGACTCCTCTTCACCACCAGGCTTACTTCCCAGAAACCTCCGCATCATAGGTGACAGGCTTCCTACCCGAGTCCAATTCTAGGAGCCAGCAATGTCCTGAACAGGCCACAGCCACGAGGAGAAGCAGATCATTTCAACCCCACAGCCCAGGCAGCTAGCTCCCTGGAATTGTGCTGCCCTCCAAAATGCCTCCATCCCATTCATTCATTCCTTTCAGAAGTCACAGGAGCCCCAGGCTTCTGTGCTAGTCTGCTCTTGGGAGATCATCTGCATAGAATATGATGCGCTACATCAATATACTTCTGAGGTGAAGAACCCAGGTTTTGGAGTCAGCCTTGTGCAACCTGGGCAAGTTACTTCTATTTCTTCAACTGCAAAAGCAAACAATGATGGCACCTGCCCTTGTAAGAGTGTTGGAATCAAAGAATGACTTAGCACAGTGCCCCAAATATGGCAGCTATTATTATTAAGCTGTGGTGGCACCCAGGGCTGAGCTACAAAACTGGAGGGGCTTCAGAAGAGGGGCCATGGTGGACACAGACCTGAGGGCTGGATAGCTCTCCACCCCATCTTCATATCTCTGGCTGTAGTACACCCCCATCCCTGGGAGAGTGCATTTGGGGTCAAGTGCAAAGCACAGTCGATATAAATTGCGAGATGATGGCCTCTAGAGCGAGAAGATGTAACTGCCATTGTAACAGATTTCCCTGATTTGTGCTAGGAAGTGAAGAGCTGGTCTTGTTTTCCGAATGACCATGAAAGTCACCATTAATCTTATCGTAATCATGACAACTAAAATAGTAATAATGATAATAATTTTTAAAGCCTGCAACCTTTCTGTTACTAATTTCCTTATTGCTACAGTAATAACTCAGTCATCCAGAATTCAACATCTGGCAACCTCACTCATGGGCAAAACAAAGCACAGAATCAGAAATCAGGTGAAAAAAAAAAAAAGCCTGGAGAAGCTGAAATAGATGTCACATGATGAAAGCACTAAGGCTTTCAGATCCCACTTACCCCTATTTTAAGCGCCATCTCGTAGCCTGGGTTATTTGTCGGAGTCCAATCAGGTTGTACGCAAGTTAAGGAGTAGCTGCTGGAGACAGGCACCCTGACAGCAATGGGAAGTGGCAACTGGCCGTAGGGAAGAGAGACAAACTGAAAAGCAGACCCAGAACCTACGGAGCACAGCATCCTGGATCTGTCCCAAAGGCAAATTGCTGAAGGGCAACTCTGCAGTTCCTGCAGAACTTCAAGCCCTTCCCAGTGGGCTCAGAACACACATTTTCCGATGTCCAGGGCTGGGCAATAATGACCGACCACTAATAATGACCAACAAACTGTGTGGTAAATTATCAGAATTTACCACACAGGTAAGCACCTGCTAGGTGCTTTGCACAGCTAACCAACCTTCTTTAATCCGCTCAACAACCTTCTGAGGTTCAGATAGTGGCACAGGGCCCCACGATTGTTTGAACACTCTGCTGAAATTCTTAATTTTTAAACCAGGAACATACTTCTTTATTTTACTCTAGGCCCTGCAAATTATGTAATCAGTCCTGGGTTCAACAACTCCCCTATAGAGGAGCCGAGTACTAACTCTCATGGTCTCTAACCAATGACATTCACATCATCTGAGAAATGCAGAGTCCCAGGCCCTGCATAGCCCTCCAGAGCCAGCCCTGCCCTCTAACGAGCTCACATCCAGAGCCTGCAATCTCAACCACTGTTTGTATTTTCTTCCATGTCTGGAAACGGATCCTTAATTGCACAGGAAAGACCTCAATGCCTGATTTTCTAGTGAGAGATTCACCCTGCTTGTGGGAGGTACGGTTCTAGGGACCCCACGTCCTAGAACAATGTGGACGGGCGCCCATACGCTGTCAGAAGCACGAGCCAATTCAGATGCTGCATCCACACTGAGTTGCGACTTTGCAGGGACTGGAGCAGGGCACACAGAAAGGCAGAGCGCAAGATTTGAGAGGGACGCACTCTGAGGTGCCAACCCTGCACATGCATGACTCTGAGAGCCGGGGCTCATGGGACATCACAAGTAGGTGGCGTTTGAGACCGCAGCACTGCGCTTAGTTAAGGGTGCTTGGGAGTGCCAGGCTGCAGCCCTGGGAATTTCTGGTCAGGGCAGCTCCCATACAAGGAACTCCAAGGGGGTGTGATTGCTCAGAATCAAAAGTCAATCCTCCCACCTTCTCTAACCATTTTTATAACGCCAGGAAGCACGCAGCCTTTTACCTCTCAGTTGTCTCTAAATTCACAGCTCTGCATTGGAGATTGCTGGGGTTGGCTTCACCCTCTTCTCATCTCGCAGGCAAACTGCTCACCTAGCAAGAGAGAGTCCCTCCCGTGGGTGGAGCTGGGTGCATGGGTCCCCTGACTTAGGCTGAGGGGATTCCTCTTATGGAGGAGAGAATATCCTTCAGTCAAGCAATGAAAGAAAGACTTGGATCAAAGAGGTCTACTTTTTTACCTGGACTCAGCTACATACTAGCTGTGTGATATTAGCCAAGATATTTAACTTCTCTGAATCTTCATTTCCATCTACGTAATGGGTATAATATCTAGTTCACAGGGAAATATTGAGGATTAAATGGCATAATATATGTTAAGTCTTTAGCACATAGTAAGAACACAGTAAATGTAAACTCCCTACCATACCCCGTGCCCAGCTGTAGTATTTTATCTGTAACTTGATAAGTACTCATTACCCATACTTCTACTAGCCTCACAAGGTTGGGGTCAGAAGGAATTGAGAGAATTTATTGTGTACTTACTATGTGTCAGGCACTGCATTGTATAATTAACTTTTATGATCTCATTTATTTTGCCCAGTAACACTGTGAGATAAATATTGTTGTTGTTGTTACTCCATTTTAAAGATGAGGAAAATAAAGATCAAAGAGGGTAAGTAACATCCCAAAGGTCATGCCGTGGCAGCGGTAGGATTTGAACGCCTGCTTTAGATTCTAGAACTCACTCTCTAGAGCAGTGCTCCTCAGGAGTGATTCGTTTGGTACCACCCTATGACAAGAATAGAAATTGAGAGTAGGTTTGGAAACTTAGGGCAGCTGGGCATTGCCATGACATTGAAGTGCATGATTTGAGACCAGTTTGAGTGATGAAGATGGAAGTCTCTGGTAGGTTGCACGTGGTGGAGGCTGTGTTCTCATCATGCACAGTAGGACACACAAATGTCCATGACTCAGGGGAAATGGAAACCAGTGGTGTGAGGAGCACTGCTCTGGACACTGCACTCAGTGTTGGTGGGCTTGCCCTGCCAGCTGTGCAGACTGGGTGGGCTCTCTGTCTGCAGGTTCAGCATCTACAATTCAACCAACCTCTGATCAAAAATATTTTTTTTAATGTTATGCTATTGCTGATATGTATTGTGCAGTTAGGCTTATGATGGTTTTGCCTGTACTAAACATGTGCAGACCTTTTTCTTCTCATTATTCCCTACATGATACAGCATAACAACTGTTTACCTAGCATTTACATTGTAGTAGGTATTAGAAGTAACCTAGAGATTATTTTAAATATACAGGAGGATGTAAGAAGGTTATATGCAAATGGTACTCCATTATATAAAGGACTTGAGCATCCCAGCATTCGGTATCCACAGGGATCCTGGAACTAATTCCCCACGGATATCGAAAGAGGACTGTAGTCCTGGCTAATCAAAATGATACCTTGCTTCCACTGCTGTGAGAGGCCTCGGAGGAGCAGGGCCTGTGCATTGCCCGTGGCACTTGGTTTGTGTTTTGTACCCAGGGTATATTCACTACAACAATACACAGCTCTTGCTCCAGTGAGTGAGTGAGTGAATGAATGAATGAATGAATTGATGGATCAATGAATACATGGATATATTTCCAGCTGTAACAGGGCAATGTGATGGCCTTGAGCAAAGCCATGAATTGAGCAGAATTTCTTTTCCACCTTTTCCTGCTGCCTGCACTTAGAACTCCTCTTGCCTCCCCCTTTTTTGTCTCTCCCAAGCTTTTAAGTGCTTTCAGAGTACTCTCCTGCCCATCCAGGATCCCATACACCCAGCCTTCCCAGTGAGTGCTGTCTTACTTTGGGTCTCACACTGCCTTCTTTCCCAGCAAGTTCTCAGCTCTGAGTCTCTTCCAGGGGGACCTCCTCCAGCTGGCTGGCTCTTAGGGACCTACCCTGACAGAGATATATGCAACTGGGATGGTTCTGTTGATTCTGATAAAATCAGCGAAGGTTTCTAGAAATACTACACTTAATGCTGGTGTAGACACCTGACACTGGCCTTATCATATGCTTCTGGTGAAGACATCATGTGGTACATTTCTAGAAAGCAATTTGTCGATATGTATTTAGAATTTTATAAATGTATACCCTTTAACCTAAAATTATGCTCTAGACATATATCTGAAATTATGAGGGATATGGCAAAATGTTTAATGTACAGAGATATTTATTATAGCATCATTTACACAGTGAAACACGGAAGTTAACCTAAATGGGAAGGATTAAATACATTATGATGCAGGCATGATAAAATATTACACCGCTATTAAAGTTACTTTTTGGATTATTTTTAATGATTTGATGAGATGCTTATTAGCTATTATAAATGATAAATGAAATAAGGCAAGGTTCAAACCTTTTAAAATAAAATTTAATAAAAATATATGTGTGTGTAAAAATACTCATCTGTTTAGGTGACAGATGTGAGTGGTTTTATCCTTTTTTGGTATTTTCTATAATGAGTACAAATTATTTTTACTTTCAGAAAAAAAACAACATTGTTTAAAGTCCTTTCTAGTTTTGCAGATGGAGCTTGCCCTGGCCTGCACAGTCATCCCCTCACTGCAGTCCTGCTCTGATGCAGACACTGCTGGGGAGGGGCCCCAGCACTTGCTGGGAGCCAGCCTTGAAGTACTTACACGTTAAGCCTATGTACTTGTCCTCGATTTGCCACTCACTCACTGGCTGTGGGACTGTGGACAAGTCATTTTCTTTATCTGGGTTTCTTTATCTAGGTACCTAGATTGGATGCTTTAAGAGTTAGGTTCCAATTCTGTGATCCTGATAAACACACTAAGTCAAGGTATATTCATTGTGAATGAGGCTCCATGATTTACCCTTCTCTACTGTACGTATCTTAAACAGGGAATTCGTATCGATAACTAAAAAAAGTGGCTCTCTAATGGTGCAATTTCACCTCAGACTGTGAATTACCTTACACCCAAACACCGCCCTTAGAGCTCTCTACAGTTCACACATCCTAGACGTTATCTGGCCCTTCGGAGAGAGACAAGTTCCACATCTGTCTCTGGTCCTGAGAGGGAGAGAGGGGAAGTGCGTCTGCCTGGAAAAGCAAGACAAGTTCCTAGGTCCTGAGGTACCTTCCCTTCTGGCTCCCTTCCCCCAGTCTCAGCTGTTCATCACTGTCTGCTTCCTCTGTCTCCGTCCTCTTTCCTGCGGTTGAGTCGGGCTGATGTCAGTGTGGTTCTCTGGTGGACTGGTGGCTCAACCATCACAGCCAGGGGAGGAGGGGCTGTGACTCATGTCCTGGGTCCAGTGAGTCAGACCTGGGGTGGGCTGGACTAGGGGCTTCCCTAGGATGGGGAGCAGGTTCTAAGTATGCAGAAGCTTTAGCTCCCTCCTGGTAGGGACACCAGGAGAGAGAACCAAATCTTTCTCACTTTCCATTTCTGTGAACTCACTCAAGATCTCCTCTTGCCAAAGAAAATGCCACCTCTTCTAAGCCTCAGAAGAGTGTGTCTGGGCAAGGCCGAAACAGCCTCTGGGCCATTGACCTGCTTCCCTGGCATCGGGAGGAAGATGAATAACAGACCATGGTTAGAGCCAATGAGGATAAGAATTTTCCACGCCAACCTCTCTGGTCCTGGATTTAAGCCCAGCAAGGGTTCAGAGCTCAGATTATTGTTTCCCTTCTTTAACAAGTGCATGGAGGAGCAGGTGCATTCACACTGCCCTGGAGTTAAAATTGGAGCTTGGTGATCTTGGGCAAATTATTTAACTTCTTCCAGTTTCAGTTTCCTTAGCTGCAAAGAATGGGATAATCAAGTCATCTCATGGGGCTGCTGTGCGTTAAATAAAACCTGGCACCCACTGCAGGCCTGGCTTCAGAAGGTCCCGAACCTGCGTTCCTTCCGAAATGACGTGCAAGCCCCATTGCTTTTGGACTCGCTGGGATATCCAAAAGCCTGTGCAACAGGCAGAAGTGGGCCACGCCCAGGGCAGGGGCGGCTCCCGGCTGGTTCTGGAAGGCACAGCGGGCCCTCCACAGCCCAGGGCACCTTCTCCCAAACTAGAGCCTTCTCTTTCCTTTTAGGCATCTGGGGCTTTCCCCACTTACTGGAGAACCATCCTAAGTGTGCGCCTCACACTGCAAGTGCAAATATGATTAAACTGACTGTGTCCTAAGGATTACTAGGCAGAGTCAATGTTACTGATGTTTCCTTTTGTTTAAGGCTCCAATCTGGCCGATTTGGTGATCCAGTCGTCACTTACAACTTCGATGTTTTTTTGTTCATCATGAAGTTTTTGCATTTATTTTGATTTTTAAAAATATCGCATTCAGATGTTATTTACCTAGATTACTGAGTTCCTCGGCACTTCCTTGAATTATGCCCCTAATGATGGAATCTTTAGTTCTACCCGTTTTGGGGAGGGGTAAATTGGGGGGGTGGGCAGAGGGCCCCTGCAGACAGTGCTGCTTCCTGAAACTTGTGGCCTTGCTAATGGACAATTTTCTCTGCCCCCAGCAGAGGCTAGGATAAAGTTCCTAGCTTGGTTCCACCCCATCCTCTCTCCCAACCCCATTTCCATTGAACTCAGGGCTGACACCAAATCCTTGAAATCCTTTCGTTTCCTGAATAATTCCGTAAGTATTATTCAAGGGCAATAGACTATAAGTGCCAGACAGGCACCTGGTTAAGACTGGGGGAGGTGGGAGATGGGCAAAGACCCGAGTAGTAAGAGGTGCAGAGCTGCTGGGGGCCCTCGGATGGGGCGCCCTGCCTAGTCGGGGAGAGCGGGGTCGGGGAGGCTCCAGGAGACAACTCCAGGGCGGGACTCCAAGCGCTGGCAGACTCTGTACCCTGAGGACTCCCCAGGGCACCTTCGGGGTGGGGGCTAGACCACGTCAGAAATCCCGACCTGAACTGACTTCCTGCCCGGGGCGGCCCCGCAGCCTCGGCTCTGGACGCGGGCCAGGGCGGCCTCGCCGGCGCCGGGCCGGAGGCGCTTCCTGGGCGCAGCGGGTGCAGAGGAGCGCGCGGGGCAGCGGGCGGCACGGGGACGGCAGTCGGAAGGCGCGGGCGGCGGCATGGAGGAAGGCGTGCTCAAGGAGGGCTTCCTTGTCAAGAGGGTGAGCGCGCCGGAGCATCCCCGGACTTTGCCCGCCGCGGGTGGGGGCCAGCTCACCGGAGCAGAGCCCCCCGCTCCAACCCCACGGCGGCCTGGGCGGCCTGGGCAGAGCTCCAGTCGGTGAGGAGAGCGGGTGGACGGTCGGCTTTCGATAGAAAAGAGGGGCCAGGGCATAACACAACGTAAGTGCGCTCGGTGGTTCGCAGCGCCCGTTCGCGCAGTGCATCCTATGCGCTTCCCAGCCACCTGTGAGCAGCAGGAAGCCTGTGCGTCGTCCTGCGCGCCTGCCCTGGACATTGGCTCCTTTAATCCTCCCAACAGTCCTAGGGATGGGAGCGCCGCATGACCCGCCTTTCTGCAGGGAGAAAATAGGACTTAAAGAGGTGAAGCAGCTTGCTCAGGATCTGGGTGCTACTGGGCGATGGAGCAGATCCCACCCACTCGGGTTGACTCCAAACCCTTCCCTGCCCTCCACCCACCACCCAGTAGGTATGGTTATCACCCCATTACACGCGAGAAAACAGGGTCAGAAGGATGAAACCGCGGGTCTAGAGCCCCAGGGCTGGGACTGGAACCTCCATCCTCAGTGCTCCTCCATCTCCCACAGGGGCCTTCCCCACAGCAGGCAGGAGTCAGGCCAGACAAAAATGGGACACATGGGGTCAAGGTAGAAAAGGAACCAAAAATTAGGCGCAAGAGGGAGCTTGATATTTAAAAATTCTTGTAGCAGAACATAAAACTTGAGGCTGAGCCTTAGGGCTCTTCTGTTGACTGTGCCTCTCTGGGAGGGGGATGGATGAAGAGGAATGGAGGGGCTCTGTCTTCCCTTGCCTCCCCTGGTGGCCACGTCAGCCCTGAAGTCTCAAATCGCTTTCAGGTCTTTGGATAATGTAGCCATGTTACACATTGTTTGATGTAGGCGGGTGGGTGTGTTGTTTGCTCAGAACTGTAAGCAGGAGGTGCTGGGAGGCTGATGCTGGATCAAGGGTCAGACTGGATACAAGCAGGTACAAAATTCCACACCTCCTTCATGCCACTGTGATTAAAGTGACAGTTCCTCACTTTAGTCCCTCACTAGCTGCACCTCAGAGAGTCAGCCTATGGGGGAACTTCTGTGGCCTCCCACTTTTCTGCAGCTTCTGAGGTGAAAGGGAGAGTGAGTGATGCAGGAAGTTTGGTGGGCCTTGTCGATTGCTGGGACAGCTGGGCCCTCGTAGGGGCCTGTAAAGGACAGCCTCTCCCTGTTCTCGGGGGTTACCTTATGTGATTCCCCGCCACCGTCACCATGCAGGCTCAGGGGAGGACGGCAGAGAAGGAAGGACATGAGTTACCTTCCCTACAGGCCTCCCAGTCCTGGGTCGCCAATTTAGGGAGTCCACAGAGAAGTGAACACAGCCAACAGGTCTGACCCCCAAAACCCACAGAAAGGGCTCGCTGAAATACCGAGAGCTCATTCCAGCCAAACCCATAGAGTTTGGAGACTGACCCTGAGGCAGGAGGAAGCCACACCCTTCCCTGTGAAGGGTAAGATGTGGCCCCGCTCTCCTGCCTCCTGAGCAATGTTGGCTTTTTCTCTCCCCTGTATTCCCTTTCCTCCTGGGTGGCAACAGCAACCTCCGTGTTCACTGGAGAAGTTGCAGGGCTATGGGTGGAATTCCATACTTTTAGGAGGGTTTATAGCTCAGAGGTGGGGCAGGGCTCAAGCTAGAAGCCCGGAGTACAGAACAGTCATCACTGGTGAGGGCGAAGCAGGAGACGGGCAGGGGCATGAAGGACTTGGCGTCTAATTCCGCCCAGACAAGAAAGACGCAGCGCTCCAGGCAAAACGCAGGGCGCTCACTTGGCCTGGCTTTAAAGGAGGGTGAGGAGGAAGGAAGCCAGGATCTGCATGGGCACGACTCCTTTTCCTTTAAGAAGAGGCTGAGGCACTTCAAGGCATTGCTGCCGGGTTCATATCTCCAGCAGCTCTCTTAGAAAAGGCCATGGCAAAGTGAACATGCTTTGGCCTAGAAAGTTCATGTGTAGGACCCTATCCCAAGGAAACACCATGAAAGTTTTATGAACAAAGTGTTAGTTATGTAGTGAAAAATTAGAAGATATATATATATATATATATTCTCCACATAAGCAAATGATTAAGTAAACTATGGTTATGTAGATGTTAAAAATGTGTATAATATTATAACTTAAAGAGTAAAAATATAAAAAGTATGAGTAAGGAAAAATATACTTAGAAAAAAAAGTCTAGAAGAAAAAAGAGAGACTAGAAGGCTGAAATCAAGGGTTTGGCAGGGCCAGTCTCCCCCTGACACCTGTAGGAGAGAATCCTTTTTTGCCTCTTTTACTTTTAGTATTTGCAGACTCCTAAGGAAAAACCCAGATTTTCCCTTCTTATGTAGGAAAAAACCTAGTTCTTCCTGTGGGTGAGTGTGTGCATGTGTGTGAGACTGTGTATTCTGTGAGATTCCTTTACTTTTACACAGAACATTTCTGACCCTTCTGGTCACCAAATGGTGGTTTTCCCCCATACCAAGCAATTCTCTGCAACACCAGCTGGATGTCCTACAATTTAACTCAATTCTGACGCTATCTACCCCGGGGATAGCACCAGATTCCACAGGTTAAGGGCTCACTCCTACAAGACTGTCCTCCCCACCCACCACACTCAGACACGAGCTGAAAGCTGCGATTAACAACTTGTGCTTCCAACCAAACGGCTACAGATGGGAGGTTCCAATCACCTCCTCCTTGGGTTCAATTAGCTTGCTAGAGCAGCTCACAGAACTCAGGGAAACACTTAGGTTTACCACTTTGTTAAAGAAAATGATCAAGGATACAGATAAACAGCCAGGTGGAAGCGACGTTTAGGGCAGAGTAGGTGGAAGTGGAGCTTCTACACCTTCCCTGGGCACACCCCCCTCCCTGCACCTCCATGTGTTAGAAGTTCTTCTAACCCTGTACTTGTGGGGCTCTGTGGAGGCTTCATCACAGAGTGATTGATCATTAGCTCCATTTTCAGCCTTTGTCTCTTCTCAAGAGAAGGGCGGGGCTGAAAATTCCACACTTCTAATCATGGCTTGGTCTTTCGGGTGATCAACCCCGATCCAGGAGCCATCCAGAGTCATTTCAATAGAACAAAAGACACTGATATCATCTGGGAAATTACAAGGGTTTCAGGAGTTGCCAAGAACCTGGGGCAGAGACCAATATAAGTATTTTCTTTTATTCACTCAGGCGATCCATGGTGTTCCTTGGCTTGTAGACACTTCATTGCTTCCCTTGTCTCATGACCATCTTCTCCCTGTGTATCTCTCCATGTCCACATTTTCCTCTTCACATAAGGACACAGTCATATATAAGCATTATTAGGGCCACCCTAATGCAGAATGACTTTATCTTAACCACATTTCCAAGTAAGATCACATTCATAGGTACCAGCAGCTATGACTTCAACATATCTTTTTGAGGGACATAATGTAACAAGTCCCATCTCTGCTTAGGTCTTAGGCAAGGCCTTTCTGGGCTTCAGTTTCCTCATCAATGTAGTTAAGGAATAGCATAGGCTTTTTCAAAGGGTCCCTCCAACTGTAACATTCTGTGCCTCTTAAGCCCATCCCGAGGACTGCCATCCCAGCTCAAGGACTCGCCTCCTCCTCCCTGAAGGGGCTTTAGGGACTCAACTGCTTATGTGGATCAGCTGGCTTCTGGCCCAGCTGCCTGCAGACAAGGAGCCTGCAGATGGAGGAAACTGCCTGGGCGGGTAGAGGCCTGGGTTCTTGTTCAGCACATACCACTGTTTTTGGCTTCGGCCCCGCTTTGCTTGGTGACTTTGGACCAGTCCCCTGCACCCTCTGAGCATGACGTGGCTTATCTGTCGAGCAGAGATAAAGGTGCCCTCTTCCCGTTTTGTGGATTATTACAGCAGCCTCCAACTGAGCTGCCCGTCCAGTCTGGCCTGCTTCATTTAGCCGTTCTGCCACAGGTGGTCAGGGTGATCTTTTTAACCTCAGAACTAAGCTTGTCCTCCTGCATAAAAAGTCTTAAAGAACTCCCCCTCTGGCCACAAATAGGGATCAAACTCTGCAACACAGAACCTGAAGCCAGCTGGGCCCCATCTCTTCCCCCATCCCGTCCCCACAGCCTCTGAGCCCCATTCATAAAGAACTAAAAGTGGGAGCAGTTTACGTTCTCCCTCCCATGCCTTCCTAACCTGGCCAGTACCAGGCTCCCCAGAGCCTACCTACCTGCACTCCACCCTCTTTTGAACTCCCTCCTCCATCTGAACGCCTTCTTGGGGGGTGCATTTCTCTCTATATTAGTTATCTATTATTGTGTAACAATTATCCCAACATATAACATCTTAAAACAAAAAACATTTATTATCTCACACAGTGTCTGACAGTCAGGTATCCAGGAACAGCTCAGCTGCAAGATTCTGGCTCAGAGGCTCTCACAGAGTTGTGGCCAAAATGTTACCCAGTGTGGCAGGCTCCTGAAGGCTTGGGTGGTGGCTGGAGGTCTCTGTCCCTTACCTCTCTACAGGGACTGCTCATGATGTGACAGCTTGCTTTCCCAGAGTGAATGATCAGGAAAAGAGAGGGAGAAGGAGAGGGGGAGAGCCAGTGCCACCCAAGACTGGAGCTGTAGTCTTTTTATAACCTAATGGTAGAACTGACAAACCATCACTCTACCACATTCTCTCGGTCACACAGACCAACCCTTGTACAACGTGGAAAGAGACTGTACAGGATGTGAATGCTAGAAGGTGGGGACCCTAAGTGGTCCCCCCACCATCTGTCCTGGAACTTACCACACTGGGTGGGGTCGTGATCTGTCTCCCCCACTGTCTTGGGTCAGAATCTTGTGCATTTTTGTCTCCCTGCTGCAGGCGCAGTGCCTGGTATGAATCATTGGGTGTTGAATGAATAGATAAATGAATGCGTGATTTCCCTAATTATCTCATCAGGATATTTGTTTATTTGAATTTAAATTCATTTTCCATTATAAAAGTAATAGGTGCATACTATTTTTAAAAACTAGAAAAATTTCCCAGCCAGGGAAATACCCCTCACCCCCAAAAAACCAACTAGAAAAATACTCAAGGATGTAAAATGAAAAATAGGTTTCCATTCTTATCACACCATATCCAGTCTCAGTCCCTAGAGGTGACGACTGTTTACACATCTGGGGTATCCTTTGAGAAATTTTTTGAAATAACCACTAGAGTTATCTTTTATTTATTGTTTATAATGGTGAAAAAAAACAAAACAACTTCAGTTACAAACAACAGGAGGTGGACAAATGATGCATCCATCTATTGGTCATTAAAAACACTCTTTACAGAAATTTAATGGTGTGAGAAGATGATCAACAAAACTCAACAAAACAAAAACTAGAAAATAAAAGTATGTGATCTAGATTTTAAAAAGAAAAACTAGAAAGTAAAAACTAAAAGCAAAAAAGACTGGAAGGAAATACAACATATTAAGAATGGCTGCCTCTCTGCAGTAGGATTTTCTCTTCTGCATTCTGCGGTGTCTCTCCAGGTTTATAACCAGAAAAAAAGGCCAAATGGAAACAACAAGGCCAAGGCCAAGGCCAAGGGCCTTTGTTACATACTCAAAGGAGATGACAAAGAGATCCCGACCAAGAGAATGGTTTCTTCATGAAAATGAAGTAAATGTGACCGTGCTCAGGATCCTTTGGCTATTAAGGACATTATTGGGACAATTGGTGAAACTTGAAGGCGTTTGTGGAATAGCTAAAAACAATATATTAATGTGCAGTTTCCGATGTTGACAGTGGTATCGTGGTTATGTTGGAAATATCCTTTTTTTTTTGTAGGAGACACAATAAAATATTCAGAAACGAGGGACATTACGTCAAAATTTTATACTACCCTTTAACTTTTCTCTGAATTGAAACTATTTCAAATGTAATAAAATTAAGCTAAAAAAAAGAAAATGCCATTCCCCTTGGAGAGTCCATTCTGTGGCACAGATTGGCCACCTGTGCCATGGGACACGTCTCCCTGAACGCAATGACGTCCCCTTGGCCACCTCACCACAGGGCTCGCCTGTCTGTTCCTCAGGGTCACATTGTCCCCAACTGGAAGGTGCGATGGTTCATTCTTCGGCAGAACACGCTGCTGTACTACAAGCTTGAGGGAGGTCGGAAGGTGACGCCTCCCAAGGGCCAGATCCTTCTGGATGGCTGCACCATCACCTGTCCCTGCTTGGAGTATGAAAACCGACCCGTAAGTGAAGGCGCTGGCTTCCCAGCTCCTCCCTGCCCTGACCCCTCCACCTTCGCCTCTTCAGTAATGGGAGGAGCTGAGTTCAAACCCTGGACACATGTGGCCTTGGGCAAGTAATTGAACCTCTCTTAGTTCCTTATCTATAAAACGGGATAAAATAATGACACCTGACTGTCTCCCATGACTGTGATGAGGGTCATGAAGGCAATGGCTGTGAAAACACTTTAGGCTCGGAGGCACTACACAAATGTAATTGCTGCTATCTTGGGGTTCCATATGATCCCTGAAGGGCACATGTTACAGATGTCAGGGGATAGCTTCAACCCTACCATCAAAAAAGTATCTGACTCAGTCATGTATCAGGGGCACACCATGTGCCAAAAAATTTGCTAGGCTTGGAGGAGGCAAGGAAGAAAATGGTAAGATCACTTCTTCTTGAGTTAATAATCTTAGGAGTGCAAGTGGTGAATTGAAAAACGTCCGGAGTTCCAAATGCTGGTACAAACATTATTAGCCATAGAGAACACTCTGTTCGTGAAGAGGAGGAAGACGTCACCCCAGGCTGTCCGAGTCAGGTGCAGCTCTGTGAGGAACTGGGGTTTGGGCAAAGATCTGAGAGAGGAGAGAGGCGGATGCTCCAGGCAGGGGGAAGTCTTGAGTAACAGCAGGGGAGAGATCAGGATAGATTGGGAGATGGGGAGGACTGGTGTGGCCTAAGGGGAGAGTTCACTGAGGGGGCAGAGGGCAAACGGCTGCGGCCAAATGGAGGTTATGGGGAAGGCTTGAAAGTTGTGAGTGAGAGAATGGACTGATGAAAACTCTCTTAGGAAGACTAAAAAGAGCAAAAAAGCTCAGTGCCCAATCAGATTACTAGACCCATAAAGAAGGCATCTTTGCCACTGAGTGCTGATCTGACTGGCTGTCTCTTCCCACAGTTCCTTATTAAGCTGAAGACGCGAACATCCACAGAATACTTCCTGGAGGCCTGTTCTCGAGAGGAGAGGGATGCCTGGGCCTTTGAGATAACAGGTGCAATTCACGCTGGGCAGCCGGGAAAGGTCCAGCAACTCCACATACTGAAAAATTCCTTCAAGCTGCCCCCTCACATCAGCCTGCAGTGAGTGTCTGGCTTGGCTGCAGCCCCTTCTGTCTGTGTGCCATGGGGAGGGGGCTCTGTTGTTGCTCACAGGCCTGACTGGCACCACCATTGTGCCTCAGGGTCTTCCACTGTCACTGTCCTGTTTTTCTCTGCCTGAGAATGGCTCTACCTACAACCTGCCCTGGTCCTATGTAAACTCTTGGGGCCTCTGTTGCGTCTGCTCATCTCAGTGTCTTGAGATCTTCCCTTCAGTTTCAGCCAGGGTTCTCAGGGCCATGTCACAGCTCTCCAGGAATCTCCACTCACCAAGTCATGGGTCTTGTTTGCAGCCTGAAGGCAAAAATAATGTGTTCTGGTAGTAGTCGCATTTTGCCCTGTGGTCTCCCTCCCTCCCTCCCCTCCCTCCCTCCAACCTCTCCTTCCTTTCTTCCATCCATCCATCCAAGAAATAATAGTTACTGAGTGCCTATTGCATGCCATACACTCTACTAGATGCTCAGGAGATGCCACTGGGAATAAACAAGGTCATATCTCAGGGGTTTTCTGGCCCAAAGATATAAAAAAAATGAGAAAAGATCTTTCCCTGGTAGCAGGAATGGTCCCACAGAGCAGAAGGAAAGCAGGTCAGTGGTGGAGGTGATACTACATATAAAGTAGGCATGTATAAAAGGAGTTCCCATTATGGAAACTGTTACAGCAGGCCACCTGCACCCCATTAACGACCCAGGCAGCAGAAGTGTCATACCCATCAGAGATAGTGTGCATTCACTCCTGGGCTCACAAAAAGCTCCCTACCAGGCCCTGAAATCTTGACTGAACATCTAAACTGTGGCGAGTACAGGGAGTGCAGCAGCAGTACGAGTGGATTTAAGTGATGGATGTCTGAGAAGTAGCGGGAGGAATTTGGACTTTATGTGGTAGATCACAGAGAATCATTACTATACATTCCTTTGTTTTGAAATTAAAAGTCACAGCTCTTCAGTTTTACCACAAAAGCCATGTCTGTCTGGTATAGAAATTAGAACATTTAGATGAGCAAGGAAAGAAATGATCTAAAACCCTCTCTCTCAAATTCTGGCATGTAACAGAATACCCCTCTTTCTTTGTGATGCGTGTAGCACCATTTGCTTACTGCCCTTAGCAGCGACCCTGGGACTCTGCCTCATACCTGTCAGTATGATGAGGGTCCTCTCTCCTTTGCTTCCCTTCTGTGTAGTCGCATTGTGGACAAGATGCATGACAGCAGCAGTGGCATTAGGCCAAGCCCCAACATGGAACAGGGAAGCACCTACAAAAAGACCTTCATAGGTGAGAGTTCCCTCCCAGGGTTGGGGCCAGGCACTGGAAACCTGGGGCATGGTGATCTGGGACGCAGCCATCCTTGACCAGCCTGTGTTGAGGTGAGAACTGCCTGTTGGCCAACAGGCTGGCCTAAGATAGCCTCATGTGGGTGCACCCACAGTGTTGTGTAACAGGCGTGGACTTTGATCTGCTCTTGAGTAGAGTTCCAAAGCTGCCCAGGATGTCAAGGTCAATGAGGTCACAGCCAGGCACCCCCAGGCTGGTCTATAGCCTGTAACCTGATTGGTATTGCCCTTGACCTGATGCAGGCTCCTCCCTGGTGGACTGGCTCATCTCTAACAGCTTCGCAGCCAACCGTCTGGAGGCTATGACTCTGGCCTCCATGCTCATGGAGGAGAACTTCCTCAGGCCAGTAGGTGCCCGAAGCATGGGAGCCATTCGCTCTGGGGATCTGGCCGAGCAGTTCCTGGATGACTCCACGGCCCTGTACACTTTTGTAAGTTACGGAGCATGTTCCTCCTGCCACCGGGGCAGAAGGAAGGAAGCGGTCACAGGGTGGAGGCCAGGGGGTCCACGGCTTCATTCCCAGGTGGAGTAGGTTTCTGTATTGAGGATTTTCCTTTCCCCGGTGGTAGCTCCCGTAGCCTGGAACTGAGTCCTTGCTCTTTCCTTCCCACTAGGCTGAGAGCTACAAGAAGAAGATAAGTCCCAAGGAAGAAATAAGTCTCAGCACCATGGAATTAAGTGGCGCCGTGGTAAAACAAGGCTATCTGGCCAAACAGGTATGGCTGCCTCGGAGCCGGGAGGAGATGGACAGTTCTCAAGGGGTGGGCAAGGCTGAGACTGCTGGATGGTACTAATTATCAGCAGAATCATCTAAAGCAGTAGCCCAGAGGCAGCCACAGGAATCAAGTCACGGAGCTTGTATATGCCCTCCACCTGCAGTCACTGACACGGGCATGGTCAAGGCACAGTAATCATCTCAACATTAAAACACAACGCCTGTGTCTACATCACTGCCCAATTCACTTATTTGTCTAGAAGTAGGCATTGCCTGCTGGCTGGTGTTTTGCATCTGCTGGACTTCTCTTCCCTGAGGCTTCCTGGGGTCACTGCCTTCTTTTGTGGGACTTTACATGCCCCTTTGATTCACTTTTTGAACAAAAAATAAGTAT
The DNA here is from genome assembly GCA_004026885.1 of Lyroderma lyra. Classification (NCBI taxonomy): domain Eukaryota; kingdom Metazoa; phylum Chordata; class Mammalia; order Chiroptera; family Megadermatidae; genus Lyroderma; species Lyroderma lyra. The sequence continues at coordinate 219,991 of PVJL010000637.1, read as the reverse complement.
TTTCTCCACCTACCTCAACAGGTTGAAGGTGAAATTTTGCAGGGTGATCTCCGTATTTAAAAACTGACCATTGCCACACTCATAACCATGTTAAAGGGGACAGCCATGTCCCAGTCACACCTGCGGCATTTTTCTGCCGGCACCTAACCAAAAGGCTATTCTGGGGACAAAACCAGCGTGTGCTGCCTGCACCCCGAACTTCCGCACCCCTCCTGCTTGCGCGCATCTGGGACGCTGCGTGAGCGTGTGTGTGCGTACAGTGCACACATATATACACTGCTTTGGTACTGGAACACATTTCTGTTTTTCTGGTTTTTTCACATTTCCCTTGTTACTTGGAGCATGTGCTTTTGTCACCTGTTCCTTGCATATCAGGATCCTCATCTGCTCTTAGACTATTTACTGTCCATGAAACTGCCTGCTGGGAGTTTAGGGAGGGAAGGTAGTGAGGCCCTGGAAGACCACAAGGAGAGTGTGGGAGGGGCTTGGGTGTTTCAGACTAAGGAAGGGTGTGATCTAGGGGGTGATGCCGGAGAGAGTCATACACTTGTCCATGCCTTACACATCTAGATTATAACATATAAGTGATCATTTCTCTTTTCCTGATGCAGAACATTAAAGTAGTACACACACACACACACACAGACACACACATGCACAGACACACACACACACACACACACACACACACACACACACACAGTCTGGAAAATATCTAGCCAGGTAATATGAAAAATGCTTGCAGTTGTAGGTTTGTTTTTGGACTAAGTTGACATTTAAAAAGTGGGCGCCTTTGGGTTCAAATTTGCCTGTGAGCTCTCAGTCCAGTTGATACCTGCTGCCTCCCCGTCCTCCTTGTCCACTGAGTGATGTCTGGGTAATGCTCCTCCTTTCCTTCAGTGCTGACCCTTTTTGGCTCTGTCAACACCACTGAATGTGATGGTGTTTTTGCTCAAGTGTCACTGAGCAGGGAAGTCCATGGCACATCACTGCAATCCTTGCATCTCTGGCAGGCTCTTAGAAAGTAGCCCTGTTGGAGAAGGCTGGCTTGGCGGGGTGGCGTTGGATGCGAGGAAGTGAGTAAGCGCTGTCAGCAATGAGCTTTGAGTCCTTTCTTTGCCTCAGGGCCACAAGAGGAAAAACTGGAAGGTGCGGCGCTTTGTTCTGAGGAAGGACCCGGCTTTCCTGCATTACTACGACCCTTCCAAAGTGAGTGCCGTGCGCTCACTCGGTAACCATGTGTGAGGCTTCCAGACACTTCTCTCCCCAGCTTAGCGGGCAGCTGGCTCTACTTTCTTCCTGCCTCTCAGCACCCTACCATCATTCCTGCCTCACTATGCCTTTCCATCCACAATCCATTACTCTTAGTGTTATCACTCTTTCATAACACCATTGCCTGCCTGCTCACCGGGTCTTCACTGAGAGAAGCACCTTTTAGTTTCCCCAGATCTTGCTATGTGTCTAGGAAGGGTGAGGTGGGCTGATAGAGAGAGACTCCTAACTGCTGCTTCATGGGCTTTTCACCCCTTTCTATCCACAGATTCATGAATTCTGCCCCCTCAACCTCTTGTCCCCACTGACGTTTTGGAAAGTTCTTTTTACTATGTAACATTTAAGTGTAATTTACTAATTTTCTAATTGATCAAAGAATTGCTATTCCAAGTCTCAGATTAGTATTACTACCTGCCAAGTTGATTTATTTTCAGTCAAAAAAAAAGAAAACTCGTTTTTTATTTGGCCCATTCAGCCTGTTCTTGGTACATGAATGGTTTTTATTCTGGGCAGTTCTTCCCTCACTGAGCTTCAGTCAGGAACCTGCATCCTAAACCTTCAAGAATGTAAAGGAACCTGAAGGAGCCCCTGGGACCCTGCCAGACAGCAGGGAAGGCTGGGTCCGGGAAGGGGTGTGACACTTTTGCTGCTGCTGTGAAATGAAGCCCCCACTTCTTACTGGTGCATGTAACTTGGCCATATGATGCCCAAATTCAGCCTCATCTTCTGTTACAAATGACTCTCACTTGGTTTCTTTGGCCAGCATGACTGTGGGAGGCTTGGAGGCAAGAGTGCAACTCTTCTGTTTTGTGCATTCACACAGTTCCTCATCAGGTCTCCTTTCCTCTGCAGGAAGAGAACCGGCCAGTGGGTGGGTTTTCTCTTCGTGGTTCACTGGTGTCTGCACTGGAGGATAATGGCGTTCCCACTGGTAAGGTGCAACTCAGCCCCGGACTGAGGATCTCAGAGGCCTCCCTCCTGCACTCTCAATAATGGTCTGCTGACAAAGGACTGGGCTATGGGAGCTGAGTAGGGTTTTCTCAATGAGAGAAGGGCATGTGGGTACCTAGTGTTTTAACTATACAATTAAATAATCCTGTCTTTAATTTTCTTTCCTCTCAGTTTCTGTGCTTATTGGCCCATAAGTTTCCACTGAAGAATAACAGCTTACAGTGTTTTAGGGCTGGCAGCATACTTTAATATCTATACACTAATTTCACAATAGCCAGCCAGCTAGGGTAGGAAGATAGTATTATTCCCATTTTATGAATGTGGAAATTGAGGTTCAAAGAAGTTAAACAATTTGAAGTCAAATCTCAAATCCGTGCCTGCTTTTACATAAACACACCAGATTCTTTGATGCAAATGAAATTGTAGATCTATGGTTAGCATAGGGGGCAGGCCAAGGAGGCTTCCAAGAATGTGCAGCCATCCAATCGGCAGGCCTTCAGGCACAGCGAGGGAGAGGGAATGGAAGGGGAAAGCATGTCTGGTGCGAATCCCTAACTATCCCCTATATTTAAGAAATACTTTATTATTTGCATTTTTGTCTGTGTCTCAGTTGACTTTCATGTTTCCAGTGGAAAGCAGACATGAATATTCACTCAATGATTTTTTTTCTGCCTAGGGGTTAAAGGGAATGTCCAGGGAAATCTCTTCAAAGTGATTACAAAGGATGACACACACTATTATATCCAGGCCAGCAGCAAGGCTGAGCGAGCTGAGTGGATTGAAGCAATCAAAAAGCTAACGTGACAAGGACTGGAGGAAACAGGACCAGGATTCCTCCCTCCTACTGGTGATACAGACAGGATGTCCTGGAAAATGGGAATGTGTTAAGATAATTTCATATATGTTGCATTGCTTTGGAGTAAGACTGGTGGAGTTCATCAGATGACAATCAGCAATGGTGATATTTCCTTCCACACTTTCATGTTAACAACTTGGATATGCTACAGCCACTAGGCATCAGCATCTTGACTTTCATTCATCATCACAGGCAGCCATTCCTCAGGCACCAAAGTGGGTTTCCCTTGTAGTACTAACTGGCTATGTTGTATTGATAATACTTTAAGATGCTAGTCTCTTGGCAGCTCTCTCCAAAATGCTGTCAACAACTCTTCAACTCCTTCTTTGGAATTAATAAAAATTGACATCTGTTTCTGGCTATTAGAATTCCCATACAAAGTTTTATAGTTTTCAAAGGTTTGTCACGCTTGAGGCTGTATGAATTATACAAGCCGATTATGGAGACATCTGAAGTGATCTGTCACTAAAGCGTGCTTCATTTTCAAGTGGGATGGTGGCAAAAGTATTGAACATTCAGAGAATATTGTTTTGCTTTGGAAAAATAAGCTTGTATAAGAATTATACATCACAGAAATCATGGACTCAGTTGGAGATTAACCATACATAACAACAGAAATGGTAACATGACAGCTTTACTATGGAAAATAGCATTTAGAAAGTGACGCAGAGCAGGAGAGCTGCTAAAGGACAGGAGCTCACTGAAGGACACAGATTTAAGTGGGAAAGAGTTAAAGTATGAAATTTAGATTTTAAAGTGAACATTAACTAAGACAGATAGGTATGAGGAGGTCCAAGGTTAATCTGAAGTAGTGAAAAGTCTGTATCATTATTTAAAAACATTTTTATTTCTTGCAAGTTTACAGAGTAACTTGGCACAAGCTACTGCCAGTATTCTTGCTAAGTACAAGTGCTTATACTTCATTTAAGAGATTCGTAACTTACCTTTAAGAATAGATAGTTCCAGTGTTTAAGTAAAAATTTGTCCTTAAACTGTCTCCTCTTAATCTCATCTAGAATATCTGACTTGATCAGCAATTCCAAGGTAATGAGGTTTTACTTCATTTCTTACATTGTAAGAGACTGCCTTTTAAAGAACCATTTTCTATTCTACCAAAGTCTAATGTCTGTGGAATTACTTTATTGCTTTTTGAATATCAAGTGTTTATCTAAATTCAACTGCATTTGGTTTGATGGCTTCTTGACTCCAAATTGGCACAACTGCACCCCACTCTGCGTAGGAGATATTAGAACCCTTATGCATTGAAAAGTAGATGACTATCACCTTGAGGCAAATCAAGGAACAATTCTTGAAGTACTAGCATTTGAATTTTTAAAAATTGCAAACCATTTTAATTCAATTGCTCTTGATGTAAAAGTAGCTAAATCGAGAATGTTTCAAAGTATGGCAGCTCAGTAATAACTGTACTTAGCATTATGCAGTGCTTAGTGTGTCTGTGTAGGTTCTCGCTAAATGTCTGAACATTATCCATATACAGTATTGGTTTTTGTTTTGCTATAAAAGTATCAAAAATGGTTTGAATGTTCATACTTTTAATCAGCCATTTCAATTTACAATTACTTATGTGTAAGACCCAAGCTATTGGTAATTTTGTTGTGTTGGTAACTACTTGTCCTCAGACAGAATGGGGAATAAATGAAATTATCAATATTTAATAAAGATGCCTCTGGGGGAGAGATCCAAGATCTGGATAAACTGGTCAATTGTTTTTGTCAACCAGTTCCTCAAGTTGTTTGGAGGTGGGTGTATATTTTGTCCTCATATTTGATAGTAATACTTTTGGGTTGGCAGCGTATATATGTATGCTTTAAGTTTAGTTAGTTCTCCTCAAGGTATCACTGAGGTACTGATCCTTTCTCCAGTCAGGGTCATGACTTTGCAAAGCTGTTGTGGAACTGAGCAAAAGGCCTGGCCAACCAGTACTTCTCAAGTTATGACTTTTGAAATACAAAATATTCAGTAAACAAAAATTCAATTCCCCAGCCTGCAGCAACTTTTAAGGAGCACCTGTTATGAATTTTGATGACAGCTTGATGCTGTGAGCTTTACAGACTTTTTTTTTTTTTTTTTTGTGGGTAGCTCCCTGGCTGGGAATTGAACCCAGGATGCAGCACTGACAGCGCCAGTGCCGAAGCCTTAAGCCACTACACCATCAGGGAACTCCCCAGACTTTTTTTTTTGACACCTCAAAAAGACAGAGGTGAAAATTATGTGCCAATTTTGAGTACACTGATTCTCTTCTAAATAGTCCTAGTATAGTATGCTAGTTATCTATTATGGCTCCCTTGTGGAAATGCTATATGAAGTCAGATTTTTGGATTTCAAAAGCCAGTAAAGGCTGCTAAATGCAACAAAGGGATGACCTTCATATATGGCACAAACTGTCTCACCAACACATTTTTACTTTCTAATCCTATAGTATTAAATCTAGTCCTGGACTGACAAAGGTAAATAGTCTTAGGAATAATTAATAAAATTAATATATCTAGTACCTCATGTATCCTAAGAGATTATATCTGCAAAGACCAAAGTAATTCAAGACTTTCTACATCCTGGCTGCTGTCACTGTAACTTCAAACCATGGGTTATCTATGAATTTTACTTACCTTATATTTATTATTTATTTACCTTTAAATTTATATGCTTTTAAGATAATTAGTTGTTAAAGATAAAAATGATGGAAATGTCAAAAAATCATAACTGTGTTAAAGAAGTTCCTTACTGTTATAAAGAGAACTGAAGCTGTAAGTGGCACCTAGTGATTTTTTTTTTTGATGTGGTTCCGACTGGGAATCGAGCCAGGGCCATGGTGGTGAGAGCACCGAATCCTACCTAACCACTAGGTCACCAGGGAACTCCAGAGTGACTATTTTAATAGAAAAAAAAAAAATCAAGTTGAATGATGATACTCAAAGTAACTAAATTAAAGCAGCAGCATCTTAAAAAAAACACACACCAAACTTTACCACCCTGAATTACAAATTCAATGTAAGGAGCTTAGTACCAATTAGGACCAGTGTGGTAAAATTTTCCTTCCTACATGTTGTTGTCATCAAACAGGTAAAAGGCATACAACCAGTGTAGTTCTTTAATTGCATTTTAAGGCTTTTTTCTCCTACAAAGCAACTTTCACTCTAGTTAAAATTATAATTATTTTCTTTAAGCCCTCTCCTCTTGAAAGGATCTGCTGTACAAATCTTTTGGTCACCTGCCCTTATAGTTCTACATCTAAATTATATAAAATGAAGAGAATTAGGGTCTTAGTAATAATAATAATAATGCTTTTACTGGTGACAAGAAGAAAGAAACCTATAGTTAAATATCCCAGAAATTTATTCAATGTTTGTTTGATAAATTTTATATGAAAAGGTTGGGACTATTTGCTTTGGGTGCTCTTGGTAAATTTCATGGAGGCACTGAACTACAAAGGGGTCTCAATCTGGAAACATCAAAAATGGAAATCACAAGCCTAATTTTATGACTGTTCTTAGCTTAAAGATTTTTATCTAGAGACATCAGGCCACTCCCTTAAAAATGCTGAAGGTACTGGGGCTACTGTGTGGAAACAGCTACATTTAGGAGGGCACTTCATGTTTTGGTCTGCTGGAACATTTAAATACTTGGAAATGAAAAATATTCAGCTTTGAAGTTTTCAATACTGGAAAACTTTTAAGTCCAGGGTTTACAGCCAGGAAGGGCTGCTTTGCGTTCCTCAAACTGGACTCTGTTTCACATAAAATTAATCTTCGGCTTTGGCTTCCATTTCTTCTGCATCGTCATCTCCATCCACTTCGGCATTTTCTCTCTCAAGCCTCTCCAGCTGCCTAGCAAGTTCGGTCTCATCTGTATCTGTGACCACTTTGGGCTGTGGAAGCAGAGGAATAATTTCAAAGTGAAGTAGTTAAATAGCACACAAAATTCAATTTCAATACTGTTACTGCCTACTAACTCTTAAAGAAACATTTTGCTAACAACTCTGCCTTTTCACAGTTGAGTGCTGGCATATCACTAATAAATTCCAATAAATCAATAATGGAAGAAATTTATGAGAATAAGACAATAGAGAAAAAAATAAATATGTGTATATTAAAACCAAATAGTATTTTGTCATTTTTACAGGTTAAAGCTGAAAATATATGAAAATAACCTGAATGGCTGTATCTTTCAAACCATAAAAAGATGTCCTGTAAAATTGCACTTTCTAGGTTCGAAATAAAGTATTTACTATTCCTTTTCACAGAAGGAAATGTTGTATGTATATATATTTTTACAAAAATATTTATATATTTTTATATATACGTACGAAAATGAGGTTTTGTTTTTGTTGAGATGACAGAAATACAGACAACTTCCCATTTCTAATCCTGAGATAAAATTTTAAGTATTTCACATAAAATTCTGTCAATAACTAATCACTCATTATCATTGTCTACTTTTTCCTCTGCGGGAGGGGAACTTAACATCACCAGTAACCACAGGTCTCAATAGCCATCCTATGATAGTTCTTATTATTCTTAAAAGACCTTTTAGAAACCTTCTGAGTCAATAATTATTTTATGCTTAGCAGAGTAGTATCCTAAACGTATCCTGGTTTTAAGGTTTTAGAATGTGAATCATTTAGATGATTTAATTTTCTTAAAAACTTTTAAGAATAAGGCAACAACAATATTGATCTCACCTCCATTTGAACATTGAAGACACCCCTCTTTTCCTCAATTTTTTCTTTTATAACAGCCATAGCTTGATTGAGGACAGAAAGGCCTTCTGTTCTCTCCAGGGTTGTTGTAGTCATCACATACCGAGGAGGAGCTATTAGATTAATCTAACAAAGAAGACAAAAATTCAATTATAAGCATATCTACAGAACATACAACTATTTGGATGTTCAAAAAGAATTATTTTGGGGGTTCCCTGGTGGTGTAGTGGCTAGGCTTTGGCACTCTCAATGCCACGGCCTGGGTTCAATTCCCAGCCAGGGACCCCCCCCCCCCCGCCCCCGCAAAAAAAGATTTATTTTGCTAATCATCTGCTTTAACAAATCATCCCAAAACTTAACTCCCAATTGTACAGGTCAGTGATTTGGGGTGGTGTGTTAATGTAGCAAAAGCTAATTAATATAGCTATCTTATCAAGCCCACTGCAATAATGAATATGAAGAATTACAACTTGTAGGTGTCTTTGGTGACTAAACTAACCATAGCCATCATCAGCATCCTCGATAATTTGTCTCTAAAATAAAAATTCCTATTTGGTTCTAAACTGACAGAAGAAATACTTCTAAGAGATTTTTGTATAACAATCATTTAGTTAATTTTATTGCTAATAAAAGATTCAGATTAAACCTCCTAAAAGTGTGTGTGAATATGAGAGAGTATGTTGCCCTTTTCAAGATTCTATGAGCATTATGGGTACAGTAATTCTTTATTGTAAAGGAGCCCTCTGGCACTAAATATCAATTGGATTCTCCATCCACTGTGACAGCAATAGTAGCTACAACAAAAAGCCTACATATAATTGTAAACATCCCCTGGAAACATTACCAAAAACTACTTTTCACAATACTTGTTATAAAATATAACCATTACAACAACCTGATTTGGTCTAGGTGGGTATTTCACTTCAGTAGGGGAGAAAACTGGCTACTCACCTTGATGGGCATGGTTTCCGTAGAACAATTCAAACCTGCTCTCAAGGCTTCTTTTACAGCATCAATGCCTTCATAACCGTAACAAGCCACTTCAATATCTAAAATTACAAAAATTCAAAAGCTCACACCAAATATGCAAAAATTTTTTTAAGGCATGAAAGAAATCAGAGGTGGGGCAAATACATGAGTAGTCAAACACCTATGAAAGCTTTCACCGTCCTTTTAATGAGAGATCAATCCCAACTATTAACTTTCATAATTAAGACTATCTGTGCAGTGAAATTATATCCTCTCATCCATATCAAGCACCTGAATGATGAAACTATAAAAGACAGAGACATTTAACAAACACCTTGAATTCTGGCTATGCCTGGGTAAATAAATCATGATTCCAATGTCTTTGTACCTCTGTTTCTTACTTGTAAAATGGTAAAAAGGAGTATTTTAAAGACTGCATGAGACAATAATTACAAATTGTTTAGAATGGTTTGGAAATTGCATACACTTTGACCCAGCATTCTACTTTTAGGAATTTGTCTTACAGAGCACCTATATTGATGGCTGAGTATAAGGGTATTACTTTATGTTTTTTGTAATATTAAACTTTTCTAATAATAAAAAAAAATTGGCACAACCTACTATTTTTGCCATGTATAATGCGCAAGCATTTGCCCAAATTTGTAAGGGGGGGAAAAAAGGGATGTGCATTATACATGGGTAGTATTAATTCCATATCTAGATAAATGTTTTTAATTCTTTTATTTATGCTTATTGAATTAAAAGAGTAACTCTAGAAATCAATAATGATATCCACATACAAAATAATACCCTGGAATATAATAATAGGTTTTTTCAATATAAAAAATTTTATACATAAAATTTCTTATACCATAAGATGTTTAAAAATAAATGCTAATATTTCTTTATAATACAAAAAAAAGTACCTAAATATAAACAAATACAAATCTGAATTAAAAATTAAAACAAAAGATTTTTTCCCTGAAAGTTTTAGCCAAAAACATGGGTGCATATTATACAGGGCAAAATAAGGTAAATGTTTTTAAGAGGGGACTAGTTTATGTTAAGGTTTATCATTCTATGGTATATTACTTAGCCATTTAAAAGAATGAAAAAGATTCCTATGCTCTACATGGAAGGGCAGACAGCCATGATACACTAAGTGGAAAAAGTTAGTTGGGAGAAAATTTTGCAAAGTATAATCTCATCTTTGTGAAAACCAACTTATATCTGAATGTAAACAGCATACATTCCTAGGCAGCATGAGTATAGAAAAAATGTATGAAAGAAAATATTCTGAACTATTAACTGTAGTTAATCCAGAGACATGGGGGGATATTACTGTACTGTTAAAATATTTTAAAGTATGTACTAAAATAACTAGCTCCCTTAAAAAAAGAGGCCTAACTTAAGGTTAGCTGAACTTGTATGTAACAGTTTTAACTTATGTCAATACCATATTTTATAATGATTCAATAGAAGCAAAAATAATTTAATTTCTTAACCTTTTCTTATGCAAAACACACATTTAGAAAAATTTACAGATGTTGATGTAACATATTCTTTGGTACGGTTCATTATTTAACAGCTTTTTTGGTACATGCAAAATCTTTTAACATCATTTAAAAAATCATTTACCTGCTCGAATTTTGACAGCCTGTGGTGTCAAACGCCTGTTAATATTGTTAATGAGTACTTCCCGTTCATCTTCATTCAAATCTAAACTATCCAAAATAGATGGATCTCTGATTTAAAAACAAAACAAAACACAAAAATACCCAACAAAAGGTCAAGGTTATTTACTGATAATTGTGATAGCATAAATAATAGCACAGAATAAGAGTACAGGCTTCAGTGTCAGAATTAGAGTTCAAATCTTAGCTTTGCACTTCTAATAACTACTATGCCTTTGGGCCTTTCCTAACCTGTTTCCAATCCAGATCGCAGTTTCCAAACGTGTAAAATGAGAATGAAAACAGTGTTATCTCACTAGACTGTGGTATTAAGTGAGAAGATGTAAGTAAAGCACTTAGCTGTGTATGAAGAGTAGAAAGCACCCAGGTGATTATCATTAAGAGAGAAATTTCAGAGATCTGGTTAAAGCAAGCAATTTGAAATGTTTCCTAATACACGTAACATCCCACTATAATTAAGCACTTCTCTGTAATTAGTAGTCCCTGCTTCAAGGAGCTTATAATCCAGCTTAAAAAGAACAAAAACATGGCAAAAAAATTTAAAAATAAAGCTGTATCCCGGGAAATCAGGAGACGATGGTATTATTTCCAGTTGGGGGGTCAGGAAGGGCTTCATAGATAATGTGGCATTTTCATCTGACCCTCCTAAAGTGCCACAAGACTGGGACCAGGGTCTTAGTCAATGGCATGGTTGCTGAACAAATGAAAAAACTGAAATAACACTAAAAGAATGACAGAAGTTTAACAAGCAAAGAGAACTGTTTTAAGAAGAGCATGATTTAAAAAGGAACGGAATGAGCAAGCATCAGGCTTAAAAAGCTTGGGTTAAGGAATGAAATCAAAGGAATTTGAGTGGAGGAATCTTTCACTTAACTAGTAACAGTCTACAAAGCAAATGAAGACAAACCAAGAGGAAATGAGATGAACACGTTTCACAGAAGAAATGCAAACTTTGGTCAATAAACATATGAAAAGCTGTTAAATTCACCAAGAGAATGCAAATCAAAACCAGATACTATTATGCATCCATCATTTTGGCAAAAGAAAAAAAAATTGGAGACATATACCAAATATTGGTGAGGATGAAGAGAAATAAGAATGCTCAGACACTTGCTAGGGGGAATATAAATTAGAGAACCAGTTTGGAGAGCATTTTGGCAAAATGTAGTAAATTTAAAAATGCATATAATTAATCCTATCATCCAACAATTCTATTCCTACGTAGTATATACCTTAGAAACTTCCAAACACGTACATACAGTGGCATGTACTCATCACTGCATTGTTCGAAAAAAGGGGTGGGGTGTGTACCTAAATATCTCTTAATAGGGGAACAGATAAATAAAGCATATTCTTACAATAAAATACTATATAGAAATTAATATGCATTAGGCATACATCTATCAATTTGGAGAAATCCTATGCAATAATATCCTTATGAGTAAAAATTCAAGTTTCAGAAAGATTTTAAATACAAAAAATGATTCTAAATGTATTTTATGAATATATTTATTTTTTAAAACCATAAAAACTTCAATTATAATGATATATACTCATTTCAGAATAGTGGTTACCACTGATGAATGAGGAAAATGAGTTGAGAAGGTTAAAACATTATTTCCAACTATCTCAGAAATTTCATTGCTTATTTAAAAAAATATGAAGCATATGTGGCAAAAAATTAGCATTACTTAAAATCTGGATAGCTGATACATAACTGATGAAGCAAGAGAAGCACGTTAAGGAAAAGGGAATAATCTACTCCAAGGCTGAACAGTAATGGAGGGAGTGCTGGAGGTGGAAGCTAGACAGGTAAACCAGGGCCAGATGAAGACAGCAAGCCAAGTTCAGAAATGTACTAAGGAGTGCAGGACTGAAGTCAGGGAGGACAGAAATCTAAAGAGGTACTTAATGGTTAACAGCATAAATTCTGGATGGAGCCAGAATGTCTGGGTTTGAATCTTGCCTCTACCATTTGCTGTATGAACTTGGACAAATTATTTACTCTCCACCTCAATTTCCTCATCTATAAGATAGGAATTAACAGCCCCTATACCATAGGTTGTTGAGAATTATATAAATGTTGGCTATTACAATGATTACTATTCTCACCTCTCCCACAACATCACATTTAAAAAAATTACAGGTCGGGGTAAATTGGAAGTGATTTATAGAACCAAATAAGTCAGCTTGCTGTGGGCTTTTACAGTCCCAAGTCCCACTCAGTTATTCTGAGGGCTAAGGGGGATGGCCCTCAGGGTTGGTTAAGTAATCTCAGTGCAGTGATGAGGCTGTGCTTGTGAAGAATTAACATTTAGAAAGGAGTGGAGGGTGCGGATGTAGACACAGCTGAGACAGTTACAAGGGGAGTCTGGTTGTTAAAAAGAGAGGATACAGTGCTTGCTACAGGATAAAGTAGAGAGAAGGTTGAGAAGGTTGAAGAAGTCAGTGTAAATGGAAGAAATCAGAGCCCATTTTTATGCTGATGGAGCAAAATCAATAAAGGGAAAGGCTAGAGACCCAAGAGAGTAACAGATGTAGAGGTCCCTGAGCAATAACTGGGCACAAGTGGTTAAGATTAGTCTGAGAATAGGAAGGATATTAATTCCAGTGTGACAGGAGCACAGGAGATAATGACAGGTGGGAAAGAGATAAGTTTGCTAAGATATTGGAAAAGCTGTTAAACAGCAACTCTAAGAATGGGAGGAAGAAATGACCAGGAGCAGAGAATGTGAGGCAGCAGTGAAGGCGCAGCTGAGGTTGGAGATCATGAATACCCAGGGGCACCAATCTGTAAGACTGGTTTCTATAGCAGCACCCAGCGGTATGCAAGTGCAGAGAAGGCAGGAACGATGATCCAAAGCTGGATGTAACAGGGAAAAACAGGGCAAAATCTCATGATACTGGAAACGCAGTTGTTGAAATGAAGGATCATGGTATAGCTATGCTGAATAAGAAAGAGAAGGCAGGAAAGGGTGAAAAGACAGGGAGAAAGGGAGGTTTGGAATCAGAGCCTACCCTAAGAATTAAGACACAGAGTAGGACTAACTAGGTCGGAGCTGGAAGGACACGGGGCTGTGGTTAAAAAAAAAAAAGAAAAAGAAAAGTGTGAATTAAAGGTTTTAGAGGCAGAGCAAATCCTGGTGACAGCAGACCTAGGATAAGACTGGCTAAAGTGGCATGGGCTGAAGGTCTAAAGAATTGTAAGGTAAAGAAAACAAGAGGTTTGAGTTGTCAATGAGACATCTACATGGGCCCTGAAGTCACCAAGGACAATAAAAAAAAACTAGAAGGAAATGTGTAGGAATAGTGTTATGAAAACTATGTAACTATGATATACAAAATCACATAGGGCCAATTCTACATAGCCAACAACATGGCCCTTTTATACTGAAATATTTTAATCTAAATCTGACATGGATTTAACAGATGGATTTTGTGCTATTAAATGTCAGGCTCTTGATCCAGCAGCTAGGATATGAAGTTAGAAGCAGACAAAAGTATTCTTACGAGACTGCATGCTTAAATGCATCATAGGCACCGTATCCGGGTCTCTTGTACTTGTCATCAAAGACCCAGGCAGTTCTCTGGAACAGGCTTTCCAGTTGCTCATCCTTGGTGTACTCTAACACCTCAGCAACATGACGAAGAATGCTGTAAACCTAGACACAAAATGAAGAGCTCAACAATTAAAAGGTAAGAGAGCTATTTAAAAAACATGTATTTTTACACTTTTAGTAGATAGTATCTAAAAACAAAGCTTTGGTTAACTTGACTACAATAATTCTTTAACAACAAAAGATTGCTATCCAACAAATTCTTTCTCCAGGTAGAAATATTCATTTTCCCACAATAACTAACCCAAGTGGGTATAACAAGTAGAAATAGTACAGAATTTGGAATCCTAAGAAACAGATCAAGTCTTGACACTGGAATCAATTCACCTCTCTGAATCTGTTTCCTCATTTAGAAAAGGGAGATATTAGTATCTCTCTTTTATTGTACAAAGCTCTTACGTAGATCAAATATATACGAATGCACACTATAAATGGAAAACACTATACAAATGCACAAAATATGTGTATTTGTATACCAATCCTGTTATACCAATGTAAGCTATTATTACTATTCCATATGAGACCACAGAACCAGGATTGAGATTTTAGTATCTTTTGCTATGTTATCAATGAACAGTTATCCTTCAATTCTACGCACTGCTGCCAACTCTTTTTCTAATTTAAAAATACAAAAGCTTAAAGAAGAGAATAAATATAAGAAGGTTTTCATGTTAATTACACAAGAAAACTGAGTGAGGAGAGGTAATAACATAGGCTATTCATTCTATCATCTTATCATCCTGATGAGATCTACCAATATACATATTTTATAGTATCCTTGGGTAACAAAACAAAATGGAAGTTTCCTAATAAGCAGTCAAATGACGCCAATATCATTGGCCCAGAGACTAGACAAGGGCTGTCCAGAAAAAATCCAGCCATAAATGCCCTTATTTTTCACATGACATGGCTGGATATTTTCCGGACAGCCCTCGTATTTAGCATGACAAGGTCCTGGAGTTTGTTAAAAGGGATTTGACTGATAGTACTTGCGAATGTGCAAACCACACTGCAGTAATACTAAACACATCGGTAAAACAAAGGGAAAGATCACGTAATGATCTGAGGGCGTTTAGATTTTTATTTTCCCTTTTACTAGAGTTAAGCAATAGTTAAAAAAATCTTTAAAAATCTTCTAAATATTGTTTTCTTGGCATTTTACCTTGAGGACAGAAAAAAAGATGACAGAAGAGAAAAGACATAAGAGAAGAGCAAACAAAACAGAAACTATGGGAACAGTGCCATTAAGAACCAAGGATCTAGGTGATGAAGCATAATCTAAAAAGGACCAGAGACCAGAATACAGACAGAAGATAAAGAATATGGAAATGGCTGTTCTTGTTTTACTCATGCTTACTGTGGAGAAGTAGGAAATTATAGCAAAAATAAGAAAAATAACCTGGATTCACAAACATTTTATAAACCCTTGTTCATTCTTAACACACAACAGCTGGTTGTCTTTGTAACCCTTACCCAGAATAGGGATGAAAGCCAAGAACTACATGTTATGACAAGTCAAATTAGCTGAAATCACCCATAGTTATTTCTTCCTAAATAGCTTAGTAACACTAACATCTAGTACCATTTTGAGGATATTAGATCATAAGCAATGTTTTAAGGTAGTGGCATCATGAGATAAAAACATTATAGTCAACTCTTCTGAAATTAAGTCTTTATTTTTATTTTTTAGGGGGGGCAGGGTAGTTCCCTGGCTGAGAATTGAACCCAGGCTGCGGCATTGAGAGTACCAAAGCCTAGCCACCACACCACCAGGGAACCCCCAAGTCTATTTTTCTATGTAACATATAATTGGAAATGAAAATATAGTTACAAAAAAAATGTAGGTTTTGTTTTTTATTTCTCTGCCAGGAATATGTGCTGATTATTTAGTACACACGTCAAATAGTGGACTAATTTGACTCAAAAATCAACTTACAGTTTTGGATTTGGTGAATTTATCTTCACATTTGATTGCTTCTTCTGGAGAAACTCTTCTTTTCGACAAATCAATATATCCTGTAAGAGAAGATTTTGAAAAAACTTTGAAAAAATTTTTGAAAAAAATTTTCTCTGCTCAGGTGTCAGCATATCACTGACAAATATTCACAACCAGCTTGTTTGGTTGGCATATTTACACTTACTCCCCACTAAATTCCTACCAACCACATACTGCATAAGCAGCACAAGATGAGAAATTTGTTTTCAGAAATGCATCTTTATTATCATGTAATTGTATACTCTGTATTACCTCAGTGGAGGAAACTAGCAATTTTCAATTATCCAAATGAAGGCTAGTCAAAAGATTCTCTATTTGTCTACCATACATCCATTCATCATAGTGTCAATTGCATTAACTCTATTTTCTGTATTCCTGATGCTCTGACCTTTGCTTGCAGCTTGAGTGACTGGGTGGAGAGAAACTGTTCTTCCTAGGGCTAGACCATTTTCAGCGAAAGCAAAGGGCTCACAAGGAGCAGCCTTTCATATGCAAACTAACTAATGCAGAGCCTACACCCGCAACCATCTCCTCATCAAAGTGTCACACACCAAGACACAAGTGCCCCTGCCCTAAATCAGCCCACAGCCAGGTACCAGACTACCAGGAAGAGCCCGGAAGCCTCAGTGGCTGCCCAAACTATTCCAACTAGCTAACCCTAAACTGTTTACCCCGACCTGCCTTGCCTTTCCCAAGGAAATCTCAGTAAAGGTTCTGGCTTAGGTTTCCCCTGGCTCCTTCTGTCTCCTGACCAAATCTGGGGCTTCTTCATGTGGTCCCTGTATGGCACATCATGTCCCTATCTCTTAAGTAGGAAAAATCTTCTTTTAATGAATGGCATTGGCCTCTCCATGTCGTCAGTCACCTCCATAAATTAAAATCGCACGTGTACAAAATGAGACACACAATTACATGTATTTTGAAGAACTGAGTAGAAAAAAAGGGTCTCTCAATCTAGTATCAGAAATAGATCCCCTTATAGGATCTTCTGTACTTTGCTTTTTTCCGTATCTTACCCATGCCATTTTTCCATAATTTTGATTGTTGCTTCCTGTTTTTAATTAAAACTGTACAAATAATGCAGCTATGGAAATTATTTTTACATGTATCTATTTGGTAATAAAGCCTCCTAGTTTCTATTTAACTGAAAATGTATCATTTTGATCTTCACTGCTGAATATTTCCTTTAGATAACAGAATTCTGGTTTGACAGGTTATTTTTTCTTTTAGTACTTTAAAGATGTCATTCAATGTTCTGACCTTCATTATATCCAATAAGAGTGCCATAGTAATTTATATTACTGTTCCTCTGTAAATAATGTGCCATCTTCCTTGGCTACTTCCAAGATTTCTCTTAAGGTCTGTTTTTGAATACTCTGATGTGCCTAGATGCAGTCTTATTAGCATATATCCTACTTGAGGTTTGCTGAGCTTCTCCAATTTGTAAATTTGTTTTTTTCAGTAAATATGGAAAACTTTTGGCCATGAATTCTTCAAATATATTTTCCATCCTTTCTTCCCTTTTCTTTTGAAATAGAGCTTTAGATTTTTCACAGGTTGCTTTTTTTCTCTGTTCTCCAGATTGGTTCTTTTTAAATTAACTAGATCTTCAAGTTTCACTGAGCCTCCTTTAATCTGTTAGCCTACCCAGTGAAATTTAGATACTACACTTTTGATTTTGTAGAATTTATATTTAGTTCCTTGTGAGTTTCTAATTTCTCTACCAACATTTCATTTTGTTCATTACAAGCATATTTTCCTAATATCCTTGAGACGTTACAGTATCTGCTTTAAATTCCTTTTCTGCTAAGTACAACATAAGAGTCATCTCTAGGTCACTCTCCATTGACTGCCTTTCCTCTTCCGTATGGTTCATATTTTCCTATTTTTTCAAATGTTTAGCAATTTTGAACTGTACCCTGAATATTGTGAATGATATGTAGCAGAGACTCTGAATTCTTTTATGTTTCTCCTAAGGGCACTGATTTTGTTTTAGTAGGCAGTTAATTTGTCTGGATTCAAAACTGTAAGCTGTTTCCTTAGGTGGAAAGTAACCAGTATCTGTTTAGATTTTTACCCTGTTGGGTTGCCTTCAGTCTACTCTGTGTACTAGTAGTTCAGGAGTCAGCCAGATATCTGAGCAGATTTTCTATATAAATTTAGGGTTTCTCCCTTGGTGTCTCTCCTTTCTCTAATCTCTATCACTACTTTCCATTTGCAACAGTTGACCAGAACTGTTACCTTTGGTTCTCATGCCATTAAGACCATAGGTCTTCCATTAGAATTTTAGCTGCCCTGCTTGAAGCTATGGGTAACATGCATTTAGACATAAAGCTGTAAAACTTACCAAGTGAAATTCCCTTCTTCCTTCAGTTTTGGCCTGCTTTTGATCACTCCCATTGTCTTTAGACAGTTTATAAATATGTGTTCTGTGTTTATAGTTGTTATTTCTACAGGTTTCTCCCATAGGTCCTAATCTAGTATCAGAAATAGATCCCCTTATAGGATCTTCTGTACTTTGCTTTTTTTTTTCTTATCTTACCCATGTCATTTTTCTATAATTTTGGTTGTTGCTTCCTGTTTTTAATTAAAACTGTACAAATAATGCAGCTATAGAAATTATTTTTACATGCATCTATTGCATTTGTGCAAGTATGTTTTTCTGATTGCAATTAAAAAATATATGATTCCTTCTTGTTATATATTTTATATAATAGAAAAGAAAGATAAGATCATTCTAGGTCCGTCTGAGTCAGTGATATGATGACTTAAATTAAGTTTAAAGAATATAGTTGTCCCCCCACATCTGCAGGGGATGCATTCCAAGACTCCCAGTGGATGACTGAAATTGTGAATTGTACTGAACCCTATATATACAATTTTCCCCCTATACACACATATTTTTTCACTTAAAGGGAGCACTTTATGGCTTCTCTTTGGTACATCTGAACTGCCAGCATCATTACTTTGCACACTGAGGATGTCATTGATAAGGGTTTACTTGAACACAGCACTGCAATACCCTGACAGTTAATCTGTAACTGAGATGACAACTAAGTAACTAATGGGCAGGCAGTGTATGAGGGCTGTCCAGAAATTATTCAGCCACGTAATACGGAAAATAGAGCCGTTTATGGATGGATTTTTTTCTGGACAGCCCTCATATTACAGTGAGGATACAATGGACAAAGGAATCATGTCCTAATTCATTTTTCACCACGCTATCCAGACAATATGCGATTTAAAACTTACAAATTGTTTATTTACCATGGTCTGAAAATATAAATGGAAAATTCCTCTGGGAATAAAATTCAAGTTATTTGACCCATAAAAACTAGTCCTGGGACATAATAATTAAACCACTAACTTAAGAGAACTTGTTTAGATGGCTAATTGGCATCCTTCTCTAACACCTTTGTACATAAAAGAGTGTAAGTATAAAAGGAAAAAAAATTTTTTTTAAACTTCAGTGGGCAATTTACAAAAAAGATATTTTATAGTAAAGCTATTTAAATCTGAAATTCCAATTTCTTACCTTTTTCTTTGTCCACTCTAATGACAACCACACATTCATTCCTGCCAATTCGGATGAGTTTGTTTATAGAACGGATACGCCTTCTGGACAATTCACTAAGAAGAATCATGCCTTCGATGTTGTTGTATTCCAGAAGGCTGACGTAAGCCCCCATCTCAGCAATGGACCTTACATTGACCATCACTACATCTTCCACCTCAGGAAATTTGTGTTGATAAAATCTGCAACTTAGACCTGGCATTCTGCAATTTAAACAAAAGCTTTAAGTAAGTGTTCAGTTAAGGTCAAAATAAAGAAATGTCTGTCACTTTTCTACATCTTAGCATTGGAAGAAGTTGTTTAGTCACATCACTCTTTAAATTTCTTAAATGTTATCATAAAACAGGTAATGTTCAAGAACCAAGCTTTAATTTTTATTTAGCTCCACATTTTGTAAGGCTTGGGTGATTCTCTACCATTAGTTTCAGAGGAAACATAAAAAATAATGACCATATATAAAGTACAGCTAATCTACAAGACCTAAGGATTAAAGGTACACCTCAAGAGTAAAATACTAATACCACCAGTTCAAGAAATAACAAATAATAAGAAGCATCACTACTATTATAAACCTATCAGTGACTTCTAAAGCTGTTCTTTTTCCAAATCAGCTAGGAGTACATAAAGGAAAGAATCTTCTTCTGACTACTTAAACCCTAACCCTAACCATATATCAGACGATATCTCCTATAAGTTATTATAGCCAAAATTACATCACATGACAGAATAAAAACTACAAGTTTATTAATCATGAGATTAAATTTAACTGAAATGTATTCTCTCCGATTTTTTCCCTCTTAAAACAAACTTGAAATTAATTCACAATTACCATAATTTCTAGCTTCTACTTTCCCCATTATTCCCAAATACTCCTCTCTTTTGTTAAATAGGTATACCTAATCTTTAGAACAGCTTTATAGATCTACATTAGTATAAAGTTCAGGTTTCTCTGAACCTCTAAGCATAAAATACATTTAAAACTATTTCCTTTGATCCACCCAACCTACTTCAGCAGCATTCCTTTTATGACCCACAAGTCTGAAATCATACCATGAGTAGAAATATATTTTTAAAGGGAAGCCCTCAAACTAGTCATAGTTGATGATTTTGTTTTCCTGCTAACCTTAAACCAGGGGTGTCCAATCTTTTGACTTCCCTGAGCCACATTGGAAGAATTGTCTTGGGTCACACATAAAATACACTAACACTAATGATAGCTGGTGAGCTAAAAAAAAAAAAAAAAGGTCCATGCATAATTTTTGTAATGTTTTAAAGAAAGTTTACGAATTTATGTTGGGCCGCATTCAAAGCCATCCTGGGCCACATGCGGCCCATGGACCGTGAGTTGGACAAGCTTGCCTTAACCAGTTTATTCAAAGCTCAGAAGACAGGAAGTAATAGGATCTAAAGGCTTGTGAAAAATATGTGAAAATTCACTAATTTTTTTCTTATTAACTGGAAAATAAAGATAGAATATCTATACCCACCTCACAGAACCATAGAGCTCTGCTGCAGTGTAGTTTGGAAGTTGCTATTGGAATATGCATATATCTTCCTAGTGGCTTCCTACAATTTATATATCTTTTCACTACTTCAGGGTCCTATGTGATCTAGCCACTGCCTGTCTCCCTGAGGTACCACTTTCCCCATAGTTCTTCCCATTTTATAGATGAAGAAAATGAAGTACAGGTTAAGCAACTTGTTCTGCCATATACTGTTATGCTAACAAGTGCCAGAATTTAAACCTATGAAGTCTAGATCCATAGTCTGGGCTTATTCATCACATCATATTTTTCTTTCAATATTACTGATACAAATATTACAATTAGAAATGTCTTAAACAAAATGTAAAATTAATATACATATTCAATGATGGAGCATATACCACATATTAGTGAAAATTTTCAGTATTAATCTGAAAGTTTTAACAAAAAAAATGAAGCAGCACGTTGGTAATAGTGGCAGAGATGTACTTCTCTTGTAGCTTGACAAAATAGGGATTTAGCAAATTAAGGGAAGTCAGCATTCAATGGCCAGAATTACCACCAACACAAAGCTAAGCTGGTTGTTTCATTTTTTTAAACAGGGCTTTAATAAAAATAACAAAAACAAACTGTTGTCAAATATCTGCATATAAAGTACTAAAATTTGAGAGCTAAAAAAGATTTAAACTGGGTATCAAAATAAATGATGCCATGAAAATGTGTGAAATAGTTTTAAGAGCTTTAACACGTGCTAACCACATTTACTTACAAAGTTTCTTCAAACAGTAAAGCTGATGATTTTGGGGAAGCAAGGCTTAATTTGATGGTTAAAGAAAATAGGCAATATTGTAAAAGAATCCTGTAGGGAGATAATCAATGCTACAGCTCTTGGAAGTATGAGTCTCTTTGCAGTATGTAAGGTAAATAAATAGATATTGCTGATATAATGTTATTCACAGTAAAACAGAAAGTAGCTGATAAGTACAAAGAGAATGCATTTCACAAAGAACATGCATATTGGTTGACAAATTTTGGATGTATCTCCTTATTTATGCTAATAATTACACTAACTTTAAAAAAATCAGGAAAATAGAAGCCACAAGCTAGGTATCTATTGGCCCTTTATATAATTTTCAAAGCATTTTGACTTATTTTATTTGGCTCTCACAAAATCCTTGTCAGGACTTTGTGAACTCTGGGAGTAGCTGTAGATGTGGCGCTAGTCCTTGCTCTCTTATTTACTAGCTGTGGTTGTCTGGGAAATATATTCCCATTGAATTGTAGTTTCTAGTCTGTGTCATGTATCTGATATGTGTAGAGTTCCACATGAGCCAAATTTTATGTAAAAACATTCTGAAAGTATACAAGGGCTACTTCTTCAAGTGCTGCAGTCCACTATCTATTTATTTGATTAATCAGGCAGTCACCCCAAAATTGTTTGGTAGTCCACCCACAATCGACATCTTGCCCAGCTCTGTATTATGTACTAAGCACTACTGATACAATTAAGACTGTTACCTAAAATACTTAAGTATAGAGTGGGAAACAAACTAATAAACAAATAATTGCAATACAAGGTATCATGAAAGGAGCACAGTGAAGCGATCAATTAACAGGGAACCAAGAAACAGAACTAAGTGACTTCCTTAAGAATAAATGCTTAAGCACTAGAACAGGAGCTAAAAGTAAGTCTTCTGACATTAAATCCAGATTGTCTTTAACCCATAGAACCTCAATATGTCAAATATGTCAGAGTACTACAACATAGTATGGGTTCTTTGGTAAAGAACACCCATCTTTTAGAATGTGTTAACTGAACTCCAAGCTACTTTCAAATACCATGCATTGCCAGTAATTTTGCCTGGTCAAATGGTAGGTAGTACATCTTCCTTAAACCAGTGCACAGTCACGTCACCGTAATGGATACAGAAGTCCACATTTCTTTCCAAAGTAAAGTGTATTATTGATAGAAACAACTCCTGCAATAATTTTAATTAGGCTCTAATACTTATGCTCTCTGCATACCAGTTTTTAGTATAGGAGTGCTACACAAAGCTTTTAAACTATTTCACTGTAGTTGAAATAGGAAGCACCAATATCTACAAACATTACTGAGCATCTTTTTGAGATCTTTTGAGAATCAGTAACTGTCATTTGGCATTAGATGAACTGAGAACTGGCAATAAAGCTCTACTCATGGGAAGTAATTCCCAAACTGCTGAAAGACAGTTTTCTTGAATAACAACTTCAATCTGGAGAAAAACTAGACTTCTCTGCTACATCTCCAAGAAACAATTTTTCTTGTTTAACGAACATTAAAATAGCCTCAGTTTGGGGAGATAATAAAAGGGACTAAATACTATTTAACCCTAAAATTCCCTTATCTTATGTTTTCGGTTTTGCTTAAGTGTAAGACCACACAGTGTAATTCTAAGTCTGTTCTCATCGGTGCTGAAATACAGCAAACCCTATAAAGTGTAATAAACTTTTTAAAGGTATGTTTTAAATTTAAGGAGTAACTCATTCCACAGAAATGCACAACTTAAGATAACATGAGCTTCACTTTTAAGAAACAAGTTATCGAATAAGCTGTTGGACCCTTTACAAGCCAGCTCTTGTCAACACTTTTACCCACCTCAGCGGTCCCTTGAAGTGTCCGGTCTGGTTTCCACTGAGAGGTAGGTAGTATTTGCTGGAGCGAGAAAAAGAAGAAAAAAATTGGAATGAATTCTCAGGCCCAGAAAGAGCCAAGGGCTCACCCCTGGGGCAGGGGTGTCACGGCGTTCTCCCGAGGCCACCCCATCTCAAGGATTCCTCTCTTTAAGCATACTGAAGAGGCTGTACAGTCACTTGACCCATCTTCCTTTCCGAGGTTCCTCCGCTCTTAACAATGACTCCTGCAACACGCGGAGACCCGCACGAAGCCCGTGGGTAGTAGCGGTGGTGTCCAATACTTTTCGCGCAGGGAGGCTACCCCGGGGCCTACCCTCTCTCGACCACCCATGTCACTAGACATAACCAAAGTGAGTTCTTTGGAAACCAATCTAGGACACTAGTCACCTGAAGTATGTGTATGGGTCCCGTAGTGGGGTCGCGCGTCGCGCTCTTTAATCTGAGAACTGGAGAAGCCAGACTCGATCAACTCGCAGCAGCCGCTGATCCGCCGATCCTCAGCGTGCGCTTCGCTCAAGCCCACTGCGCATGCGGAACCACCTCGTATCACGCAAGCGCCAACAGAATAGAGGCCCTCCTCGTTACTGACCATAGAGTCCAGGTCCTCCGAGAACAAGGAAGATCGTAGATCACAGAAGGGCTTGAAGAAAGTTTTCTCGGTATCTTTAGTTTTCTGTAAATAATCTTCAAAGAGCAGGGAGAGGTAGGACTCTCATTTCTTGTTCCTCAAGAAAAAGAATAAATCCTCGTTTAAAGCTTTCGCCAAAGCATGAGGTGGCGCTGTGACCAAAAATGACAGCGGAGGATGAGAAAGGGTGTACTCTTCTCTCCTGTTTTTTTTTTTTTTTTTGCCCGCCCCCGCGCTTGCAGAGCCTTGCGCAGCCGCCTGGGAGCTGGAGAGGGAGGGGCTAAAGAAGCGAACCGGAATTGAGGAGCCTTTTAGTGGTGCGCGCGCCTGCACATCCGGGCATTGCCTTCTTCAGGTTTTTACTCATCCTTTCACCCCCCACCCTCTCTACTCTACTAACAGGAAGCGGAAGTGAAAGGTGCGTATCCCGGCTGCATCTTAGCGACGCGAGGCGGGGTCAAGTGACACAACCAGCTGACTCCAGTAGAGGAAGGAGCTTGTGGCCGGGTCTGTTGCAGTTACGATTGCCCGGCTGGGGACCCGAGCCACAGAGTCATCGTCAGAATGTCGGGCAAAGATCGAATTGAAATCTTTCCTTCGCGAATGTAAGTAAAAGAATGGGAGGAGCAGCTCTCATAAGCCCAGGAACGCCTGACTCGAGCCACAGTTCCTCCTTTCCCTCTCATAAGCCCAGGAACGAGGTTCTTGGTTTTCTGGGCGGATCCTGAGCCTCCCACACTGGTCACAGCGATCCCAGCCCATAGGAACAGACATGGAGCCCGCTGGCTTTTGTGGAGGTCCGCTGACTTTACTCATTAATCAAGCCATTCATTCCATACCCTCTTACTGAAGTGGCCACTGTATGTACTCGTATGTAACTATGAATGGCTACCACTCTTGCCCTAACAGAACTTAGTTTAGCGGAGAGATGGACAAGCTAACGAGGTTTGATAAAATGGATTGAGAAGGGAAGTTTGCTGCAGCGGCAAGCATATATTGATAGAAGAGACTTCTACGCCATATTGGGGATTCAATCGAAATGCTCTATCTTGGACGTCAGAGTCAGTCTTGTATCCCTTGCTCATTTTCCAGGACCCCATGAAATGTCACCTTTGGTAGGAAGATACCCCAGAGTCTCAGGCACTCCTTTTGCTCTGTCATTTTTGCACCTTGTCCAGACCTCTGTTAATATCACCCATCATATTGTAAAGTGGATAGTATTTGTTTACATATCTTTCCCACGGGACTGTGAGCTTTCTGCAGGATGAGAGAGTGTCTTGATTGTTAATCCATAGACTGTCCACCCTTGAATGAACCCATGCCTTGGAATCTGTTAAGGTGTGGGCTGCCTTTCTCTTTTGGCTTGAATTCTTTGACAGGGGAAATGGCATATCACCCTAGGTGTTTGACCAGTCTGTAAAGAAAATTTTGAGGTTTTCTAAAATGGACCTAACAATAGGTGGAAAATAAAAATTGTTCCTATTTGCCCTCTCCTCTTTTTCCTCTTCTTTTTTTCAGTGAGGAACAGACAATCAGTTTTGGCTCTGACATTTAGATCTTTTGGTTGTGGTCCTATCTCTTTGGGAATATTGTTGTTTTTCTTCATCCTGACCTTTTTCTCAGAGAATCTAAGGACTCTTAAAAGAGTTATATTCAAAGCCCAAGCCTAGATTTCTGTCTCTGCCTACGTGGCTACAGCTATTAATTAAATGAAAGGGTTTTGGGCTTTTTGTTGTTGTGTTTTGTTTTGTTTTTTACATTCACCAACTGACTTTATAATAGTTGTTTGCCTAGGTGGGAATCAAGTCAGTTGTGGAGAAAGGCAATGCCTTGAATAGATAAGCATCAGGACTATCCTGGAGTAGTGAGAACTGCCAAATTTCCAGTACTTAATGACTGGCTTCTTCCAAACCATTGCACCAAGAGACAGCCAAACTGTAGCATAGCTTCCAGAAGCCTAAGGCTGTATTCCTAGGATGACCCCAGCCCCATTAAAATGTCTGCCTGAGAATGCTCACCAACTGTCAGGAGAATTTACTGTTTGTTCTAGCCAACACTTCAAGATAGGCCACTGACCTCCCTTTCTTAGGGCATTTACTGAAAAGGACTTAAAATGATGAATTCTTCATATTTTTCTTTGAGATGTATATGTCTCTCCTACAGTTTAGAAGTATCTCCCTTAAGGATCTGAAAACCATTTCTTTGAAATGTAGGTATCAGGAAGGATAGGGCCTTTGTCTCTCATTCTCTGTGGGAGGATAGAATCCTGAGTTCTATAATGACCAGCTAGCAGACACAGCTAGCCTAATTGCATTTCCACTGACCAATCCTTTGTAATTTTTCATTTTTCTGATTCCACCTGAGTCCCCATCTAGTTCCCCTCCTTCATTCTTCCTTTAAAATGCCCAATCACCTCTGCACAAATCAGAATGGAGCTTAACTGCCCCCGCCCTGCAGTGGTTATGAATGAAATCTTTCACTGCTTTTGCTAATATGGCTGTGTTTATCTTAGTAGTCAGAATGTTAACATTTTTTGGTTTTTACTTTGAGAATGAGAGGTGAAAATAGACTTCTTTGGCCTTAGACAAGAATGATAATTTTGTGAAGGTGGAAATTGCTGTTTGAGAGCCCTCAGCTTGCTGTTTGAGAGGAAAATCAGGTGCAGGAAGTAACTGCTTCTCTAAATATTTTCCCCAGTGCTGAGCAGCAGGTACTTTGTCATGTAGTCAGATGTCTTTGATTCAGCTGGAAACAAAGTTATCACCCTAGCTGAAGGTCAAAACACTTTTTAGTAGGGCAGAAGAGCTGTGAAACTTGTAAAAGAATAGGTGTTTTAAGAGGTAGGCTAGAAAATACATTAGTGACTTCTGTTTCAGACAGTTCGAGTTTACAGTGTTAATCTTGTGAAATGAGGCTGACACCCACTTAGGCACCAGAGAGAACAAAACAAATTTAGGGTGGAAGCAAAAGAGGCATGAAGGATTTAGATTCAATAGAAGCCAGTCAAACTCATGTTGCTTATAAGGACTGTAAGTCCTTGGTAATGTTGTTCTTTGAATCTCAAGAATGAAAATTTGTCTGTTTCACAGAGGTGACATTACCTAGGAGAAACTTAAAATTAGCATGGTAAATTCAGTTTTATCAACCGGTTTGCCTTTTTACTATGAACTTGCTAGAATCTGCAGTACTAGGATTTCACTTAACTTTAATCCAACTCTTTGAGCCCAAATTCTGGTAGTTAGTATCAACAATACAGTATGTTTAATGTACACATCGGGGTGGCTAGCTCCTGCTCATACTGGAAACTGAACCAACTTCATTTGGCTAGATTGCCAATAAATCCAGTCAGTGCAGAATCAGTCACTGATACCTAGAGAGAAGGAACTGTTCATCTGATTCTATTTATAATTTGTAGAGGTGGCAGTGTGGCATGTGGCTGGGGTACAGTGGACCTAGGTTTGAGCCTTGGATAATCACTGGAGTCAGAAATCTGATTCAAGTCCTGCTCTGCCTTTTCTTCACAGAGTAAATGGGAAAACTGTTGGACTTTTCTGAGCCTCATTTTCCTAATTTTCAGGATAATGTCTGAAGTCCCTTCCAGCTATAGAATTGTCTCAGAAATTTTTCCCTATGGTAAAATATTTCAATATAATCTAAGAATTTTGCCAAAAGTTCCAATAATATGTACTATTTTGCATTTGTTTATAACACGTCATAAAATTACACCCTCTTAACAAATTACTGTAAGTATCTGTGTTATACAATCTATTGTTGAATCTTAGTACCCACTTTTTTCCCCCATTATTAAATTTTATCTGGCCTATGTAGCAAGACCAGAAATGCTAATTTGTGCTGTTGCTTTCTTGACTTTGGTATTGGTGTTTCTGATGGGAAAAGATTGAACTGAAGTAGGAGACTTCAGTTGCTTTTCACTTCTCAGGAGTCTTTACTTATATATGTCATTTATAAGTTATACAAAGTCTTTTTTTTTTTTTTTTTTTTTTTTTTTTTTTTTTTTTTTTTTTTTTTTTTTTTTTTTTTTTTTTTTTTTAGCTTTTTAGTATGTGGGTAGTTCCCTGACTGGGAATCGAACCCAGGCCGCAGCATTGACAGCGCCAGTGCCGAAACCTTAAGCCACTACACCATCAGGGAACTCCCTATACAAAGTCATTTGTTACCTAATTTGTTACATTTGTTTATTACCTAAAGTCACTTACAAATTAATGATTGGTAGTAGGGTCTTGATTGATGATATCAAAAACACTATAATGCCATACTTTTTTTTTTTGGGGGGGGGGGGGTTGGACCCTGGCTGGGAAGCGAACCCAGGCCATGGCGGTGAGAGCGCCGAAGCCTAGCCACTACACCACCAGGGAACCCCCTCATACTTTTAAAAATAATATTTATATAAACCATAAAGAATCTTACACATGTTCAGTAATCATAAATGGTTAGATTATATAGAAAAACCCAAAGAACAGGTATAACTATTATTATGAACAGTATCATTAGCAGACAGATAAAGACAATCAAACAAAATGGATTCTGAGTTCATTATCAGTCAGTCCATAGGTATACAGGCCTTGTCGATGTCTTGGGATAGCTCTCTACCTCTGGTGTCAGTGGCTTCTCGTCCTTGAGGAGTCTTGCTTTCTGTAGACAAGAGTAAATGTTTTTTCACAGTTAGGTTCCTGATAAGGTCCCTTCCAATGAAGTTGGAGAATGTCTTATTTAATGTCCTTTCTAATAAAAAAAAAAATCTCCTGGTGTTTAATGTCACATTTTTAATAGAAAAAATAGTAACTTGTGGAATAAAATGCAAACGGTACAAAAGAATACAATAGTAAAAAGTAAATTTTTTTTTTCAGTCAGCCCCATTTCTTAAATGAAGCTGTTAGCAGTTTCTGAACTTTCTAGAACTATTCTCTGTATCTATGTAAGCATACTTATCCCTTGCTTTGCAAATCTAAGGCAGTATAATACAGAGAGCATGTGTAGCTCTCTCTTCCTCATTTTTATGTCTGCATATTCATTGTATAATGAACCATGATTTATGGAACATTGACTTGTTTCCACTCTTTTGCTATTATAAATAAGGCTGGAATACACATCCTTAACCTTGTACATGTTTTTGTATACATGTGGGAATAAATCTGTAAGATAAATTCCTTGAAGTGGAATTGTTGGTCCTGAAGGTAAGTGCATTTCAAATTTTGATATATATTGCTGGATAGCTTAGCTTTTTATTTTTTAATCCTTAATACAACTCTAATGGAAACGCTGATATTGTTTTAACTTACAAATCAAGTAATTATTTGAATTATGCTGGCATCATATGATAGGGCTCCTGATAAATTTTATTATGATTTAATAAATACTCCAGATATTAATTAAAAAATTGTTTGTTTTAAATAAATAAACTTCTAATTTATGGAACACTGAGAGTGGAAATCCACAGTATTGAGAAACCAGTAAGCCTGTCAATTACAAAGGCTGTATGTTCTTTCATTACATCAAAGAATAAGGCATAATTTTAACATTGTATTGGGGAGGTATTTTTATTTATTTTAAATGATGGTTATAAATGTCTTTAACTTTGTTTATTTAGGGCACAGACCATCATGAAGGCTCGATTAAAAGGAGCACAGACAGGTCGAAACCTCCTGAAGAAAAAATCTGATGCCTTAACTCTTCGATTTCGACAGATCCTAAAGAAGATCATAGAGGTAGAATGAACTTGGCTTAGAACAGTCTTCATTTTGCAGATACCTAAGGGAAATTCAGCATGGCTTGTTGATATTTTTTCTTCAAGTTATTTTAATTAAATTGTTTTTCTTTCAAAAGTAAAAGTATTATAAAGTAGTAGGTTTCACACAGTTTAATAAAATAAAATCCAAACTCCTTAGTCTTGCCCACTAGCTTCCACTTGATCTTATTCTGGCCTCTGGCTGCCTCAGACCTTATTTGGCTCATTCTTTCTGCCATCCTCCTTTATGTTAGCTGTTTCTTCTGCCCCAAATCTTTCCCCAGAACATCCTATGAGTGGCTCCTCTTGACCATTCTGGTCTTTTCAGAGAGGCCACCCCTGCATCAGCCAATATGAAGTGACCATCATATTTACTGTTGTCACATCTTATTTTTATCATAGCATGTACTACTGCATAATATATTCTTATTTGATAATTTACCTCCACTAGAGAATTTAAGTTCCATGAAAGGAAGGACTTTGTCTTTTCAGCACTGTATTTCCTGTGCCTAGAACAGTGCTGGCACATAGTACATTTTAAGTTAATGCTTTCTGGATAAATGATGTGTGAATACAGAAGTACTATATAAAAAAAGTAAAGGTTTATTCCCATATGTCCCTCCCGCTAGCCTCAACTATCCTCCTTTCATTCCCCAGAGAAGTTCTGTGTGACACTTTGGTCTAATAGCCATTCAGTCTTCCTCCCTCCCTCCCTCCCTCCCTTCCTTCCTTCCTTCCTTCCTTTTTGGTAGCTATACCAAAAGTATTGTTTTTATAAAGCATATACCAAAAGTATCATGTATGGCTATCATGTCCACACACAGTGTTTTTAGTAATAAACATGCACCTATTTTATATATATATATATATAATTTTGTAACATTTCCTGCCTGCGCCCCATGAGAATGTGCCCTGCTTTCTACATCAATACATATAGATCTGTCTCATTCTTTATAATAGCTGGATGTTACTCCATTGCATAGATAATGGAATTTAACCATTTCTCTATTGATGGATGTGCAGTTTTACCATTTTGTGGGGGAGGGTATTCTTTTAAATCTTATGTGAGTGTACACTAGCATCTCTCTGGAAAAGAACCTTAGACTCTCAAGGATATAGTCATTTAAATGTTTGATAGATAACTGCCAAAGTGGCCTCCACATTGTTATGCTAATTTATGTTTCTACCAAATGATTAGTGGGAGGGCCTATTTTCTTAAATTCTTAATTAGGTAGTCTTCTTTTTTCATTTGTTGCCAATCTGGGGTTAAAATTGTTATTATTTTAATTTGCACTACTTTGGATTATTTGTGAGGTTGAGCATCTTTTTGTGCTTAGTGGTAATTTGATTTTCTTGGTGAATTTATTTTTTGGTACAAGTTATATGTATTTCTAGGTAGTGTATAAAATTCTAGAAGTATTTTCTCTGAAGTATTTTGCTTATCTTTTAACATTTTAAAAAATGATGCCTTAATTTTTATGTGGCCAAATCTGTTAGTCTTTTTTTTCTTTTTTTATGGCTTTTGGGTTACATACAATGATTAGAATGGCCTAAAAAAATTAGGAACATATTCTATTTTCTTTTGTTATTTTAGTGAATTTTTTTTAAAACCTTTAATACTTTCTGAATTTTTTCTTTTTTTGTTTTTGGTGTGATGTGAGGAGGTAGTGATTTAGCTTTATTGTTTTGTAAGCAAATGGCCAGTTAAATGATCTCTTTAGATCACCACATTCCCATATAGACTAGGGGCTGTTTCTGAATTCTGTTCCATTTCACTGTCCCAGTATCTGTCCCTGTACCAGATTTATTTCCTTAGCCTAGCTGTACATTTCTAATACATGGTAAGATTATTTTCGATACATCTGTCTCAGTGTTTCTTCTCTTTCAAAAACATTATTGGATAT
This sequence comes from Lyroderma lyra, assembly GCA_004026885.1. Taxonomy (NCBI): domain Eukaryota; kingdom Metazoa; phylum Chordata; class Mammalia; order Chiroptera; family Megadermatidae; genus Lyroderma; species Lyroderma lyra. The sequence continues at coordinate 187,910 of PVJL010000637.1, read as the reverse complement.
TTTTGAAAGTTTTTTTTTTTTTTTTCAAACATTCAATATTTCCATATATATTTTAGACTCGCTGTGCCATTAGGATTTTGACTGCATTGCAGTGAATTTAGGAAATTAATTCGAGTAATCGTCACGGACCCTTTTAGGAATAACATAGTTCCTGCAGTCAAGGTTTGGTTTTCTATTTCTTAATCTCTTTAGTTCGATGTTTTAATTTATAAAACTGGTTTTGCAGCTAGTGAGCATAATCAAAACTATGAAGCAGAATTTGGAGATTTTTATTATGCTTTGATAATTGTACCATTATTAAATCAATATTTACGTGCGCATCAAAGTCCTGATGGTTATTAAAGGAACACAATTATACCATGATTTTTCCTTGTAAAAACTTGGTTGAGTTGGCTGTTCGTTATGCTTTCCAGACTAAGATGTTAATGGGTGAAGTGATGAGAGAAGCTGCCTTTTCACTTGCTGAGGCCAAGTTCACAGCAGGAGACTTCAGGTAAGAAGACTAAATGGGGTGTTTTCAAAATCTATGTGCTTTCATGTTCATAATTTCATTTAAAAGCCATTTTAAAGATAAGATAAGCTTTAAAGACAATTAATATACTAGCAATGATGAGCAAGAACACTTTTAACCCTATCTGCTTAACACTATTGTCTTTACTACCCACATATATCTGTTACTTACTTGCAGACACAGAATATTTAGTATTTCATAGCCCATTTTCATTTAACATTGTATCATAATTTGTTTTCAGTTAGCCCCATAATCTCTCTTTAGAGTCACCATCATTTATTACCCTTTTCTCCTAATAGTGGAACTTTGGGTTGATTTTCAGATTTTTGGATTATTAGAAAAGGTGCCATGAACATCTTCATGCATATATATTTCTATTTCCATTGAATTACTTCCTCAGGATACATTTTTGAAAATGGAACTGGTTGTTTTAAGGGCATGAATTTTATGGCTTTTTTCATGTCAGTATATGGTTTTCAAAGCATACAAAATGGTTTAGTTAATTGCTTTACAAAGGCATTTTGCCGATTTACATGTTATGTGATTCCCCAGAGGAGGTAGACAAGGTAAGCATTATTTTCGGTGGTATGTGAATGTGTTTTAGAGTGGTTGTGAGGAAAACACTTTATGATAATAGTAGGTGGAGAGTCAAAGCCAGATGGAAGTTAGGTTCTAGGACTTAAAGGAATTGAACACCTGCTTAGCCAAATCGAGAAGGGAGGAAAATTTAATTTCCTCCAGAGTACATGAGTGAAATAAAAATCCCTGAAGTCACATCTGTGTATTACATGTCTGTCTGAAAACTCAAATAATCCATGTATTTTAAAACCATTGTTGTTTCCTTATGGCTAGTGTGTTTTTGGGTTTTTTTTAGCTTTTTTTTTTTTTTTTTTTTTTTTGGTATGTGGGTAGCTCCCTCACTGGGAATCAAACCCAGGCCGCAGCGCTGACAGCGCCAACGCTGAAGCTTTAAACCACTACACCATCAGGGAACTCCCTATGGCTAGTGTTTTGAATATTGTTCTTTCTTTGCTCTCTGAGGCCCTCCTCTGGAAGCAGTGATTGTTCTCCTTTTCTGGAAAAAGACAGTTAACAAAATATACTTAATTGTGATCTCTCCCGCATATTGAAATTATCGGATGTGTCCCTAGAGGTTTATTTCTTACTCTAAAAACTCAGCCTAAATCAAGACCTTTCACCCCCTGCAGCACCACAGTTATCCAGAATGTAAATAAAGCCCAAGTGAAGATTCGAGCGAAGAAAGATAATGTAGCAGGTAACTTTTCAACCCTTTAGAACCCTGTGGGCGAAAAGATGACATTTTAAAATTAACCTGTTGTTAGAGCGAGATCTTGATTACCACTTAATCTTTTCTATTTAAAACAAGGAGTTTGGCTTTACCTGGTAAACTCCTTGTAACTGGTGGTTGCCAGCAGATTGAGGTGGGGGAAATGGGGAGGAGAATTCAGTTACACAAGATGAATGCATGGTAGAGATAAGGTGTACTGTACAGTGCCGATAAAATAATACCTGTTGTGCACTTAAAAACTTAAGAGGATAGATCTCGTGTGTGAGTGTACACACAGAGGAAAAGGGACACAAAAGAATCTTTTGGAGGTGATGAGTGTGTTTATTACCTTGAATGCAGTGATGGTATCATGGGTGTATGCATTATGTTAAACTCATCAAAATGTATACATTAAATATACGCAATTTTTATATATTAAATATACCTCAAAGCTGAAAGGAAAAAAACTAACAACAAGATCCCTCATTACTCAGGATAATTTGATTTTTGAATAGGAATGAACACTTAAGGTTAGTTCCTAAATTCATTCCTTGAAACCAGTTGCAGAAAATCTCTTTTTTTTCTGTTAAACAGGTGTTACTTTGCCAGTATTTGAACATTACCATGAAGGAACTGACAGTAAGTGTGAAACTTTATGTTAGTGTCTCTCTCTGGCTTCTGATTTCTCTTTAAATGAACCTTGTTCTGGAAAATGGTGCTAGAAAGAGAATTCCAGCATTAGTGCCTTCTTACCTGTTAGAGTCAGGACACTAGCTCATTGGTTAATCAGAAAGGTGTGTCATTAAAGATTGTACATGTCTTAAAATATTTTATTTCTACCTAGATATACGAGGGCTGTCCAGAAAGTATCCAGCCATGTAATATGAAAAACAGGTATTGTGGCTGGATTTTTTCTGGACAGCCCTTATATATAAATGTACAGCCATTTAAGGTTATGGCTGGCTGAGTATGAATCCACTGATTAGACTTCCATGTTGTCTTTCTGCATAAACCATACCCCTGGTGCATTATTTGTAATTTCCATTTTGGGTTTCTCTAAAGTAGAATAAGATCTTAGACACTGTGATGCAGTCTGACTGCTAAATCTTGCTAGACTTTTATAGCTCTGTTTTTATAATTGTGTAACCTTTTCCTAATTTGACAGCATTTTGGGGGTAGAAACACTTCACGGAACACTAAAGTAATCAACTTTTTTAAATTATAGAAACAACAATATTTTTTCTTCGGCACTTATCTTTTATTGGTTCATATAAAATATTTAGTGCAGCTCAAACAAAGTAGTAGATCATTCTAGAGTCACCTGTTAACAGAATGTGTCATTATTCTGGGACATCAGGCAGTATGACCTACAGAGGGAATGGGGTACATTGGTTAATCCAGCAATCTGATGAAATGAAGGCTGCCTAAAATCTTCTCCTATAGTTAGAATAGTATCCTTGTGGAAGACATTTCAGTGGTGTGTCCTGTAGTGTTTGGGGAGAAAGACGGCCACTTCCTGTTTAACAGGAATTGTGAATTTGTTTTTCCACTTTGGTATTGTTCTGACTTACCTTCTTTTGGGGAATTTTATGGGAAAACTATTAATGTACATGTAAATTACACATATTGACTGGTTCTTTCAGGTTATGAACTGACCGGTTTAGCCAGAGGTGGGGAACAGTTGGCTAAATTAAAGAGGAATTATGCCAAAGCAGTGGAACTACTGGTGGAACTAGCCTCACTGCAGGTAGGTGGCAGAAGAGCTGGAGAACTGCTGCAGATGGATTTCTAATACTTGAGTGCAGGAAATTCAGGCCTTGAATCAGGGCATACTGTACCTAGTACAGTTTTCATGACCCTGTGTGAAACTAGCCCAAGGCATTCTGATTCCTGAAATGAGCTTTGTCCTTCATTACTAGCAAAAATGTTTGAGCAGTGGTATAGTTTGACTCTGCTAGATGAGAACAGCAACAGTCAATACCAGATTTAAATGCAAGTGTCGCATGGTTTATGCATGAAAGCCATGTTGTTTCCTTTGTGGCCAGTCACTAGTGCATGATTCTTTTGCCATTTTTGAAACTTTAGGTGAGTCTGAAGTAAATAAATTACAGCATGGAAATAGTATCGGCTTTATGGAAATACCATGAGAATTTTTTTTTTTTTAAATATGTTGAAAAGTAGTAATCTTGGTTTTCAGATGTTCTCTGCAAGTGCAGCCTGAGTGGAGTCAAGTGAACAGGGCCTGATTGGGAAGAATTTGTGCTTACATAATTTGTCCTCTTATTTCAGACTTCCTTTGTTACTTTGGATGAAGCTATTAAGATAACCAACAGGCGTGTAAATGCCATTGAACATGGTGAGTGCAAGCTGATGTAAGGCCCTTTGTTCATGCAGTTGTCCGTGCTTCCATGATTGTTACCTAACTGATGGGAATCGGGCACTGAATGCAAGGTGGACGAGACTGCCCACAGTGGGAGAGGCAGTGAGTCATAGTGCAGCAAGGTGTTAAGTGCTTTGATAGAAGGATATGTATGATTTGGGGGGAGTTACCGAGTGGTGAGTTAAAAATTATGGAATATTTTGTTCATTTGTGGTCATACATGAATAAAGGGTGAAAACTTTCTCAAGAGCCTTAATGTTTTCTTTAGTTCTTTCCAATGACTGAATGATAGATCTCTTGGAACACATTAAATAGATAACTTTAAGCCCCTCTCCCTTAGGCCTTATGTCTTGTTCTGGTGCTGTTTTTGATTTCTAAAAATAACTTTTTCCATTTGATGCATTTATTTTCTATCTCATTTCATTATTTTAAAACTATGACTGCTTAGTATTAATAGAATACTTTTTGCTCAAGAAGCTCAGTTTCATTAAAAGGAACATTTATTTAATTTTATGGTTAAGGAAAGAAAATGCAAATAGCAAGGAAATTATTTTGCTTGGACTCTATTAGCTTTAAAGAAGTTACCTCATTTTTTAAAAAACTTGCAGAACATTTCCGCAGAACATTTCCTAACTATTTGCTAGTGCCAGGTGTTGTACATAGAATTGGGAGCAAAACAAACTGGGTAACATAATAGTTCCAGCTTTCAAGGAGCTCACATTCTAGAAACAGTATAGGCAAATTCTATATGACTGATACAAAACTCAACTTAGTGCATTCTCTCTGCTTCGGTGCTTGTGGATTGCTATTAAACATTTGTGGTTCAAATGTTATATATTCATATAAATTCAGTAGATTCACTGTTGTATATATCATGGTCCAATATTATCTGTCCATAGAAGGGCATATATAAAAATACAGTAGTTACTTTGGGGTGGTTAGACTATACTTCATGTCTTTTTATTTTCTAAGTTTTCTGCATGAAATGTACATTAATTTTACAATTAGGAAAAGTATTATACAAATGAGAACTGGCAATTTGAAAAAAGGTTTGAAGTTTTCATGTGTATATATTTTTTTAAACCCTAGTCATCATTCCCCGGATTGAACGTACCCTTGCTTATATCATCACAGAGCTGGATGAGAGAGAGCGAGAAGAGTTCTATAGGTTTGTTGGAATTGGCAGTTATTGATCATTTTGTTTCCCATTTCCAGTCTCAATTTGCTGAGAAACTTGTTGGCTTATGTTCTTTAGAATTAGCACAACTTGTATTTTATTCTGATAAATAAGAAACATCATTGCCAAGGGCTGCACATACCTAAATAAAATATGGCATCTCCAAAAGCTTTGGCCCTTCAGAGAAGCTATTGATAGACTTTCTTACTCTTTAAAATGAACCATTGATTTAGATTGGGTGTCTCCCACGTAGAAAGAAACTGGAATTAGGCAGTCAACCAAAATGTATTGCATGTTGAGTTATGTTCCAGGAGAAAGTGTAAAGTACTTGGGGCATTATGTAACAGTATAAATCATACCCTTAGAGAATTAACACAGTATTTGGAGAAAAATGATGCATATATATAATTGGTTGTGAACATTAGAGCTAGTAGGGACAATAAATACTAAATAGGTGCTGTACAGGGGTCAGTTTATCAGGTTCAGAGAAGTGCAGGGTGGATGGCAGTGAAGGCAGGCATATTCAGGGAAAACATGGCCATCATGGACCTTGAGTAGTATCTGAGTATGATTTATAATCCTCAAAGGTTATTTAGTTTCTGTCCTTCAGTAATGATCCAAATGGAATGATCCGAAGTTTTAATAAATGTCTGAATGCTCAAAAATCTGTTCCATTATCAGGGAATGGATTTCAGAGTTCATTCACCCTGGGATAGGAGCTTTAAAATGAGTAGCTTAAAATGTGTGTATTCTACCTCATTCTTTTTTTAAATGGGTTATAAATTACTGAAATTGAAATGAATAAAATTTGTTTTAGTTTGTAGCTGTTTATCCTCATTTTAAAACTAGGAGAAGGCAAATCTTAGTACTGAAATAGCACTCAGAATTCCTTTATTTTACAGGTTAAAGAAAATACAGGAGAAGAAAAAGATTCTCAAGGAAAAATCTGAGATGGAGCTGGAGCAACGGAGGGCAGCTGGAGAGGTGATGGAGCCTGCTAATCTTCTGGCTGAAGAGAAGGACGAGGATCTTCTGTTTGAATAATCTTTCTTGCTCTGGTTCTTTCAGAAGCCCCAACAAGGCACCGTTTTAGTTCACGGTGTGTAGGTTTGGTATGGGTGGGTGGCTGTTTTTTGGCCTAAGAATTTCACTGTAAAATTTCCCTGGGTATCTGTTTATGGGATTACCTTTGCAGAATCATAACTCAGCAACCATTATCACAGATGAGATTTATAGACTCTGCCTGGGAACTTGTAGAACTTAATTCTGCAAAAGTATCACCCTGTTTCCTTTGTATCTGTGTTATAAGTGATGATTGGCTTACCAAGCACATTAGGAAATTCCTGTTAGGAAACAGCAGTGGCCCCAGGCAACACCTGTGGGCTAGCTACTTCTGGCATACCCTTGGTTCCTCTCCACTCGCACACCTTGGCGCCTTGTTCGAGATTGTCGCACCATCCTTGTGTCACCTCTCCTCAAGTTTTATGAAACTTTCACTTACTTTTCTTTGCATGACAGGTCTCTGTCCTGGGAGCAGTTTTGCCAATTTCATGTGACTACAGTATAAACAGTAAAATGATTAAAAATGAGTTGTTCTTTTTTTTAAAAAAAAGTCAATTAAGGAACCAGAACCTGTATCTGTGCCAGTGGGGGGGTCATTCCCCCATGGTGGAAAAATAAATATTTTGTGTTTCACCTAGAGGTTCCAACAGACTCGACTTCTGGCAAAAATTTGAAGACAGGGTGGGTGGTCATTGTATATGCTGAAACCTTGAATGGCAGAGGATATAACCCAGCAAGACAAGTACTGAGTGACTTTTTTTTTATTTGAAATATAGTTTTACTTTTCATTTTTACAATACAGTGTGCAGTATGACATCTCAAAATAACAAAGTGTGGATACAGGATAAGAGTACAAAGGATTAACAATAAATGTCTGAAAGTTACCTTTATTAAGGCTAAATCCCTGGTTCATATTTTCCACACATTCAGAAAATTACATTCAAATTATTCCTTATCAATATTTATTCCTTAGGCCATGAGAAAAGGAAAAAAATCCAGACATTAGATTTTCACAGAAAGCAAATCTGGATTAATCTATTCTCCTTTACATTTGTTTTGACTTAAGAAAATTTAGTAAAGGAAGTTATTTCCTTATTTGAACTAACGTGCATTTCATTAGCTATTGCTATCATTCCTATAAGTGGTTAAGACCTCCCCCACATTGGGGTCTCCAAATCAGAACCATAGAGGGACAGGAAATGGAACTGACCAGAGTGGCTCAACAAACAGGTGTATATAGCAAAGCTTTTCTCCTATCTCAAGGAAGTCAGCAACAATTCAGTTTTCATGTTGCATAGGGGCTGTGGAATAGCACTAGGATTGAGAAAAGTTTGGGACATAGTATTTCTATCCCTCTACCACTGCTGATGAGGAATGAACTTTGTAAGACTTTACTGACCCCTAGAATATCTTTTGTCACCTTAGCCTTCCTAAAAGTATACCATGGCATGGCATGTGCCTTGGTAGGAGATTTGCTTGTTAAAGCATACCTATGTCTGGGTAGTACATGGTCCTTAGTGTGGCCCAACAATCTGCATGCTAACTCAGGGACTGGCAAACAGCCACTTACTGACACTACCTGACATCTCAGTCTAAATTCAAACTGCCAACATTTTAGATCTTAGGGTTGAAAATAGTTGTCAGTTACAATAAGCAGCTCACAAAACTCCACTGCCTACCACAGACTACCTTTCATTCCTGAGGAGAGTAAAATGGAAAACTAAAAAGATGAAGTGCTTATACTCCTTGGCTTTCAATGCTGATAAGTCAGTGTGAGCTTTGCATTTCCTGCCGTAAGCTGGGAGTGCTTTAAGACCTGAAGAGACAGTGTGCCTTTCTCTTAACCTTCCTAAGAAACATCATCTTGAACTATTTCCACATAAGACACACTCCACAGCCAACCTTGAGGCCATGCATATCTAAATAGAAAAAGGCAATATATAAACTGTCTAAATTTGTTCAAATAAAATGTGGAAGAGAAAAAATATATACATGATACCAAGACAAACTACTCATAAAAACAACTGCTTATGTTAAATTAAGTGAAAACTCAGTATTATTCCAGTGTTTAGCTTTGAGAACAGGAAATGCTGTAAAGTCATAAAAATAAAACCAAGACATTCACATTTGAGGTTGTTTTGTCACACATCACACCCCTAAAGGCTTGAAAAGACTACAAATTATTTTCCATGACAAAAATCCCATTAGCTTAAACACATGATTTAACAAGCTGTTGCATTCTGGTCATAAGAGGCAGACTCTGTTAGGATAAAAAACTGTATGTGCTTAACCTCCACCCCATGTTCTTTTCCTAAAATGTTCAAATGACTTTCAGGTCATTCTGATCTCAAAGTCAATTGTCATAGTATTTCCCTCAGATATATATATAATTTTATTCCAATGCTGCACAAGTGTTATCAATGATCATTTGTCAATCTATTAAATATTAGTATATAGTACAGTAGCTATATTTATCACAGAATTCCAGTTTATTACCTACATATTAGCAGTCATCAAATTATACTGTGCTCCTATATAAAAATGCAAAAACTGTCAAATGTGCTATGTCATCTCATGCATATAAAAAACTATTTGCATCATGAGAAATAGTCAACACAGTTTACATCACCATCTGAATGGCAATTCTTAAAAATTAATTTACACATTCTATTGTACTCTGCAGATTACAGAAAGAAAGCAAGGTTATCAAATCAGTTGTGAGAATTTAAGGAAAACTCAGAAAATCAAAATGATCAGCCTATGTTGTATATAAGTTTAACAAGATCAGAGTGTTGAGTGTGCAATAAAGTCTGATCCACCAACTTTGAGCTAAAAAATTGGTGCTTCTAACGGAATGTTTGTCAAGAATTAAAAGACACATGAATTCAAGACTAACAGAGTAGCTCCAGACCAAAGTGGCACCTTAAAAAAAAAGCTTAGGAAAGTATTTCTGATGACCACCTTCTAACCAAATACTGTTTTGCCCAGTGCCCAGAAGCACAGTGCCTACCCCATACCAAATTCCCATGAAATCATTAAGTTAACTGTTAAATAACATCAATATTTATGACTGAGACATGAACTGTTGTGTATATACGTGTTTTTTTCATGGAAATATGACCAGGCAGAAAAGACAGGTGAAAAAAAGTCTTTACATGGGTAAAATGGAAGTGCTCTGTTAAAAGCTTCCATTTAGAATCCCCAAATGAGGCAAGACCATCTAAAAGCCATAGAGAGTAAAGACTACTGTGCACAAACTGCCCAAAGGGGTTTTCTTCTCACTGGTTTGAGATGTAAGAACAGGTCTGTCACCTTATCCTCAGTATTACTGAAGCATCAGTTACCTTCATACTGGCGGTTTGCCAGATCAAGTCCAATCATGCCACAGAATGAATGTTTCCTTCACCTCAGCCAAGTGGAGGGCACCCACTGAGGTTCAGTATCAAGTTTGTTAATTAACCTAAGCAATTCCTGATAGGCTTTATCAAGATCTGAATTCACAATTGCCGTGTCAAAGTAGTGGCCATTGTTTTGCTCCATCTCTCTAGTCTTCTCAATGATTTCTCTCAACTCTTCAGGCTGCAAAGAGTAGATAAAAACTGAGGTTAACTCCATTCCTTACCAAAATACACAAGTCAGAGATAGTCAAGGAACAAGAAATTTGCTTTTTTTCGATCTCTCAAAACTCCTTCCCCAACCATGTCATGTTGTATCATTTGCTTTGGCATCTTCAGGACTTCACACTGTGAACCACAGGGGACTCAAGAGAATATGCTTATACTAGTTAGGTTTTCATATATTTGTCTTACCCACAAAACTAAAGCCTTCAAGATCAGACTGTTACTTTGCATTCTCTACAGATACTCATTTTCAACATTTTTAAGGCATCATAACCTTTTCCTAAAAATAACACCTTCCATAACAGTGAACCTTTCTGGTTGGAGCAAGGGTGGCAGGACCCAAAGCGCTATCTACTCCTGGCTCTATGAAGAGCCGCTGCCCTTTATATCTATCTGCTGCAGTTAGGCAAAGTAAACATTAATGGAGAAGCAAAGGGTCAACAGAATGGGTATCTTTCTATGAAAATACTGCTGGTCAATCCAAGATTTAATCATCAAATACAGGTGACCCATGAACAACAAGGGTTTTAACAAGACAGGCTCATTAATAAGCCAATGTTTTTCAATAAATACCTGTGACTGTTTTCGATCTATAAATGGGGAAGCTCAAGGAGGCAGATGGGTTGACTGTATGTATTGATCAATGCCATTTTATATAGGGGACTTAAGCATTGCAGATTTTGGTATCTGCGAGGGGTCCTGGAACCAATCCCAGTGGATACTGAGGGCAGTTAAGTTTTTGAGGAGTCAGTGTTACATGTGATTTTCAATTGCACAGGGATCAGCACCCCTATATATGTGTTTTTGAGAAACATTCAGCTTAATAACGATAAACTGTTATTCTGTTTTTAATACAGAAAGTCTTTAAGATGCAAAAAGTATCCTAAGAGTTTGGGAAAGATACAGAACAGGCTATTTTGAAATACTAGGTAATAGAAATAACGGTTTCACATCTATTAGCAGGTGGCAAAGCTTTATGCAAAACTTATCCAGGACCCACTGATTATCAGGTACTTGTGTTCGAGAAAGTGAAATGCCCCCAAATCACCCTTGTCAATGAAGAGGACTAATTAAACTCAAGTTCAAATGAGATATAAAAGTCACATATTAATACTGTATTGGACCCACAACACAAAACAATTTGTATCATTCAACTGGTTGAACTTCTGTAACAGTAGGAAAACATACCAGGTCGGGCAATTAATTTCATGAAGTCATCACAGAAAAAGTGCTGCATACCTCATTGCTGAATATCACTATGGTCACCTTAGAAGTACTCCCCTTGGGAAGCTGTGCACAAATGCTAGCATCTAGTCCACCCTTCAAAGCAATCTTGGAACTCTTTCTGGAATGGCCATCAGAGCTGCTGTCAGACCCAACATCTGACAATTAAGTTCGCAAAGTTGCCACCTTGCGCTTACGTTGGCAGCACGGTACAAAACTTGGTAAGGTGTCAGCGCATGGTGGCAAGTTTGCGAACTTAATTGTCAGATATTGGGTATGACGACAGCTCTGATGATCATTCCAGAAAGAGTTCCAAAATTGCTTTGAAGGGTGGACTAGATACTGGCATCGCTGCACAGTTTCCCAAGGGGAGTATTTTGAAGGTGACCATAGTGATATTCAGCAATGAGGTATGCAGCACTTTTTCTAGGATGAGTGAAATTAATTGTCCGACCTCATATTAAACACATGTCAGCTCTGGCTTGTCCTGAGGCAGTTTCTTGTGTGGCTAATCTTCATTCTGGAATGCTGTATATCTGGCTATCATACACAGAATCCTTTGTTCTGTAGCAGAGGCTCTACTATACTATTGCAACCAAACACACTGACATTCTTGCTAAAACTTACATCTACTCGAAGCTCAAGATTATTGAAAGAACATTCCAGAACTCAAAACAGAATCTAAACTTTGTGGTGCTAGGACTGAAATGTAAATGTTAAGTTTCACATTCTTAGATATATTCACATCATTTTTTCTTCATCAAATTTAAGGCATTATTTCATCTTTTGCCAAAATGCTTATATCATTTATTTAATTCCTCTTATTTTTCAAATTATAATTCAGGAGTAAGAGGACACAAAATATTTTTGCTCAAAAATTTTTGGACTGCAAAAAATTAAGACTATAGGGAAAACTGACCATATCAGCATACTATCAAATTACTACTCTCGAGCTCCCATTTTAATAGAAAAGATTCCAAGATTCAGAGTACAATCAGATAACTGATTGTTTATATTTTGCACCCAGTGAAGAACACCATCACTTTACTAGCTAACACAATTTCACTGAATTAAAACTGAAGATCAGTTTTTACTCAATATTTCTATTGTGTAAGTGATAAAGGACTACTGGAAATAGCAAAAAAGATACAACAGGAGAGGAGTTAAAAGGTAATCAAATACACCACCCTCTACCCAACAACTGTAAAATATACTCTCTTACTTATGTGCATGGAACATATACCAAGACAAACAGATTTTTGGTAGTAAAATAAGGTTCAACACATTGTGAAAGAGTATGTCCTCTGACCACAATGGAAATATAAATCAAAATTTTTTTAAAATCTCAAAACAGGTAGTAATTTCACGCTTCTAAATAACTCATGACTTAAAAGAAGGAAGTAACATAGGGAATTAGAAAATATTTCTAACAAAATTATAACTTAAAAAACCCTCAAAATTTGTAGGATGCAACTGAAGAACTGCTTAGAGAAATTTATAATTACATTATTAGAAAAGAAGAAAGGTTTAAAAATTATCTAACTTTTCTTCAGACAGTAGAGCAAGTATAAATTGAAGCTGAAGTAATTATAAGGCAAGATTAAAAAAAGACAAGTCAATTAAATAGAAAACAGACCAAAATATACAGAAAATTAACAAAGATAAAAGTCCCCTTAGTTCTTTTTCTAAAGTGTTTTGATTTTCCTTTTAATTTCCATATAAATGTTATCGCTTCTCAGCCTTTTGGCTAAGATAAAGTGTAATTTCCATATACATTTTAAAATCATGTTTTCAATTTGTACAGTAAACCCTGGTGTTTTTTTTTTTAAATCAATAACAGTTTTTTGGATATATAATTTATTTACTCATTTAATCCCCCCATTTAAAATGTACACTTCAATAGTTTTTAATATAGCCATAGAGTTGTGCAATCAATATATCACGAGAATAATTTCATCACTCCCACCCACTCCAAAATAAAAACCTATACCCATTAGCAACCACTCCCCATTTTTTACCAACCCCCAACCCTAGGCAACCACTAATCTATTTTAGGTCTCTACTGACTTGCCTATCCTGGACATTCCACATAGTGGCATAATACAATACATGGTCTTTTGGGATTAGCTTCTTTCACTCATACAATGTTTTCAAGGTTCATCCATGTTGTACCATGTAGCAGTACTTCATTTCTTTTTAGGATTGTTTTTCAAGACTTAAATATAATAAAGCTACAGTAATCAAGACGGTGTGATATTAACATAAATACATAACAGAGTTCAGAAATAACCTACCCCTGGCCCCGCTACTGCAAATTTGGTCAGGTCATTTTTTACAAAGATGCCAATGGGAGAAAAGTCTTTTTCAAGAAATAATTCTAGCACAACTGGATGTCTACATGTGATTAAAACAAATGAAGATGCAACAATATGGCAGCATGAGAGGGACATCGAAAAACTCCTGTGGAGATTACAATTAAGAAAACACCTATATCTCAACCAAGGACCCTCTCTACACATTGCACAATCACAGCTAAGAAACCCACTTGCGGCATTAAGGTACCCACAGGCGGGCAGAGGTTTAAACAAAGGAGAAATAAAAGGGAAGAGCGGGACACGGTTGTGTGAGTCCCCGCTTGGAACTCTACCGCTGGGGGTGGGGGGAGGAAGAAGGTGGAAGGAGAACGCACCCGTCCTCACTCAGTCTGTGGGACATAGAAAAGGGGGCCCACAGGCAGGGCGTGAGATACTGCAACCCCTCACTCTGGCTCCAGGAGGTGCAGACTGGTCCGCAAACCCCAGTGGCTGAACTTCACTCTGGTTTCTAGAGGAGGGGGAGAGGCTGAAAAAAGATGTCCTGCGTGGCAGCAGGAGGGCTGGTGGCTGTGGCAAACAGTCAAGAATCAAAGGAAAGGAGTGTGGCTATTCTTGTGATGACTTTTAAGGAGCTTTCAAGGAAGAGTGTTATCACTTGTTTTTATGGCTCTTATGGAGATTTAAAGGCAAAGCAAATGAAATGAAATCTGAGTGATTCCTCCATTAAATAGAAATATTTTAAAAATCAGCAAAAACCAAGAAAAAGTGTTTTGTTATTCTGATATAGCAGATCACGTTGCAGCTTCTGTTTCACACATTTAAGTAAAAAGTTACTACTTTCTGATTAACATATCAGTGTTACCATTTAATTATTAATGTTTAGTATAACATGGACTACAGCTCAACCACCTACAGTATCTAAAATAATTGGAACATTTTTTCCATTTCAGATCAGGTGAGAACAACAATGGGAGGAGACTAGAGAACATAACATTTTAATGAGAAAAAGGACGAGAACAAGCGGAGCACTTTAACACTGGCCCCCTGCGTACAATACCTACAGAGCAAAGCAGGCAATCCCTAGCGTCTGCCGAGACCTCTCTGTGTGGGGCATCACACGATCCCCGTGGGAAAGAACATGCTGTGCAAAGATGAAGGCAGTGTTAGGGAATGCCAAAGCTTACCACACCCTTGGGATCACAACAGGGCCTGAGTGGAGCAAGAGAAACCCCCTTATTCGCAGAGCTGTGTCAGTCCAACAGGAGATAATCTGGAGGAAAGAGTAATCAGTTGGAAAGCTCAAACTGATGCAGCTTCTGAGCACTGTGACGTATTAGGCCATGATGTTGATTGTCAATGGAAAAGTGTAACAGTATGGTAACTTTACCTTCGGATTCTTGCCCTCTTTAGCCAGTAATGCTCGGAGTCTTTCTTGTGAAGGGGGGGCAATGAAAATAATATATGGTTTCAAGTCTGAGTTCCGGAGAGTCTTCAATGACTGAAAAGAAATTTTTGATCTTTAAAATAATTTTCATCATTTAACGACTCAATAATATACCTGAAACATAATAATGCCATTATTAAAAAGAAAATTACCTGTATTTCCATACATCTTCATAAAAAAAATTTCACAATATTTTAAGATCCTACCATTCACAGTAAGAATATATGTATTGTACCTATAAAATCACGCAGACAGGCTTGCTCTTTTTATGTAATGAAATAAAAATGAATGACGCTGAAAGTTTACAATTATGTGATGCTAAAATACCTTGCTAATGAGATCACATACAGATTATAATAACCATATTAAAAAGCCATTTTAGATGAATTACAAATGAGCAGTCATCTTACTATGTGCCAGGGTATAAATGCAAGCATAATCAGAGAAAAAAATCTAGTTATCCAAACAGCAGACTAGTTGAATTAGGAGATTGTGCTTTTCACCTTGCCTTTACTACTGCATGACGGTGTGCCCTTAAATTGTCAAATAATATAAAGAATTCTAAGGAAATTTAGTAAAAACGTTTCTCTTAAATGTTTATAATTGAAATAGTAGAGACTAAACTTTATGTCCATTAAAAAACAAAAAAACCCGAATTACTATTTTAGAAAGCCATTTTAGAGTCAATTCTCTTCAACATACATGTCTTCAGTGACCACTGCCTGTGTTTCCTGAGTTGATATATGCAGTAGATTCTACTACTTGAAGTTTTGTGCTGAAGCTGTCTAGCCTAGAAAAAGAAAATTTTTCCACAACAGACACAATCTTAAAAATCCTAAATTTCTAAAAGTATTTTACTTTTCAATCGAAATTAAAGAAGCAATTGTTAGGAATTTTTAAAGTTTTGGCTTAGTCTGTCAAATACAGAAACCAATGGAGATTTAAATATTTAATACAACCAAACATCATGATACTTGCTAATACTTGAACTATGGCATTTATTTATTTATTTATTTATTTATTTATTTTGTATGTGAGTAGCTCTCTGGATGGGAATCGAATCCAGGCCGCAGCGCTGATAGCACCGGAGCCTTAAGCCACTACACCACCAGAGAACTCCCATGAACTATGGCATTTAAAACCATAAAGATGACCTCTATAGTAATTTTTCTCAGCTTGAAAGCAAAAAAGGAAAATTCTTTTATAATCTCTAAAATACTTAGAGGACTACCTGTACCTACAGTTACTATATTTTAAGTTTTAGAAAGTATGTATGTATGTATATGTAGGTATGTATGTATTTTACTCTCTGAGGAAACTCAAAGAGATTTAGCAACCTGTCTGATTTCATACAGAGAAGCACTGGGAAAAAACTGTATGAGCACGTAATTAGGCTCTGTGGTTTTGGACCAAAATACAGTTCTCACTAAACTACTCAGCAAAAAAATGCTCTAAAGTTTAACATTCTAAACCAAAACAGCTTTACCTGTGTACGAAGACTTAAAAGACATATTTTCCCAGAGTTGATCACCTGCCGTACAGAATCTATACTGGTTCCATACAAATTTTTCTCAAATTCACCATGTTCAATGAACCTTCCAGCTGCAATGTCTGCCTCGAATGCTTGCCGTGAAACAAAGTGGTAATCTCTGCCGGCTACTTCGTGGTCTCGCCGATTCCGAGTTGTATCTAGGCAAACAAATCAGGTAAAAGTAATGTGGATGGGTGAGGGTAAGGATGGGAAACAATTCTGCTAGTTAGCAAATAACATTTTTTACAATATTTTTTTTAAATATAAATTTTTATTTATAATAAAATAACGAATTGAGGAAATGTTAAGAGCCCATGTGTTTAACTTAACACTGGTTTTATTTCTAGATTGAGAAATAAAAATGTTTTTAGTACTTTAACTAAAAAGTAGTTACACTTAATTCAGTTTATGTGTACACTTTAAATTACTTTATCTTGCATTTAAAGCACTACCACTCATCTTCTCCTGAAGTTCATTTCCATAAGATTAGGTACCATAAAATTTTCAAATGAACATCTGTTTTTAGGGATTATATCCAAATTTCTATCTTCTGCACCGGTTTAAAAAACTGGAAGTGGAACCATATTGAACAGGGAATTGTAAGAAGCCCCAAATGAAATTCATGTAGAAAGTAATCAGTACCATATTCTTAGGAAAAATTAAAATTTCTCAAGAATGACTACCTTTAATATCAAATTCTCAAAAGACTTGGTTAAAACATATTTCCTCTTTCTTGGACAATGTTGTTTTCATGAAATGGATGAAAAATTTCCCTACACAGTGAGATTCATTTATTTTTTTATTTTTATTTTTTTTTTGTAGTATGTGGGGTAGTTCCCTGGCTGGGAATCGAACCCAGGCTGCAGTGCCGAAGCCTTAAGCCTCTACACCACCAGGGGACTCCCCATAGTACACAGTGAGATTCTAGGGTGATAAATTGAAAAGAACAGGAAAATGGGAATGCCTTCAAACTTACGAGGAACTGCAGATGCAAAGCGGTCTTTTTCTTTGTTCATGAGCCTCTGACGCAATTCATTCTGGCCACAGTTCTGTGGACCAATCAAAATGATAGGTCTTTTCCTATTTGCTGGCTGATGATAAAGTGACATTTCCTCGTAAGTTAAGATTTCTTCATTGTCATAGTCTTTAGAAAAAGAAAAAGTTAAGTTCTTCAGACAGAATTATTGCTATGTAATAAACATATACTCATAGATCTTCCCCAAAATTGGAAAGCACAATTTACTATATTAAAAAGGCTTGCCTGAAACCTATGCAATCCTTGCTAACAGATGTCACCCCAATAAGTCTAACAATAAAAATGAATAAAAAAAAAGGGCTTAACTTCTTGGATCAAGATAGTTTTATATCATGAGTATTCTCACGTCATTACATCCTTGTCAGGATACTATGAAAATAAATCAGACAATATAGCAATCCTTCTAGAAATGTTTACTGCTGCTCATTTTATACTGTGTTTAAATGTTAGATACATGTAACTATATTGATTCTTACATAAAATAGCTATTTTGCAGCTAATACTTTGACAGAGAGTAGTACACCAGGGGATAAACTAACAGAATAAGCTCTATCATTTTTGTAAAATGGGGATGCTAACACTTTAGAGGGTTGGTTTAAGGATCAGACATACTATATTAAAACATGCTAAGCATGTACCTGGCATAGACAGACATTCACAAAAAATGGCTATAATTAGTTTTGTCAGAAAAAGCTGGAGTACTTTTCTGTGATTATGTAACTTGAAAACTGGTCATATCTGTGCCATTCACACTTCTTGAATTTAGGTTTACTTTATTCTGGAACAATAATACTAACCTGAGGTCATGATTCAAGAAGTGGTATAAACTATAATAAGTGAACTAACATTCCCAAAGCCCATAATTCAGAAGAAATAAGAGCTGTCAAGTGGTAAAAACAAAGGCAGACAACCAGAGACTGCCATCATCTCTTACACTACTTCATCTGACTGGGAAAGACCATCAGATGTGCAGTCTGATTCTCTCAGCTATAAGTTCCATGGGGGCAGGGGACATCTTACTTAGACTTGCCAGTGCTTAGCACAGAGTAGAAACTCAAACTATATTTGTTTACATTTCAGCTCAACCATATATCAGCTATAAGAATTAAACAGGTCACTTTAATATCTGAACTTGAATTTATTGATCTGTAATCTCAAGGAATTTATTTTGAGAACTAAGTGGCTGAAGGTATCTAAAGCATGCAGTACTGACCCTGGAATAGAACAATTATTATAAATGACAATTATTAATAAAAATATTAATTATTATGATACCATTATGAACAGAAATGTAATTTTTTCCCTTCCCAAAATGCTTTTCCCTCTGAAAAATCTGAGTACCTCTCTTCTAACATGTACAATCAGACTGTGGCAGCATTGTGATTTACATACTTAGTTTATGTATCTGTAGACTTTGGATTTGCAAGTTTTCTATAGCTTTAGAGCTGAATCAGTTAATTTAGTGTGTTTCAATATACGAAGAAACAGAGATGTTAATCACTTTCCAAGTATAAAGAAAAGGATTAAAAATTCAATAAATGGTCTTATTTATGTATCAATTAGCAATAGGGTGTTTATTTTAGGAAAAAACTCACTAAAATAGAATTTTTCAATAATTTATACCATTTTATTTTCATTAATTTACGCTGTATTAAAAAAATTCAAGGTATTGAGAGAATAGCCTTATAAATTATATAAGAAGTTAAGGACTACCTTTACTTTACTAGTTTCTAACAGGAACCAGGGCAGAGGTAGTAAATTCTAATGCCCATAAGGACCAACCAAGAAGGAAATAAAACTGCAAATCAGGCTGGATTTATAAAAAATTGGATTTGGTGGAGACTGTTGAACGAAGACAGTAGGTGCCCAACACACAGGCAACACCCATCACCCAGTTCCGGCAGAGTGCTGTCACGTGGGAATACGAGCCAAGTGTTATTAGAGCTTTTGATTTTAGGAAAAGCTGTAACTTAAAAAAAATTTTGAATCTTAGCAATACATTAAAATAAAGTAAAAAACTCTCCTGTGGGCCTGAATCAACCAGCAGACAGCACGCCCTGTGAAATAGGTTGCTTTGGTGACAAGAGTTATTGTATAAAAATTACGTATCATTTACTACTAACATAGCTATATTGTTAGAAGCACGTATTAATTTAGCAAATATAGAGTTTAAATGAGAGAGAAGAGGAATTTAAATTCAATTTCATCAAAATTAGAGAAGTATCAATACAACACTACATGTTAATTGTACTTTCATTTTTATACCAGTTTTTCTCAGAATTCAAACACTGTATTACTCATAGGATTAAAAAATATATATATATATTTTCTGCTAAATGACTTAAGCACATCTGTCACATTAAGAGGCAAAACAGGACTAGAATCCAAACTCCCTGAAAATATCAGTTTAATTTCTTTCAAGTGTTGGATATTGGACCTCTTTCAGATATAAATCCAGCTATCTCTGAAAATGAAACTTACCATCATTTTTATTGGCATTATATAAAACCTTTTTCCTCTTCTTTTTATTCTTCTTTGCACACCATAGTTTCCCTGTTGAATAATCATAAACATAAGTATAAATGTGATATTTGTTTCTTTGAACAAAGCTACATATCTCAAATTAAAAACCTCAAATAGTTTTTAATTTAAATTTATAAACACTTATTACATTGTTCATGAAGAATTCTTTTTCAGGGAAGTATTCACAATTTTCCATTAAACTCTTATTACATACAATCTTTAATACTTAAATTCTGTCCTTTCTTTACAGTCCTAAGATAATCAGTTTTGCCTCTCACATCAATCTTGCTATGAATACATCTTGACAGTTCTAACTGATACGTAAATTTAAACACGGCTTCAGATGGAGATTCAAGAAACCTCTAGTGTCAAATAAAAATGTCCAACCTGATTTTTCTGGCTCCTTATCTTCTTCTATGGTTTGCTTCATAGCTTCCCTTTGTTGCTGAAAGCTTTTCCCTTAAGAGCAGGAAGGAAAAAGAGTAAAATATTTAAGACAAAAGAATAGTATTTCTCTTAAAAAATCAAGGGAAAACATGGGAAGTAACTCTTCATTTATATTCCCTTCTAATTCCTTTTGCCATACATAACTTTGAGAGTATGTAAGCTATGATTATAAATCTCCAAATATTCAAAATATTAAGTTTTAACCTCACTTTCAACCAATCCTCAAATATATTACCTATCAGGAAAGATAAATAATAAACCAGTGTTGGGAAATTTAATAATACCATCTTTACAAAGCCTTCACTGAGCATTCACTATGTGGAAAGTACTATGTTATATCTTACAACAGTTCTGATCATTTAGAATTATCTAAAATCAAGTAAATTCATTCTAGGAATTAAATTTCCAAAATAATATATAAACATTCATCACTTTTCGATTCTAAGACACTGCTCAACATATTCCCTTGCATTTATTATTCTCAATCCTTCTTTTTCTTTTTATGTTTGTAATACATGTATATAAATGTTTTAATGATTTTTTTAAATTTCCACCTTAAGTTAGCAATGATATAAAGAAATGAAAAATGTGTTTTTCCTTTCAGGATTAAGCTTTTAATATAGGAGGCTTTCAAGGTTTCTGATCTTCATCTTTTCAGACATCTTAAAATCAAATGCATTTTTTTCTGAAGAATAAAAGTGGTTTTACTTAGCAAATTCTGAATTAGAGTTTTACTTTTATATTTAATATCTAATTCTTCCCATTTTAAGCCAGGGGTTCTTAAAAATCAATAAGCAATTTCCATCTATGTTGGGATGATCTGTAGAACGTAGTATATGTCATAAGAGCACAAGCAAAAACATTAATATTGAGTGTCACATATAAGAAGCATTAAAGAAAACCAGGTTATCTCTAGAAGCAGTACAGACTACATTTGCAGTGAAATGAGTGACTGAAGGGAAAATTTTAAGAGCATTAAAATTTTAAAGTAAGTCTTTAACTGATTTTTTAAAAAGGAGCAAAATTTTAATCATTTACATACTGAAATGTTGAAAAACATTAGTGTTACTTCTATGGCACATTTTTATAGTATACACATTTATAAATTACTTATGAAATAAAAGCAGGTATTAGTGAGAGATGGGCATTATGACCTCTGAAAAGTCTAATTGTAGCAGAAAACCACCAACAAACTCACAATAAGGTGGGTCCATAAAGACTTGCAAATAGGATCACTGAAATCTCCTTGCCTCATCTATATACTTTCAGAAGCTCAATGTAATCAATCAATGAACACTGATTCTAAGTATTTATGAGCTAAGTCTGGCATGGTATGAAGATAATCAGGTTGACACTTGGCAAAGGACTGAGTGATGGCTGCTCAATAGTCCGGGGTTCTAGAGGAATATGCTGTAACTGTTCCTGTGAAGAATCAGGGCACCGCATCACCCTGCCAACATAACACAAGTTCATTCCTCCTGGCCTGAACTATGACCAATCCAGACAAAATTTGTTTCCAGCTTTTGGGTTTAAGTGTAGATGACTCGTGGCTTCCTGTGACCTTATACACATAAAGTACAACAGTAAGTATTATATCATAACTTCATTCTAAAGCCCAACAAATTAGTTAAATTATATTCATGATACTTACACTACAAATATAACATAAAAACCCAGCTACATTAAAAGTAATTACATCATTTTTCTACAGGCATGAAAATGTGAGGTTTTTTTTCTGCAAAGGCTTGCATTTTAAACGTTCTTTTAACTATGTACTCTCTACTATATTGTCCTTACCTGGAACAAGCCCAGCTAGAGGCTGATTATCTTCATCCCCATCCCTGTAGGCTTGCCACCAATTTGGATCTTCTTGACTGATTACATGAAGTATATCCCCCTTTTGAAAAGACAGACCTAATTCTCGACATGGAACGTAAGGGTCATCTGAGGGGTCATAGTCAAAATGAGCTTTTACATGGATCTAAAAGATAAAAAGGGTTAAAAAATAATAATGTGAAATGGCAACACAAAATATTTAGCATAAATATAATTAAAACGTTGTAATTTTTCATTAGTGCAAAGAAATTACAAGTTGAAAGAAGGGAGGTTTAGTCAGGTAACAGTATTTTGGGGGCAGTATATTCTCAGGCTCATTTGTTTTCTTCAATTAAGTTCATCTCTCTGTTGACTGAAAACATGTATGAGAGTATGCAAAACACTGTACTATATTAGCTGCTAACAAGCTGAAATGCTATGGGGCCTCCAAGGCTTAAGAAAAGCAGAAGGAATGTAATAAAGAACCCCCCACCCACACCCACACCCACTATTCCTCACTTGTGAAAACAGTAACTCTGCAACAAGGTATGTATTTTATAAATCACCACTATCAGGAAAGGTAGACTTTAACATCATCATAACCATGATCTAAGTAGGTGAGTGTTTCCCTGGTGCCACTATCCCTTCTTGATCACACTTTTAGTGTCAATGTGCCTTACTCTCTTTTCAGTGCTTCTTCTAAAGGAACATGTTTAGGTTCATAAATGATCATACTCTAAATTGCTAAAATTATCTAAATAAACTATACATAGGCTTTGAAATATTACTAGTGGTATAAATTAAAATTTTTTGCTAACAATGTATTTGCATATCAAAAAACTGTTAGGCATGTAGCATTAAAAGGTAGGTCAGAATTCACAGAAACCTTACTGAAAGAAAGCTTATTTCCTATGTCATTTCCTCCAATACAATATAACAAAGTATTCTTCCTTCTAAGAAGGAATAAAGGAAGTTAACTTCTCCATCTGGAATTTTTACCCAACCTAGGCAAGTGGCATGTGGCATTTCCAAATCATGTTCCTTTCAGGCAGTAACTACCCTATGCCTTCCAGGGTAAACATTATCTTAATTGTAAGAAACATAGATTAATTCCCCCTGTATTTTACTTCATTTAAACAGAACCACACAGTACATCGTCTTGGATTTAAAATGGTTAAGATACCCTGCTCAATTTCACAGTGTTCTGCTTCATTCCAACTATTAACACAGTGCTCAAAGAAGAGTCTTGTTCTTGGAAAAACAGAGTTTTGATTACAAATTTTAAAACTTTTGTTAGTTAAAACCAAAAATGAATTTTAAAAAGTTAATCAGGGTAGCAGTAATCAAAACACTGTTGAGATATTGTATAAAAATATTACACAAATTTTATAATCTTGCCATGAGATACCTGTAATAGGTAGAATGATCAAAATAACCTCTCCTGAGTACCATCATTGTCAAATGCTTCCAAAATCTGTTTTAAATTGTTGCTTTTTATGTGTGCGTGCGCGCGCGCGCGCACACACACACACACACACACACACACACAGTTTTGAAAACCTCCATATGGAATTCTGGCATCATTTTAGGTGGTACAGAGATCATTTTTGTTCTCAGGCTTTTCAGAGATCTATGGAATCCGGCAACTTGTCAGCCTGATAAATGATTTTATGAAATCACTTACTGAAAGCAATATCTAGCATGTTGTTTTGAAGTGTTTTGCTCAGATCACCTGCCTGGGATGTTTATTAAAATACTGAATTCTTATGTCACATCTCAGACTTTCAGACTCCACACTTTAATTAGGTTCTTGGAAAATTTTTATACACATGCCATTTAAAATGTACCCTAAAATCATAGGGTATTACCCTGAGGGAAACTAAAGAGATCAGTGATGTGGCTGTATCTAGGTCTATAACTTTTGCCAAAGGCCAAGAAAATCACCTAGAGATGCTTTTCTCTCTACTCTTTCCTAGGTTTTATCCCTTCACTATTTGGATTTAGCCGGTTTGGAATGGGGTCCCTCTTTGTTTAGGCTGGAAAGAATACAGAAGATATGCTTTGTTTATGTGACAAGTTTATCTAGTACTGTTTTAAATGTACCCTAAAATTAAGAGCAAAGTTTATTTCATATCAGAGAAATTAATCATTTGATTGAGTTAAAGTCTGAGCATTGTCTTGACATATACTATGTGACTTCTATCCATATAGTCCACTGATAAGTTCTTATCAGTTCTGGAAGTTATCTCCAACTAACTCCGTTAGTGGGAAAATTTATTTTGTTTCCTATGCAAAGGAAACAGAGGCCTTTCTAAATGAATGAGAGCTGCTGACCTCTACAGGAAAGCTTCAGGGTTTAATTATGGTGTAATATCAATACATTATATCTGAACAAAGCAGTGTTTGGTTTCTAAACCAAACAAAATCTTCTTAAACTTTTAAATTTCAAATTATAGGATTGTTTAGGCACAATTACCTTCTAGTATTTTTCTCTTTGGCTTTTTATAGTACTTGCAAGCTATTTACATTTGAGTCCAAATGATGAGAATAAGGTAAAGTGATAATGATTTATCTTTATTTACTTATATCTTTCCCAAGGGATCCAATGCTCCAAAATAATTTTTCTTTGTAATTTTTATTTCTGTATTTCTTATTAAAGCATACTTATCTGTAACTTTTAAAATTACTTGTGGAAGAGAAAATAGTGAAAGTGTGTCTTCCTTTATCTTTGGCCTGAACTTTACCCCTAAGGCAGACTGTAAAATTAATGGCAGCATGAAGAAAAAGCCTTTGCAGTATCAAGCAAGTTACTAACTTCTTCCCCCCTGAGATTCCTCCTCCCTGACACTGATCCAAGAAGGAATACCTTTATTATTTGTTCTGTTCCTTTTTTAATAAGTAGTTTGGAGTTCTGTGTGACATGTGATTGATGTTTAGTAGTCGGCAGCCAGGAATATGAGCCTTAGGCTAACAGCAAACTTAACAGAGCAACTGCCCGAACTTGAAAAAGAATGTCCATCTAATATACATAGAAATTTTCTATAATATTTGCATCTTCTGATAAAATATATATTCATAAAAATTTCATTGTATCACAAAATTAGATAATGTTGCAAATGAGAAAAACTAGGATAAAAAATTACATAATATATTTTATATAAAAAAGTAAATACATCTGACAGCAGTGGCTCTCAACTTTTCCATCCAACACAGTTATTTTTATAGGCTGTGAACATCCTTAAACAATCATTTTTTAAAAATCTAGAATTTCTGTGCAAAGTATACAAGGGCTCTCTGGAAAAAAATCCAGCCATAAATGCCTCTATTTTTCATATCACATGGCTGGATACTTTCCAGACAGCTCTTGTATATAAACAGACTGCTCTGCTGACCTACTCCCCCCACAATAAACATAACTATAGCCCCGATCTCTTCTTAGAATTGCAGAGTGATATATCCAATTCTATACTCAGTATCTTTACCTGAATGCCCCTCAGGAATCTCAAACCTGTGAAATGGACCTCTTGATTCTTCTCCCCAAATCTGTTTTTCCTCCCAAAATACAGCCCGATTTATGTTCTCCACTGCCATTTCTATCATCCAAGTTTAAGCCATTATCATACTTTATAATGACTACGTCAAGTTTCCTGTATCTCCTTGTTTTCATTATTGGCTCTACTAATCCAATTTCCAACAGCAGCCAGAAGTGTTTTTTGTTAAATACAAATCAAATCATGTTACTGTATCTGAAATCCAAATTCCCTACGATAGCCAAAGAGACCTACTTGACCTGGACCCCCACCTACCTCTCTGGCCTCATCTCTTAAGAATTCCCTCTCCACCTTTCTACTCCCCTTCTTTGCTCCATGCCCATAGGTTTCCAAACACAAAGTTCTCTAGAAGTTATACCTGAAAGCTCTTCTGGCAATTAGCAGGCCCGGCTTCATCTTAGACTACAAGTCTCACCTTCATGTTGCCTTCTCTAACAGGCCTTTCCTCACCACCTTTGACCATCTTACACTAATTAACCCCACCTCTCTTTATGCTCCATGTTCACATTCTGCTTATTCCTACCTTATCATTTACCACAAGCTGTCATTATTTTATGTCATGTTCATCATTATAGACCCAGTGCTTATAGTGCCTAATACACAAAAGGGATCCAATAGATATTCATTGTAAGGAAAAAAATTACTTGGAATCCCTAAGAATATATTTCAATTAGTAATGCCACTGAGCTAGTGGTGAATAGTACGGTTTGTGTCCCCGAACTGCAATTTTATTTTTACTTTATAATATCCTAATTATTTTATTTTTATTTTTCCATGACTATTTATTCTTTTTATAATAAAAGTAGTCTATATTTTATTAACTACCTATTGATGTTTCATTAATTATGAATCTTTTTATTCTTGAAATAATTTATTTTTCATTTACAGTTGATAAACAATATTGTATTAATTTCAGGTGTACCCTGAACTGCAATGTTAGCATCCTCCTATCCTAAGCCTTTAAAGTTCCCATTAAACCACTTCTCTCGTCCAGGTGCCACAAATCAAGAGACTTCAATCATGCTTCCAGTCTTATTAGAGACATTAGTCTTCTGCAGGCAAGACTTCCCACAGCAATTTCAAATACTAAAATCTCCTAACATGCTTCTGCTGTACTCAGAGTCCAGAATATTAACATGCACAGTTACTACGAGGTTAATGCACCTATAGTTACAATTTTCTATCATGGAATTCTAATGATTTTCTTCGGACTGATAATGAGCAGTAATGTGGAAACCTAATACTCAGGGGCTCTGGGGAACACTGCCCGCTATACTACACAGTAGTCAAGAGCGTAGGTCCTGGAATAAACATGGGTTCTGGTCCCGACTCAGGCACTTTCCAACAGTGGGCTTGGACAATTAACTTGACCTAACTTCCAGTTTCAATGACTGTTAAATGAAAATAATAAAGATACCTGTATTTCATAGGAATGGCATGAGGATTAAATGAGATAAAACACATTAAGACAATTAGTACTGTGTTTGTCACAGAGTAAGTTGTCATAATAGCTAACATTTAATGGATAATCAGTAAATTATTAATACATTTCTAGTGCATATTCTATCACTAATAAATACATATTGTGATCCTACCACATTTCAATGTACTCCTCTGTTAGGTTATGGCATTGGACTAGATGAAACAAGTGCCTTTGGTGCAAATATTTTTTTTCTGTCCTCCATTATTTCAATATATTGTAGAATAATTTTAAGTTTTATATACTTGTCTGGAAACTCCATTTTTTAAAAAAGTCAAGGTGGGGAGAAGGAAACTGCACAATTTAAGCAATGCACATGTTTGCTGGGATAAATGTGTCTGTCACCCTCGAAGTGAACCACAAATGCGCCAAGACTCTTGCCCTCTGCAACTGATAGAGCAGCCACTGGTTGCTATGTGTGACATAAAAGAAACTTAACAAATAAGGGGGTACTTCTTCTGACAGTTTAGTCTTCGCATTTGTGATGTTGTAATTCAGCAAGTGATTACAGTGAGGTTTCAGGTAACACCTATTTGGTTTATCTATCCTACATATGTGTTTCTTTCTAACATCATAAAACATACATCAGAAAGATACTTTTTGTTGTTCTCACTAGATCCTGATCTGTACCATAATGATGCTCAATAAGTTGGTTTTAAATTTTTTTTTTTTTTTGGGGGGGGGGCAGGGGTAGCTCCCTGGCTGGGAATTGAACCCAGGCTGCAGCGTTGAGAGCGCGGAAGCCTAGCCACTACACCACCAGGGAACTCCCTTGGTTTTAATTTCTTAAAATCACCAACCCCACAGATAATTATTCCACATATGCCAACTAAAATTATGTCATCACTGTTTTCTTTGTGGAAATTTTCACTGTGAACTTTAATAGTAAGTTTTAAGCCAGTTAGGTTTGATAAAAACTTTGTAAGATATATTGCAATTCAGAGTTCTTCACAACAAAAAAAGCAAATGAAGAAAAATATATATTGCAAAACACTAGTTTTAGTTTTAAAAGATCTCTATTAGGAACCTGGATTAAAATTACATCTGCATCAGTGTATGATCCTAGCAATGTATATAATATAATATTTTCCTGTTTACTGAGACTCAGTAGTTAATAAAACTATAATAGTAATTGGGAAAAAAAAAGGAAAAAAGACCTCTACTCATCAAATGCTGTATTTTAAAAGGGTTAAACTTGTCATCTTCTCTTTTCCTTCCTCTCTCTCCCTCCCTTTTTAAAGCCATACACGTAAGGACATATTGCAACCCTGCGGGTGTGGAGCTAATTTTGAAGTACAGGGTTTGTTCACCGGAGGGACACATGGAAAGGCACAGTGCACAGAGACTCAAGCTGCTGGAATTCAGAGACAAACTATTTCCCCATTTCTCCTCTTACAAGGAACTTTAAGCAGAAGGAAGGTTGCAAATGTAACATTAACTTCAGTATGTTCCATAAAGAATAAAGGAGAAAAATGAAATGATTGCCAAAATATTAAGTATAACTGTGATTGAGAAAAAAATGAAACTGTTGTCCCTTTCAAACTATTACACTTTATAAAAGTTTAAGAACAGTAACAGGTGTAATACATTAGGCTTGGCTTCCATGTTAATCCAGTATTTTGAAGTCTGTTCATTTTTTAACAGCCTTATTGAGATATAAAATTTATATACTATACAATTCACCCATGCACACAACTGGATGGTTCTTATTAAATTCAGAGCCCCACAACTACAGTTTTAGAACATTTTTATCACCCCCAAAGGAAACCCATACTAATTAGTAATCCTTCCCATTCCCTCCTAACTCCCTAACCCTTACACCTAAGGAACTACTACTACTCTACTTTCTGTCTCTATGGATTTATCTATTCTGGACATTTCATATAAATGAACCAACACACGGCCTTTTGTGATTGTCTTCTTTCACTTAGCATAATTTTATCAAGGCTTATCCATGTTGAAGCTTATTATATCAGTACTGTAGTCCTTTTTATTCCAAAGTAATATCCCATTTATGGGTACACCATATTTCATTTCCCATTTATTAGCTGGGAGACATTCGGGTTGTTTCGACTTTCTATTATAAAAGTTCTATGAGAATATATGTTTTCAACTCCCTTGGATATATACCTAAGAATGAAATTGCTAGGTCATAGGGTAATAATGTCTATCTTTTAGTATAGCTAATTGAGTAAATGTTTAACAGAAAGAGCAATACACATTCAAAAATAAGAGCTCTGCATACTTTGTAAAAGCACTTTCCCTCCTACACTAAGTATATTTAAGTTAAAGAAATCCATATTTAATGAGAGAAAAAGACAAAGTTCAATGTTACAAGTCATAAAAATTCTGAAAAAAAAAAGTATTTTCTAGTTTTTACTTTTCAGAGTTTTCTCCATTTGAAATACTGGTATTTCACATTTATTTAAATAAAAACTACTGAATTTCATTGTGTTTACTTGAAAGCAAGAAATATTTGGAATGACATTTCTGATACTCAAACCACAACCATCCATGTGCAAGTTTTTGTATGGACAAGTTTGTGTGTGTTTGTGTGTGTGTATGTACACATCATATCTTTTTACTAATACATACCTCTAAGAAATAAAAAGAGTAAAAATCATCTGGATACTTGGAAATAATCACTGTCAATACTCAATAGCCTTCTTTCTATGCATATTCTGCCATGTTCAGTCTAAGTCTCTGGACGTAAAGTTTTAATTCCTTAATATTTACCCAAATGAACTGAAAACTTATGTCCACACAAAAACCTGCAGGCACAGGGATGTTTATAATAGTGTTACTTGTAACTACCAAAACTTGGAAGCAACTAAGATGTCCTTCAGGAGGTAAGCAGATAAAATACTGTATATTATTCAGTATTAAAAAGAAATGAGTTATCAAGTTATGGAAAGAAATGGAAGAAACTTAAATGCTTATCACTACTGAAAAAAGATTAATCTGAAATGGCTATATACTGTAAGATTCCAACTATATGACATTCTAGGGCAGTGAAACTATTCTGTACAATACAGTGGTAAATAGACTTGCATATAATTATGTTTGTCAAAACCCCCAGGATGTACAGCACCAAAAGTGAATCCTAATATAAACTATGAACTTTGGGTAATAATGAAACCATCAATTCATTGATGTAACAAATGCACTATTCTGGTGCAGGATGTCAATAGTAGGGGAGACTATGCATGTGTGCAGGTAAAGAGGTATGTGAAACTCTGGACTTTCTGCTCCACTCTTCTGAGAACCGAAAACTACTCTAAAAAACCAAAGTTTATTAAATTAGTAAAAATAAACAGTAACCATCAGACAATAAATAACGAACAAAAAAGAATCACTTACTACAGTTTCCTTGGCAGGAGGAGGCTTGATTTGTTGACTGGGAATCAGAACAAATGTCAAAGTACCATGCATATCAGACTGTAATAGAGAGATAAGATAGTTTTTAAAATACATATTTATGAAAACCATTCCATGCTCCTATGACCAATATTTCCTAAAGTGCACTATTCTGGAACCCGTAGGAAACTTTTAAAAAATCAGTAAAGATGAAATCTCATGAAGCACAAATTACATGCATTTCATAAACTCCATTATATTAGAGCTACCCAGTAATATGGCATTCTGCAATTCTGGTCCACTGGGAAAAGCCAGTTAGCCCCTAAGTCTTGGGTTTTTGTCTTCTATTTAGTGTAAGTCAGAAAGATTCCACAATGAATGATTGAAGGATACCACAGTACCATAACAATTCTGAATTATCTCCTCAACATGTCAATTTTAAAATAGAATTTGAAATAGTAATTTGACTAGGATTAGAAGTGATGCAAATACACAAATATTCTCACTACCCAGAGGCATTGTCTCTGTCATTCATTCTAATTTTAACCTGTATAGAGTCTTACTACTAGGTTCACTATTGTTTCCAAATACACCACTAACTACACTGTTCAGATTACCTCCAGCACAGACAGTAATCACAGCTTCTGGCCCTGAGATAGCAGGGAGCAGTGCTCAACCTTGAGACAGCAGCCAAAAAAACAAGGGTAAAAACAATGACCACTGGCATTTTGCTCTACACCAAAGCAATGAATAGAGTTGGCTGAAAATAAGGACACAGGATATTTTCTAGATTCTTCAACAGACATCAGCAGAGAGAAGAAATTCTATCGTTAACAACTGATGCTAAAGTAAGAACATAAATCTGGTTTATGGGTATATACAAAGTGATCACAAATTGCTCTCAAAAAGTATCTTCCTGATTATACCTATATGTCTAATAGAACTTTACATGGTAATGGAAATCTTCTATATCTACACCTTAATATGGGAGCCATTAGCTACATACTGCTCTGGAACACCTGAAATGCAGCTGGGGGAATAAGAAACTGAATTTTAAATTCTACTTAATTTAAACTGAAATAACTAGCACATGTAGCTGGTGGCTATTATATTGGACAGTGTAGATCTATACCACCACTATTAGCTAATGCTGTTAAGAAAATGACAATCAATTGCCTAGCAGCTAGCACATAGTAGGCACTCAATATTATTAATAAATGTTGAATGAATTACTAAGTTATATTAGTGATTTCAAAGGCAAATAAAATACACTTAGTAGTATTTTATAGCTAAGATATAGTTTAATATAGCTAAAAAAAAAATGGGTATCCACCCCTAAATAATTCTACTAATAAATATTGTGGAAATAATAATATCATGTGAAAATTAAGGCTAGAAATTACCTAGTGCTCTAAACAATTATTTTGAAAATGCTTTAAAAATATATTATTCTGAAATCTAGTAACAAAAAACAACTTTCAAGAACTATGAATTATTCTTTTACCTGTCAACTTACCAGCAAGTCAAAAACCTCATTGACATCTTTCCCGCGAATTTCAATGCCATTAATTTCCAGAACTTCATCTCCTTCATGTAACAGACCACTCTTCTCTGCAGCACCCCCTCTTACTATCCGACTAATGATGACAGAATCCATTTCATTACGAACTGTAGCACCCTAAAATAAATTAAACACCCAATTTTAAAATAAAATTGCAATTTTTTGGTTAAGTATTTCTTCATTTCTATGTTCTTATCTTTTTTCTATTCAACCATACTAGCTTTTGGTTGTCTTGAGAAAAATTTACTTACACAGCTAGAAAATAATGATAATTAGGTTTGAAAGCTGACCATTTTCTCCATTTTCTGATTCAGAAACGTTCCATTCATTAGAATTCTAACATCAAGCAGACTTTTGGAGCATACAAGAGAAAAATGCACTTGCTTTAAAACAATGTCAAGACCTATAATCAATTTGTTCTCTATATGCCAGATGCTATTCAAAATGGTTATATTATATTTCGGTGTAATTAGTGAACATGACATAACTGTGAAAGCCCTTTAAAATTCAAGAAATGAAGAACTGAATACTAAACCAGATGATCATTCAAATGTTAAATATTATAGCTGCATCCAATTCACATTAAAATGTTACTAAGCATTAATGTTTATTATACAAACTAGAAGTACAATGGAAATATATACATTCAAGCAATAAAAATTTAAAATACAATCAAAAGCTTGAAAGTAAGCAGAGTTTGTAACATTTTTCTCCTAAACTTTTGTTGTAACTTTCCCAATTTCTTTTATCTGGTAGGGAAAAATGCCTTAGTTATATAAACTGCCCATAAAACATGGTCCCTATTTTATGTACCACACTATTCAAGACACAATTTGAGACATCAGGATTTAAGAATATTCTCTGAAAATAAAGGAAAAAAATTAAGGCAACAATAGTAAGACTAAGAAAAGAGACTGAAAAAAGTTTTATATATAAAAACTAAAAAACAAATATTAACATTAAGGAATACATACTTCTAAGTATATATGAAGTATATAATTGTGTTTCAATGGATTTAACTGAATGAATAGGTCAAATCTTCTAATTATTGTTTGTATAAAAAAGCTGGGAGAATAATAAAGCAGATTACTTGTCCCTTTAATCCTCAACAATTATTTCACAAGCTACTATTTTTATCTAATGATGGATAAGAAAAGATGAACTGGGGGGTTCCCTGGTGGAGTAGGGGCTAGGTTTCAGCACTCTCTCTCACTGCTGTGGCCTGGGTTCGATCCCCACTGAGGGAACCAACCAAAAAAAAAAAAAAAATGACCAAATTTTTCTCAGCTGAATAAAGAGTATGGGGAAACAAACAATTCCAGCAAATTAATCTCAAAAGAGAAAAAGCACCAGAAACATAAAGGGGTCTTCAACTATCTGCCATACAAAAGATTCCTGTGTAGAAAGGACCTCAGATCAGAGATATGGAACACTTACCAATGGAATATCTCGAGCCTTTTCTATACGAACTATTTTTACAGTTTCTCCTCCATACTGGCCAATGCTTTCATAAACTCTCTCATCTGTAATGGGCTCGAGCTGCATTTCCTGCTCAGCGACCTTATCATGGGCCAGTAAAAGAGCCTGTTTCAAAGAAATCCGTAACATGTAAGGTAACAGCATGACTTAGTTCTGTAGAGATTTTAACCTAATCATGTGCACAGTGTTCTGATTATTAAACCTTTAAAAGAAATGCTATAATTAATTATATATTTAGACCTGTTTCCAAACTTTACCACTGAAGTACAGATGCAACCCCGTATCTTTTATAGCTAA
This sequence comes from Lyroderma lyra, assembly GCA_004026885.1. Lineage (NCBI taxonomy): Eukaryota > Metazoa > Chordata > Mammalia > Chiroptera > Megadermatidae > Lyroderma > Lyroderma lyra. Next base: position 153,812 of record PVJL010000637.1, on the reverse strand, counting down.
TAACAACTAAGGATGTGTTAGGTGTGTAACAGGACATTCTCTGAGATGGGTTGTGAAAGTCTAAAATGCTTACTATATTTCACAAAAACAAAACCAATGTAAAGGCACAACACCATAGATAAATTAAATTTACAAAAATATAACCAAAAATGGGGATTTTGGGAAAATAAAGGAAGTTGTTTAAAAAATAATGCAGTTAATTTTAAAAATTAAAATATATTATCCAACAATAATTATTTTGCAGTGAGAATTGTAAACAATCAAAACTGTCTAATGCTGGAGTCTCTTTTACCCCAAGAGACTTTGATTTAGAGTATTTGAATATTGGAAAAACCACATATATAATGCTGTGTCCATTTTCTACCTGAATATGTGGAGCATTTAGCAAAGCAGTTAATTCTTGTCCTTCCTTTTGGTGGACAGGCTTCAAAACAGTTTGTACCTAAGAAACAAAAAGAGGTTATTCTTCTTAGGTTGCAGGAAGTATCACCAGCATCTATACAGGTATTTTTAAAAAGATATTAACTAAAAAATTATAAAAACTACTTATAAGAAAGGTGCTAAAAAGAATTATAAGAAAAAAATGTATTTTTTCCCCACAGTTTTCAATCTTGTTATGGTTAAAAAATAAAAACACTAGGTAAGATTTTGGTATTTGAATGATTTCCTTCTTAAAAGTTTCTCCCAACATACAATAAAAAAGACTAATAATAATTACATAAGGGAAGAAAAACTGTTCTAACAGTTATCTTGCTATTTTATAGTTTTAAAAATCATGTTTGTGCAACTATATTTTAAATCAGAGATGACACTTTGAAGAGTTACAGACTAACAAGATAAATTTACATGAAGAGTATTGGAACAACCACCATGCTACAGTGAGTTATATTACAAAATTTCCCCAATCAAGCAATTCTTGCATTGCTAGGATAGACTCCACTTGATGATGATAGATTTTTTTTTTTCTTTTTAGCCTGTTTCCTTATCTGTAGAATGGCATCTACCATTTAAAGTTCTTAAAAGATTAAAGTAATCCACATAAACTGCTTAGAACAGTATCTAGCACATAATACATTATTACTTAATATAATTCTAGATATGTTATTCATATTTTAAGATTTCTACATTAATGTTCATAAATCATACTAGCCTCTTTTGTTGAGTGTGGTCATGTACACTGTTTTACAAAAGTACTATCTAGTTTTGTCATCTAGGTCATTCTACCTTAGTACAATGAAATGGGAAATAGTCTAGATTTATGTGTCCAAAGAGTTTAACATAAAAATTATACATTCCTGAATGTTTTGATAGAGCCTATATATAAAATCATCTGGGCCTGGTAGATTTTTTAGAGGTGGATTTCTGACAAACTTTCAATTTTATCTGAAGTTACCAGTCAACCTTTTTCACTGTCTTTTCTTAGTCACATTTGGCAAATTGTATTTTCTTAGAAAACCACCCTCTTGATAGCATTTTCACATACAGTAACATAAAGCTGTAACTGCATTATAATTTTTAATCTTCTGCATTCATGCTTTTTTCTCTCCTAATGTTACTTGTATTTTTTCTTCATCTAACTTGTTAAAGGATTTTCTATTTTCTTATACTTTTCAAAGAACCAGTTTCTAATGTTAAATCAATTGTTATTTCCATTTAAATAATTTAATTCCTTTCTTCTGCTTTAGTTTATTTACCTTTCTCTCAGATACATACCCAGAAGTAGAACTGCTAGGTCACAGTATTAGCATATAGTAGGTACATTAGCTTTAGTAGATTATTACCAAACATTTTTCAAAATGGTAGTACCAATTTATTCTACACCAGTATGAGAGTTTTATTTGCTCTATAAGTTGACCAACATTTGATACTGCCACTTTTTTTTTTTTTAGTCATTCTGGTGTTCATGCAGTGGTATCTCATTTTAATTTGCATTTTCCCCTATTTGCTTATGATGCTGAACGCTTTTTCATACTTACTGGCCATCTGGATTTCCTCCTTTTGTGAAGTGTCTGTTCAAGTCCTTTGCCCATTTTTTAAAAACTGAGTAATATTTTTCTTATTAATTTGTGAGAGTTCTTTTGGAAATAAGTTTTTGTTATACATACATGTGTGCACACGCATGCGCGCAGCAGTTTGTATTTCAATATCTCAAAATCAAATGATAAAATGCCATTTCCTAGTCTGTTGGCTTGCATTTTTACTGCAAAAGCAGAGGTTCATTAAATAAAACCCATGTTCTCAAATTTTTCTTAATAAAATTACTTTAATGACCAAAACCTCTGCTTTGTATTTATTAATAAATACCCTAGATTGTTAAAGATTTAATCTGGATCTCAAAATTTGAAATTTTCATAGGCTTTATAATTATATATTTCATGTTTAACTGATGTTTTAAGTTATAAAACAAACATGGTAATAGTCTACTACACACCTAGGCTACATGGTATAGCCTATTGCTCCTGGACTACAAACCTGTACAGTATATTATGTTACTGCAGGCAATTGTAACTCAATGATGTACTTTCATAGGACGAGCAGTGAAGGTTTATTTACACCAGCATCACCACAAACACATGAGTGATGCATTGCATTAGGACCACTACAATGTCACTAGGCCATAGGAATTTTTCAGCTCCATTATAATCTTATGGGACCACAGTCATATGTGAGTCTGTTGTTAATTGACACATCCTTAGCAGTACATGACTGTATCTACAAATGATAAATCTTAGAAGTTATATATTTATGATATATGATTATCAGATATAATTTTATCATCAGTATTCATTTCTCAGTTTCTAATGTATAATAAATGTGTAAAATAAAACTATACCAAAAGCATTAAAAAACTTTCCCCTTTAGTAATTTAGGGAAATTATTTCTCTCACCCTGCAAAACCAATTTTATATATAAAAGTAACTCTTGTCTTTCATGAAACATAGCTCTGACTCTGAAATAAGTATATATTTTTTCAGGATAAAATGTGGCAAATTTTTGCTAGTAAATTATTATTATGTAATTAGTAGTAATTAATTCAAACAAACCTTACAGTCACACCAGTATTTTCCAATAATACTGCCTTACTATCACTAACAACTACCTTGTATATGTAAAACAAGATCTTCAGAATACATACCTCTTGTGCAAGATCTTGTGCATTGGAGATAACAGGGAATGGAGGACTAGCCTTGTTCATGTGTACTGTGACAGCATTGTGTATCTTAAATGCATTCTGGAAATCTCTATTTTGTACAAGTTGTAAAAGCAGTGAAATATCCTCCTGGCTTTGAGAATCTACCAAAGTATGTTGGATATGTTTAAGTGAAGAAAACAAATCTTCCACTTCTGATAAGAGAAGGAAAAGGAATCCAAAATTAATTCTGTCTTAATTCAACATTTAAAATAAAATTTCTTGGATGAAAACAATTTACACTTTCAAAATCACCAAAAATTGCATATATTTGAGTGTCAAATCATTTTACTGACTTTTAAGTAAAACTCTTTAAAAATTATACTACAGAACAGAATATCTTCAAGTATTTTAATTATACAACTAATACATAAGGAGTTCCCTGGTGGTATAGTGGCTTAGGGCTTCGGCGCTGGCGCTGTCAGCGCTGCAGTCTGGGTTGGATTTCAGGCCAGGGAACTACCCATATACAAGAAAAAACAAACAAATAAACAAACAACAAAACTAATACATAATATATATATGGAAATAAATTTAAAATCACCAATAGTACCATTACCTAGAAGGAACTTTATTTTAAACATCTTACAGCATTTCCTTTTTTCATTTAACAGTACATTTTAATTGTTTTCCCAAATCACCAATTGATCTTTAAAAACATTCTATTAATATATCACGGTTCCATGATAATCTATTACGTGGCTAAACCATAACATAACCATTACACTGAAATCGAGCATTCAGGGTTCTTTCAATTATTTGCTACTATAAGTAGTAATAAGCATTTCAGTACATAATGATAATTTCTGCATATAAATGTTTATAATTCTTATAAATAGAATTTTAAAATAAGATACTGACATTCAAAAAGTCAAAAACTTTCCAGGGAGGTTTTACTAATTTACATTCCATTAGCAATATTTTCACCAATATTCAACATTACAATTTTTAAAAATCTTCCATTTCTTTAATAGGGAAGTTCAAGTATATTCATATTCAACAGGTATTTCTTTTGTGGTCCCTAATACTCTTATGAACAAAATTACAATGAAAGTTGAGGCATGTGTATGTATACATGTGCCTGTTAGTGTGCATATATAAACACACACATTTTCATGCAAATTATCCCAAAATGGTTAAGAATCATAGGCTGCCTCTTCCCTGCTCCCTAACAGAAATGTATGTGTCTGTACACTGTTACATGTGTTGAAATGGTTTTCTAATTTTTCCATTTGTCTGTTACTCATTATTTGTGGTAGCTTTTCTTGTAGGAATTTTCAACTCTTATGTGTTAAGAATGATACATAACACCTTTTCCTGTATGATTTCTCTTAACTTCTTATACTTATAAACTCCTTCCCTTAGGTCATTCAGCATTTACCTACATTACTTTGAGCTTCTTATGGCTTCTGTTTCATAGTAAACTTTAAGCCAACTGGAATTTATTTTGGTATAGATCTGAAGGGAAATTTTAACTTCATTTCTTTTCCTCCAAGTGGTTAACCAATTATTCTAATACCATTTGTTGCATAATCCTTCCTTTTCCCCTGATCTATGATACTATCAAATTATTACATATATCAGGGTCAATCAGGACCACAATGTCTTATATTAGCATTAAAGTCTTTGCTCCTATTAATACAACTATTTGCTCATTACTTTTAAAAAAATGTCTTGACTATTCAAAATAAGTGTTACAGAATAATTTTTTCAAGGTATCACTCACTCTCTTTCGTATTCTTCCAAAAAGAAAAATCCTAATGAGATTTTGACTGAAATCAATCATGCAAATGAATCTGGGGAAAACTTATACTGGATATGGATACTATCTGGTCTTATACGCAGTCACATGGGGGGAAAATACCTCTCGGTTCAAGTTTTCTTCATATAAGGCCTTCAAAAGGTTATTGATTCATGTACATTTATCTTATTGCCCACTACTTAACAGTTAATTTTTTTTTTAGATTTGAATAGTTCTTCAGTTGCTTCTTGAGGGTCCCTATCTTTTATCGCCCAAATTAAAACAACTTTAGTCCTACTTATAAAATACACACACACACACACACACACACACACACACACACACTCTTTAGTGTACTGTAGCCCCCTGCCAATCATTAAAATGACCTAAGCAATTGTGAACAGAGCTAAATAAAACTTGATAAATAGACCCAGAATTTAACCATATGCTGATATCTATAAGAGTAGACAGAAAGAATATAAATAAGGGAAATTAGGAGATGTTGGTCAAAGAATACAGACTGTCAGTTTTATGGGAGTAAGTTCTGAGGATTTAATGTATAGCATGGTGACTACAGTCAATAACACTGTACTGTATACTTGAAATTTGCTGAGAGTAGATAGATGTTAAGCATTCTCACTAAACTCACACGAAAGATAACTATGTGAGTTGATGGATGTGTTAATTTTGTTGTGGTAAACATTTCAAAATGTATGTCACATTTTATACTTTATATATATATAAATTTTAATTTATCAATTATATTTCAAAAAAGCTGGGAGAGAAAGAACATGGAATGTCAGATTCCATTAAAGAGGTTACCACAGAATTACTTAAGTTTGTAAAGAATTCCCTAAGAGGATAAAGAATTCAATAGCCTTAAAGTAGTTTTAAAGCGAAACAGGAAAACATTTAACTATCTTAAAAGAAAAAAGAATAACAAAACCAACAAATAGTTAAAAGTAATTGGCTACAATCTTATGGGTACTACAGACTTGCCTGAGTGGACAAGGATACCCTTGTTTAAACTTTTAGTAATTCTAAAGGGGTTCAGGACAGTGAGAAAAATTAGGAGCTTCAGATTTCTCACCACTGACTGATTCAACAAGCAATTTCAGTCAGCCCAGAACGTAACCATCTCCCTATTGTGTCTCTTCAACCCCAAGGAGATTGAGGTTTTTAAAGGCAAAGGAACTTCTGCATAATCTCTTCCATGTACCAAAACTACTCACTAAAATACTGACATTATTAAAAATAAAAATTTCTGTAATTGTATCTTTCAGCTATAACTACTGGTGTTAATTTTGCTATACCATACAGCAGGCTTTAAAAAATCAAAATGCTAACCCAACCATGTTTTGCAATCTGATATTTATCCAACTTCTTTAGAATAAATAAATACCTAGGATAAAATTACTGATCAGATAATAAAAACACTTAAAACTTTGATATACACTGCCAAACTGCTCTCCAGATTGGTACTCATTATCCTACCAGTAATGAACGTGAATGCCTGTTTTTACAAACAGACCAAATTAAGGATTATAAATCTTTTCATTTTTGATGATTCGGTTGGGAAAAAAATGTATTTCTTTGCCTAGTAGTGAGGTTGAGTATATTTTCACAATGTTAAGTAAGTCATTTGTATTTCTTTCACCTATTTCTGCTTATCTTTTGCCCATTTTTCTACTAAAGTTTTTTTCCCTTATGAGTGAAATTATATTGATTATATAAATATCACTGCAGTCTTAAGCAGAATATACCGAATATAATTTTATCTTTTCTTGCTATATCAGAACAGTGATTTTTAAACAAGGATATTTATGAGAATTACTAAGCAAATTTAAAAATTTGTCTTGAGTACTACTTCAAACACTATCAGAATCTCCTGTCTCATATATACATTTGATAATAATGTACTCTTTTGGTTAAGAACCACAGACTCAAAGGCTTTATTAACATCAGTTATTGAAATATTTTAAGACATAATAAACTTGGGACTAAGGTACTCAAATTTATTTTCTTCTATATTAAATAACCTTGATTGCTATATTGAGCTTTTTTGTGTCTGCTTTAACAGTTATTCTGTTTCTTGACAACTGTTTTCTTTTGTTGCCCTCTTCTTGTTATAAACAGCGTATACTTTTCATATTTAGAATATATTATGTATAAATAAGAATCTATAGTCATAATCCAGCAAGAAAACCTAAGGAAAGTAAGGTATGGTAATCTAAGGAATGGCTTATATGAGATACAACTTGAAATCAATGACCTTATTTCAGGAGATCATCAGTTAACAACAGAGACAGTGCTCAGACAGGAAATAGGAAATTTTATGATTAGTCCAAAAGGAATGACAGCTTTAAAAGTTCTAAGAAATAAGTAGACTTCTTGTGTTGATAGGAACTGAGGTAAGGAATACAGGTTCCAAAGAAAAGACGAAACCTGGTCAATCTCTTCATACTGTATTCATATTAAAGAATTCTAAAGCCATAAAGATCATCCAGGACAGTTTAAAATCCAGGGGGGAAAAAAAAATCTCAGGGCCACACTGGAAATGGCTTTTACTCAGGAGGTCAAGGACCAAAATAAGATCTATAGGAATAGGAAGGCTGTAAAGCAGAAGAATACTACAACTGAGTCCCATAGAGGCCAATGACCTAATACATAATAAGGGGTTCTGAGAGAACGTAAGGACCACGCTAATGCTAAAAATATCAACAAATTTAACTGGGCTTAAGGTTTAACTTTTTCACGTTAGTATTAAGATCAATTTAAACTTGTTAATTACCATCCTGTAGAACTTGACTCACTTCTATTAGTCCTATTTATGTTTTTTGTTGTTTAATTAATAAAAAGTTTTCACTGAAATTATCTTTTTTCAGTTGTCTCCAGACTTATGTCAATCAGTGTTTCCAGGCTAAATTGAAATACTCACACAGAAGCTGTTTTATAATATCACAACCATAACTGAAAAATTACAGATGTATATTTGTCCCAAATTATGTATTATCCTTGCACTGCTGAATACTACAATACAGAACATACCATATTATATGCATATGCATTATTTTATGTAATCCCCCGAAAAATTCTGAAAACTTTTCCCAATAAAAATAAAAAGAGGGAGTTCCCTGGTGGTATAGTGGCTTAAGGCTTCAGCACTGTCAATGCTGCGGCCTGGGTTCAATTTCCAGCCAGGGAACTACCCACATACCAACCAACCAACCAACCAACCAACCAACAAACAAATAAATAAATAAAAACAAAAAAAACCACCAAAACCTGAAATATATATAAATTCAGATCAAATCTCTACAGATGGAAAAAATGGTGTCATATACAAAAATGAAACCTGAACGAAGAATCCATTTCAACGTCTATGGCAGTGCTTTTTCTGCCACACCAAGGGAATAATAAAAGATAAACATTTTTATAAAAAAAAAAAAAAAGGAAAAAAAAAGATAAACATTTTTGTTTTTTGTGGGGGGAGGGTGAAGGCTCTGGGGCTTGATTGTGATACGTTGTTTCTCTGTTTTGAAAAAGCTGTCCTGAGATTTCTTTTTGCCCAATACAGCAGCATGTAACATACACTGACTAGTATTTAGAGGAGCTTACACGTTCTAGTTATGTTACCTAGCATCTGTAGGAAGAATTTCCTCTAGTTAACATATAATGCATGCTTTTAATTCTTTCAAACACTTTTTATAATTTTGTTGCTACTTTTATAATATTGTTATATTTTACTTCTGCTATTTTAACTAAGTGTCTTATGTTTTAAATATTTTCTAGTATTTTATTTCATCTCTAACATTAAACAACAGCATGCCAGCATGCTAGGTAACAATATTGGGAAAAGTTCAGTGAAAAAAACCAAAGTGCAATTTCTTTGAACGGAGAGACTACTATCTTTTTGAGAAATGTTGTAAAGCTAGTGCACTTTGAGAGTGTTGTACTAGTCTGGGTGGCCAAGCAGTATAGCAAAATTGATAACCATGATTCCACAGATAGTTTTCAGATAAATTTCGTATCTGCTTTCATAACCAATTTAGCTGAGAAAGTTTCTAGATAGCATTCTTAAGCTAGAAAGCTGCCCAAAGTTCTCTTATCCCTCAAGTTCAAATATGTTTCATCAAAAATGTTTAACGAATAAGTAGAACAGATTAAATTATGAGACACTCAGAAGTTTTTAAAACTTCATTAAATATTTGTAGCTTGACAAGATATGAACTAAATCATATGCAGCTGAATCAAATGAGTATTTAAGAGACTATATGAAATGCCAAATGATACAAACCCTCTGATGAAATTAATATATATTTACAAGTAAGTTTTATCAATTTAAAGGACATCAAAAACAATGTTCTCTCTTATCCAATAACAATAGTTTTAAGAGCACACAGAGAACAACAAATACCTAGTCTTAAAATAATGATTATGATAAATGAGTTCACTGTCTTTACTCAGTTATTTAGTAGAAAATTCTGAATGGAATTCTGAAAAAGGGTCTTTTCTTTGATATTAAGTATGATGTCAAAATAAAAAAATTACTGGAAACATCAACTCAGGGATTCTCATTTTGATATTGTCATTTATATTTTAGTTTCATATAAACATTCTTCATTTTAAAGGTCAGAATATTTAGTTATAAGGTTAACAAAAAACCCTTTGTTCCTATATGGTACATCTTTAAAAGCACTTTACAAATACCTGTTATTCAAAAACAGTTAATTTTCTACACATTTAAAGAAATGTCTCATTGTCTGATGCAGCAGTTATATCCGTTACTTAAAACAAACAAAAAGCCACCTAATTTTCTTCAATATTCTGTGCAATTCCAGAGGGAATTTTTAAGATCTAATCAGATGCAACTAAATCAGTCCTGACAAATATGTACCCTCTTCTGCAATTACAAAGACAAAACAGATAACAAAGAGAGGCCAGAATACAGAGAGAACAGAGACTTCCCACACACAGAATCAGAGGCTCCCTTCCTACTCTGAACAAAGAGACACAACAGACACAAGGAGAAAGAACCACATGAACAGAGAAAAAGACAGGCAATGGAGAATCACAGGACTAGTGAGAAAGTACAACACAAGTGCAGAGTGGGAGTGGACAGAGAAGGGAGTACTGTTTGTACCTAGAGGAAGGCAGGATGGAGGGAGGGCAGAAATCGGGACACTGCAGAGGGGAAGGCAAAAGCAGGCATGGCAAATCTGGCTTTGGTGATAAATTTTTGTCTATAACAACTTCCCTTCTAGGAAGTTCTTTGTATCTAGTTTATAATCCTTGTCGTACAGTTTGATCTATTTCTTCCAACTTGGATGTCCAGTAGAAACTGTTTTAAGTTCCCATCATCTTCTCTAACATTTCACACAACACTTAAAATGTGATTATTTATGTTAAAGGAAAGGACATATTAGCTAAGAAAAGTCATTTATATTTGGTTTTGGGGTACAATTAATCAGATAGATAAATACAAATATACACATAACTCCATTAATCCATCCACTGAACTCTCAACTCTCCTGGCTACATAAAATATAAAAGAATAAAGACTAAAACAGGCAACAGAAAGCAATTACCAGGAGTTGCTCTATCTAAAATTCCATCTTCAAATACCCAAGATTCTGGGCAGCCATATGGGAGAATTTTTTGGCTGTAAGGGTAAACAACAGAACTACCCAAAGAAGCTGAGTAATCTCCAATCTCTGGAAATCTTTCAAAGCAATGGAGATAATAATCTACCCTAGATTAGTTTTGCTTACTTTTACTTATTGCTATCCTTTACCTCACATGAAAACAGAGACTGTCTAGAGAGTTATTCAGCATTAAGATTCTTCCATTTCATTGTTTAAATAATACTAATTCTTTTAACCTATCCTCAGAAATTTCTGGGCTTCCACAACTTCATGACTTTTTTTTCTGAAGCTTTTTAAGATTTTTTTCCCCCTAAACTTTATAACAAATAGAATACTGAGACAAGGAACTTAATAATACGGAGTATGAGGAGATTATATCCATTTCTAATATACAAGGTTTGACAATTAATTTCATGAACTCATCCCAGAAAAAATACTACGTACCTCATTGCTGAATATGGTCACCTCTGAAGTACTCCCCTTGGGAAGTTAAATACACTGATGTCAGTGCCTAGTCTACCTTTCAAAGCAATTTTGGGACTCTCTTTTTCTGGAATGGCCATCAAAACTGACATCATACCCTTGCCAAGGTTATGACACCTTACTGAGTTGTTTGTACCAACATTAGGTGCATGGTGGCAAGTTTGCAAACTTAATTGTCAGATTTTTGGGGCACAAGAACAGCTCTGATGGCCATTCCAGAAAAAGAGTTAGTTCCAAAACTACTGTGAAGGGTGGACTAAGCTCTGGCATTGGTGCATAGCTTCCTAAGGGGAGTACTTCGAAGGTGACTATAGTGATGTTCAGCAATGAGGTACATAGTATTTTTTCAGGGATGTGTTCATGAAGTTAATTGTCCAATTTCTTATGCCTATCTACCTGCTAAATCAAAATTAGAACTTTCAGGAAATCTTTGCTTAAATAAAGGTAATCTTTTCTTTCTTTCTTTTTAAATTTAAGAATATAAAATTTAGATATCTGAACTTTGACTTTCAGTGGACTAGGACAAAATGAATTTATCAAAAACAAATCAGAAACTCATTAAAGATCTTGAACAATAAATAGTAACTAACAAATTGGGTTAGAAATACGAGACAAGTATGTAAGGAAAGATAGTTGAGTGAGACAGCAGAGCAAGAACCTGACCCCTAAATATGAGAATACAATGAAAAACTGTCATTGAAGTACAAAAGCTTCATGATTTTTCTCTGGATGAAACTGAAAAAGGTTTGGTAAAAGAGGAAAAATAGGTCCAAATTTGGAGTCAGAATACCTGGGTCCTAGTTTTGGCTTGAATATTTTTTAGTTGCATTATGGGTCACTGGACAACCCATTTCAAGTCTCTGGGCCCATTGATAAAATGAATGGGTTTAACTAGGATATTATTTCTCAAACTTTTGCTGGCGACCCATTAAAAAAAAAAAATATATATATATATATATATATACACACACACATACCCACACACATATATATATATTTTATTTCTCAACCCAGTATACTTACACACTTATATGCTTCAATATTTTCTATTTTATTCTTGTTCTTAAAAAAATTACTGGGGTTCCCTGGTGGTGTAGTGGCTAGGCTTCGGCGCTCTCAACACCGGGGCCTGGGTTCGATCCCAGCCAGGGAACCACCAAAAAAAAAAAAAGATTACTGGTTGATAGGATGGCTAAAATTAGAAGATTTATAATAACAAGTAGAAGTAAGGATGTAGAGAAACTGGAACCCTCACACACTGATGATGAGAAAGTAAAACAGTGCAGATACTATGGAAGATAAGGCAATTTGTCAATAAGTTAAATACAGAATTACTGTCTGACCAAGCAATGCCACCCGAGTATACGTACATCCAAAAGACTTAAAAACAGGTAAACAAAAACTTGTATATGAATGTCATAACAGTACTTACTATTCACAATAGTCAAAAGATGGAAACAATTCAAATGTTCCATACACAGATGAATGTAAAAACAAAATGTTTATCCATATAATGGACTATTACCTAGCTATATATAAGAATGAAGTATTGTTTCATGCTACAACACAAATGAACCTTGAAAACATTATGCTATGTGATAAAAGCCAGTCACAAAAGGCCACATACTGTATGATTCAGTTACATGAATGACCCAAATAAGCAAATCCACAGACAGAAGTAGATATATAAATTGTCAGGGTAAGGAGGAGAGAAAAATAGAAGTGATTGCTAATGGGTAGAGTTTTTCTTTTGGAGATAATGAAAACACTCTGGAATTATACTGTGATAATCACTGCACAATTTTGTGAACATACTAAAAATTCATCAACTATACGCTTTAATAAAACTGTTTGCTTTTTTTTTTTGGGGGGGTGGCTCCCTGGCTGGGAATCGAACCCAGGCCATGGCGTTGAGAGCACGGAAGCCTAGCCACTACGCCACCAGGGAACACCCCTAAAACTGTTATTTTTTAAAATAAAAAGATTACTGTTCAAGATCCATGAATTAACTTTACGGATCAGCAAATGAGAAGATCTCTCTGGTAGCTTCTGGTTCTTAACAAAAGTTAGATTTTAGTTAAACGTACATTGTGCCACATGCTTATAAACATTTTTCCCTTTGGTCCTCAAGATTATCCTGAAACTGAGGCTCAGAAAAGTTAAGTAATTTGTCCAAAGCCAACAGTAATTAAGAGAGAAAAGTATTTAAACTCTACATCTGACTTCAGATACTCTACACTTTCCCATATGCAATGATGTCATGCATTTCTGAACATAAACATAACGATGCAACTCTTAGCAACAGGTAAAAATTTAAAATGTATTATTACTTAAGTGGAATGAAGTTTTGATGCAAAGGCTGAATGGTGTAGTAATTTTTTCTCAGTAGAATTATGCATATTTAACAATCAAACATTACCTGACTATATCTATAATAAATTTTTTAAACTTCATTTTAGGTTAGCTCTAATTTTAGCCAATTTTAAACATTAAACCTAATACCAATGTGGTTTAATTATTTCACTCCAGATTAAAAAATTGGCTAATAAATTTTGGAACTATCTAAAGCAACTGCACATGAATTTATATCAAGAATAATTAACTTCTCAGAGGTAGGCTTACCTCAAATTTTATTGGCCTAGAATTTTATTTGTTGGTTTTAAATAAACTGTATTTTAACAGCCAGTCTTTAAAAAAGTTTACCACAATATTTCAGAATATCCCATGGTCAATCAAAAGTAAAATATCATCAGAAATAAATATAGAAGAGATATTTTACTTTACAACATCCAGTACAGAAGTACTATTAATAGTTTGAATATTCAGAGACATCTGGAAAAAATATGTAGACACTAATCAAGACCGAAACATGCTATTATTAATATTATAAAAATATTTTATTGACCTTAGTTTTCTTCCCCTTGGTGTGTCTTTATTATTATTTTTTTCACATTAAAAGCATCTGGTATAAATTAGAAAGCCCCTAATCACAAATTTCAGGAGTCTCCTTATTAAACACAAAACAGCTCACCACGGGGCGGGGGGAGAAGTGAGTGTGCCTTTCCTAAGGTCTTTTCAAAGATGCAACAATCATATAGTCATATATACGACAGACTGCAGTACAAGTTTATTCCCTTTAAACATTCTATTATATTTACTTGTCCACAACTATGGCCCAAAATTACTTATCTGTGAATATAAAAACCAAAACAGTGAAATCTACAATGTAGATATCTGAAAACAATCTAATCTGCATTTTATTCTTTGCTCAGGATTTCTCTCACAAGGTTGTTGCTTTGCTTATGAAAGAAAATTAGACAATATTTTATTTGTAGCAAAGCAAGTTTTAATAACCATGTCAATTTTAAGGAAAGCCTCCCTAATAATACCAAAAGTCTTATAACTTATAATACTAGCATTAATTATTCATTTGGAGTTAAGTTCCCACATCACTGTTTTCTAATTTTCAATTAAGGGTTCTGACTACTTTTAAACAAGAAAATTCAGTTCAACCTTTCTGAATACTTTCCATCAATTCCAGTCCTCCACTGTTATTACTATACAGTGCCCGATTTAGAAATACTTTCATTAAAAACCACCACCCAAAGTTTTAACCTTTCCAGTCACATTTTCAAGTCTTAGAGGGTATTTTCTCTACTCACAGATAAATGATGATGCACCACTTGGAAACTGAAGGCTCCCTCTGAAAGAAATAAATTAGTTGCCTCATCCTTTCCTCATCTAAAACAAGACTGCTGTTTCTGGCTGTGAAAAAGGCTGAGAAGTTGTCTCCTGGTATGTGTGTATTAATCAAAATACTGGCAGGGAGACACATACAACTTTAAGGGAGTACTTGTAGTATGATGCATTAGCAAATTATGAACAGGGAAAAAATGTTTGGTACAAAGCTATTAAATTTAATTTTAAAAGAAAAACTTAAAACTGAGTATATCCATATATTTAAGCTTTGACAGTCAATAACAACTTTATAACAGTAACTTTTCATTCCTACAATTAACACATTTGTGCCGAGTGTACTGACAATAAATCTATCATTTATTCCTAACATATTAAATATTCTCCTCTCCAAAAAATGAATTACAGATATCTGGTACTACATTGCCAAGTATTTTTACAAACCACAGTGGTTTGCAAGTTGGAAGAAAACAGAGCTATCCTTTATACTTGCAGTAAGTTAGCCACACAATATAAAAACAGAAATAGGAAAATGCAGAATATTTAAGAGAAATAGTCTCTATAAGTTTTTGTGCTTAGGCTTAATAAATAAACTCCCCAAGTGAATGTGGCTGTACTTGTTTCTTTACTGAGATTACATGAATATTATCTATTAGATACGCATTTATGCATAATCTATGCCTAAAGAGAGCAAATGGGTAAATTCATGAACCTTAAAGAAATTAAAAGAGAAAAGCAGGAGAATCATTCAAGGTTGGGCAGGATATACTATAATGTAAATTTTTACCAAGTCATAGATCATAGAATATTTTAATTGAAAAAAATGGGGTGGTGGGAGATAAGGATCACTAAGAGAGGCAACTGAAAATGAAATATTTTTACTCTAACAAAACTCTCAGGGAAAAGAGAGCATAAAATTTCTTCAGATAAATGTATTAAAAATATGTAATCTTTCCACTTTCACTATAACATCTGAAGGCATTTAGCAGACTTAACTAGCACTGAACATGTCTATGATTTCTTAAAACACTAGAGAAGCATGCACACTGCTTTCTGTTAAAAAAGGTGGGTCTTTAATAAATTTGTAACAAAGAAGCAGATGATGCACTGTAGTAGAAACTGCTCAAGACTTATACAGAGACTCAGTGAGGAGCAAATCTGGTATATATGGTACCTTTGGGCAAATCAGAAAAAGGTGTTCCATGCTTAGTAGCCAGAGCTCTGGTCCAGTGAGTGAATCATAGTTAAAACGTCAGTCTCCACTCAAATCCTTTGTTCTGTCTAGTATACCAAATGCATATTCAGATTAGACAATTTCAAATTTGCCTCTATTAGCCTGAAGTCTGAAACAAGTGACTGAACTGAGGCTCAATTTTCTTTATCTCTAAAATGGAGATTATAGAGCCCCTTTAACAGGATTGCTATGGATGGTGTTTGCTACATCAAGTACAGAGCTCAACAGACAAATGAATGGTAAAATAACAATGAAAACTCTGTCCTTCCATAGACAACTGGAAGTCTCTCTCTTTTTACATCTATAAATAATAAACTTTCAAGAAATGTTATAATACATGAGTTAGCCTGATTTTAAGGAAACACAAATTAACGTATGAGGGCTATCTGGAAAAAAAATCCTGCCACAAATGCTTCTATTTTTCATATTACATGGCTGGATACTTTGGGACAGTCCTTGTATACTCCTAAAAATAGCTCAGTGATCACTCTTATGTGTGTGCAGGAAGAAAAGGCAGTAAGTTCAATGATCTCTTAAGAGAAGTCTTGTAATAAGCTGATTAACTTATTTAAACCACTGTTCTCAAAATGTTATCTGATCACAGAACGTTGCTATTTATGCTGATTAAAGTCTCATGGCATTAGTTTTTTGTTTTTGTTTGTTCAAAGAAGAAATTGAGAATAGATAGTATAGGGAATTTTGAACCATGTTTTATGTGCATGATGCCATATAAACAGCATTAGTTCTCCTTAATGACATTAAAGAAAATCAAATAGATTTTAAGCTATAGATCCTAATTTCGTTACTATTTAACAAACCTTAACAAAATCAGAAACCCAAAATGTGAAAACAGCTTGAGTAATTTTGATATAAAAGTTTGAATTTGAAATAAAAGGTAAATTTCAAGGTTTTAAATGGTAGGCCATATGTAGGAATTTTTAATTCAAAGATTAAATCTAAAAACCATGTTGTAGAGAGGGAAGAACTGACTCTGGGTGATAAACATAACATAACACACAAATGATGTGTTATACAATTGTATACCTGGAACCTATGTAATTTTTACTAATCAATGTCACCCCAATAAACCTAAAAAGAAAAAGAAAAAAAGTCCAAAAAATTTTAAATAACTATGTCTTTGGCTTGGGTTCAAACAAACAAACAAACAAACAGTGTTACAGAGACTGGAACATTTAAGCGATATGCTTTGGATCTACCTGGCTAATATTGAACAAGCATGATTATATGACCTTTCTAAGAAAAGAAATGATCTTGATATGAATTCCAAAAGCTATTATTTGCATTCTCTTATACCACTCTCTTTCTTCCTATACACATTTATGTTAACGCAAGAGAAACAAAAGCAAAACATATTCTATTATTCTGCTGTTTTTACTTACCCAATATTTTCACGGCATAATGAGGACTTTCTAAGACAATTCCTTCTTCTGTATCAAATATAGGGTTATCTATTCCAGTCTTTGGAGGAATTTGGGCTAGTTTCTTAAGTCTCATGGAAGAATTAAGGTCAAGTTCTTGTTTTTTCCCTTCTTCTTCTCGCCTACGCCTCATGTCTTCCTGTTGCTGCCGAATACGCTCCAACTGTGCACTTCGACGGACTGGCATCATTCTGGTGCCCAAATCTCCAGGGCAGTCAACAGCCATCTCTCGGTGCTTCTGATGTTCCTCTGGTGATGCAAGATCAACATTTTTTACTTCGCTGTCTGATTCCTCAGTAACATGCCCATTCATATGGGATGTTGTCATGGTTATCTATAAAAACCTGTACCACTTTTTATAAATCAATTTTTCCTATATAGCCAATTTCTTGATTCTGTAGTATAAAATCCATGTTACTTCAAAAAAACACAAAACTTCTCACATCACATTATAATGCTATGAAAATGTATCCATGAAGGAAATCTAAGGGGAAAGATGGGGAAAAAAAGTATAAGAATTACAATATAAAAGATTTTACATAGCCCACTTCTAATCTCTACATAATAAATACCCCTAAGCATATAATATTACTTTGCCACATAGATTAAGTACTTTCCTTTCATTTTAGAGACAATGCTGAGGAAATCAAGGTGTCCCCTCCTAAGAATTTGAAGTCTAGTGTTATTTTATCACTGAGAAAAATGATATATTGGAAGGTTTAGTGAAGTGGGAAAGTAAGAAAGTTTTGGGTACTAGTTTAATAGAGAACAGGTTACTTAAGGTATAAAGATGTTTTAATCATCTTTGTATAGCTGTATTAAGTAATACACCTGAGATTGAAATAACTCCCTCGTTAACTGTCTAAAGAAACTAGCATATAGCATGCCATGTTGGTGGCTTACTTGCCATAAAGGTAATATTCTGGGGAGACTTCACTTTTAGTTTATAGATAAAGAAGATATCCAATGAAAAAGAAACTTTAATTAGCAGCTAAGGCATCTACAGGAAAAAACAACATTAAGTAAGAAAGACTATGTGGGTTATCAGTCTCTATAACTGATCACATTAACATAAGAATTAGGGTTAATTCTTTATGAGGATTCATTCAGAGAAAATAGTATAATAACTGCTATTACTCAAAAAAATTTAAAGTCATACTGTAAAGCAAATAAGAACAAACTGGACTTGGAGAACAGAAAACTGATTTTGAATTCTAGCTCTGACACTTCCTCTAGCTTTATGATTTAAGACCAGTTAGTTTCTCTCTCTGAAACCTAGATTCCTTTGGAAAATTTATTCATAGGATTGTTCTGAGTTTTAAATGAGATAACGTGTATAAATTTTAAAACTAAAAAATATATACTTATATTAATTCTTAGTATTGATTCTCATATTTTAAAAGTTGTTCAATGTGTATTAGAAGGAAAAAGGGCAGATTATTTACCTATGAGAAAACCCACATTAAATCTAATTAGCCTTCTTTTGCTCAAGACTTTAAAAATATTTACAATAATAAACCTACTACACCTCCTTGAGTTGAGCATCATTTCCATAAATAAGTTTGTTAGAGCACCTGCCAACTAAGCAAAAGCTGAGTTTTCAGACAACATTCCTAATGCCAGTCAATCCTCTCTCAAACAAACATCTTGTCACAGGCTACTTAACACAAACCCACCCAGAATACCAGGAAAACCACTAGCCCAACAATCAGGAAAAACAGATCCAAACCACATAAGCCACTAGAATTATATTTCATAAAAATTTTGGGAGATTTTCCTGTCTTCTATCCAAATCTTACCTTTTCTCTTTATTTGTAATTACGTGAGCTACACATAAATACCTTATTTATCATTAGGTTGCCTTTATTTTCATTAAAATAACAGCTATTAGAATTACCTTAGGCAATTCTTAATTTTTATGTATTATATGCAAATACAAATTCAGTTTATTTGATGTTTTCATCACAAGTAAGCAGAAATTTGTATAGGAGCAACTGCAGTGCTGTGCTTAATTTTAATTTTAAAAACCTACGAGTGTACATACTTCCAGAAAATTAAAACTCAACTTTCTGTATTTACAATAGTTACTAAATATTAAAAATCAAACTTAATAATGAATAATGTATTTTTTACTTTAAATGATAGTCTACAAAAATTATAATCTGAAATTTAAACTGTCAGTTTAAAAACTGTAAGGCTATGTCATTTACTATACTAGATCATGGGAGGTAAATAGAGATTATGCAAGAAAGACTGGGCCAGGTGAATTAGGTAAGAGTCCTCATGCTTAGACTACTATCATGCTTATAATATGGATACAATCTTTTACTCTCAGAAAAATTTCTGCTATCTGATATGAATCCACTTAAAATTCCATTTTTGTCATCTCCCTTGGAATGTTCACAATCTACTGAGAAAGACAGCAAAGAAAATGAATGATGATTCTTCCCCAGTTGGTTTTTCCTCTTTGATTCTAAACTCATTAAAAACAGGGGTCATGTGTGTTACTTTATAACCTATAGTGCTTAACACAATACATGTAATATAGAAAATGCCAAAAAAATATTCATTCAACTAAACTTAGAAATGTCATAAATTCACAGAGGATGCACAGACAACGGACTCTAAAACTCAAGAATGTGTTAAGGAATCATAGTAAACACTCAAAAAATAAGGACGTATTTCTTTTGAGAGGCATTTCAAAGTAAATACTAGCCAGATAGAAGAGTCTGTTACAGGGAGAGGGAATCACATGACCACCAATAGGGAGGAGGAATATGAGAGTATGACAGAACAGAATGCAATAAGGCTGGATGGGACAATGGGAGTATGTCATACATGAATAATGATAAAACTAGAAAGGCGAGCAGGGGGCCAGACTAAGAGTTTAATAGCTAAAGACTCTGACCTTTATTCTGAAAGTGGTAAGAATCATTACAGGAATTAAAGCAATGAATGGCACGATTGCGTTCAGTTTTAGAGGAATACCACTCTGGTGTACAGAACTGACTGGAGAGGGTGGCAATCAGACCAGTTTGAAGGCACCTATAAGAAATGGGGTCCTGAACTAAGACGTGAAATGAAGAAGTTATATTAAAGAAATACACAGGTTATAGAAGTACTAGAACTTAGTGTTTGTATTTCATATAGCAGGGCTAAAAGAGAAAAGGAGAAGGAAGCAACAGCAACAGCAGCAGTAGTAGCAGTAATAGTAACAACTACAACATTTACTGTGCATTTATGTGAAACACAATATTGCAAGTGCTTCACAGTATTCACTCATTTAATCTTCATTATAACTCTAGAGGTAAGTCCAAATATGCCTGTATTGTAGATAAGGAATGAGGATAAAGTAGGCCCTGAAGATAGAATGGAGGAAAAAGGAAGAGGCCATATGAGCCAAAAGGCAGGAAGATAACTTGTAGAAGAGAATAGTGGAAGTCAGCTTGTACAGTAGGGCAGTAGCTAGAAAATTTGACTGGATCCAACTTATGAAAGGTGTTAAATACGAGGACTGTTCAGAAAAAAAATCCAGCCATAGCTTTTTTAGCGCCATCTGCTCACGGGGCCGCCTCCTGCTCCTCCCGCCACTTCCCTGAGTCACTGCCTGTGCAGCTCCAGCCACCTCGCTCCCTGTGCTCGCCACCAATACTTGGTGTTCTTACAACATGGCAGACACTGACAAAGAACAGTCTGAATGTAATCAAGATTTGGATGATGTTGAAAAAGTAGAAGAAGAAACTGGTTAAGAAACAAAAATCAAAGTGCATCAGCTGACTGTTTAGATGATGCAAAATCCTCAGATTCTTTTTTTTTTTTTTTTTAACTTTTTTTTGTTTTGTTTTGTTTTTTGTTTTTTTTTGTTTTTGCTTTTTGGTATGTGGGTAGCTCCCTGGCTGGGAATCGAACCCAGGCCGCAGCACTGACAGCGCCAGCGCCGAAGCCTTAAGCCACTACACCATCAAGGAACTCCTCCTCAGATTCTTGCAGCCCTCCAAGAAAGACTCGATGGTCTGGTAGAAACACCAACAGGATACATTGAAAGCTTGCCTCGGGTAGTTAAAAGACGAGTGAATACTCTCAAAAACCTTCAAGTTAAATGTGCACATACAGAAGCCAAGTTCTATGAGGAAGTTCATGATCTTGAAAGAAAGTATGCTGTTCTCTATCAGCCTTTATTTGATAAGCGGTTTGAGATCATAAATGCAATTCATGAACCTACAGAAGAAGAATGTCAATGGAAACCTGATGAGGAAGATGAAATTTCGGAGGAGATGAAAAAAAAGGCCAAGATTGAAGATGAAAAAAAAAGAAAGAAGAAAAAGAAGACCCCAAGGGAATTTCTGAATTTTGGCTGACTGTTTTTAAGAATGTTGACTTGCTCAGTGATATGGTTCGGGAGCATAATGAACCTATTCTGAAGCACTTGAAAGATACTGAAGTGAAGTTCTCAGATGCTGGCCAGCCTATGAGTTTTGTCTTAGAATTTCACTTTGAACCCAATGAATATTTCACCAATGAAGTGCTGACAAAGATATACAGGATGAGGTCAGAACCAGATGATTCTGATCCCTTTTCTTTTGATGGACCAGAAATTATGGGTTGTACAGGGTGCCAGATAGATTGGAAAAAAGGGAAGAATGTCACACTGAAAACCATTAAAAAGAAGCAGAAACACAAGGGACGTGGGACAGTTCGTACTGTGACCAAAACAGTTTCCAATGACTCTTTCTTTAATTTTTTTGCCCCTCCTGAAGTTCCTGAGAGTGGAGATCTGGATGCTGCTGCTGAAGCTATCCTTGCTGCCGACTTTGAAATTGGTCACTTTTTACATGAGCGTATAATCCCAAGATCCGTGTTATACTTTACTGGAGAAACTATTGAAGATGATGAAGATGATTACGATGAAGAAGGTGAAGAAGCAGATGAGGAAGGGGAAGAAGATGAGGAAAATGATCCAGACTATGACTGAAAGAAGGAGCAAAACCCAGCAGAGTGCAAGCAACAGTGAAGCAGGATGTATGTGGCCTTGAGGATAACCTGCACTGTAATAGCCTAAACACAACTAGTATTTACTTACAGCCTTATGTTTTTGTATTTTCTTGGTAGACTCAGTAATGTTTTTTTTTAAAGGAAAGGAATTGATATTTTAAAGACCAATTTGTTCTACTTAGCATTTCAACTTCAGTTTTTCTGCCAGATATGTTGAATGCAGAAATTCTCACACATTTTCATTCATTGCTACATAGTTTGGTTCTTCTGGAGTATTTTTATCATGTAACTATTAGATTACAGCTGTGAAAATAAACATAACTGTTAAATAAAACAGATTTTTTGTTTTGCTAATTTTTTTCCTGAAGAACCAAAGTATTTTTCAGCAGCTGGTAATTAAATAGGTTTTAAGTTTGCTTTGCACTAGCTTTGCCCTTCATTACTTTCAGAAAGGTAGTGCTTATTAAACTAAGACAATTCATCATTTAAAAAACAAAAACAAAACATGTCAAGACAAGTATATGGTTAAGAATTTCCATTAAGTCCGCACCCATTCACTTAGATTGTTAATGGGTTTCTTATATTGTAGGTGACATAGTTAACTGAAGAACCCTAACTCAATAGTATGGTTATTGGTTACCACAGAGAGGTGAATAAAGCTTAGTATCTTCAGAAAAAAAAAAAATCCAGCCATAAATGGCTCTATTTTTCATATTATATGGCTGGATACTTTCCAGACAGTCCTCATATAAGTCCTTAATTCTCAAGGCAGTAGGAAAGTCATCGCACATTAGAAAAGAGGGGTGATTTGTACATAAATTTCATTGAACAATTTACCCCTGGCTAGGTACTAGAGACAGGATCCCTACCTATTAGTCTATGTACCAAAATGTCCTACAGGAATCTAGATATTAATGTGTCCATAATTAAACTCATACTTACTTCCCTTTAATCCCTTCATGTTTTCCTTGATCCTCTTCCTCCATTCTCAATTCTAAGTAACCCCACTGTTATCTACCCAGGCAGATATAATGTTTAAGGAAACAAGCTCCAGAATCAGTATGCCTAGGATCTAATCCTTGGCTACTCTCCTTTTAAGTCTCAGCTCAAATACATCCTCCTCTGAATTTCCATGACTCTTCAAACTGATTATGTGTCTCCTCTGGAATTGCATAATCCCTGTCACATCTCTAATCAAATTGAACTACAACTCTTCATATGTCTGTCTGCCCCAACAGACCAGAAGCCCTTGGAGGTCAGGAACCAGGATGGCTCATCTCTGGACCTGTGACACTGCCCAGCAGTAGGCCAAGAAAACAAAAGGCTTCAAAATAGGAATCCAGGCAGTGTGACTCCAGGGGATACACTATCTTTGGGTCACTAGGTGGATTGCAATGTCATTAACTAAGATGGAGAATACAGGAGGAGAAACAGACAGAAAGGGTGAGAGATTATAGGTTTAGTTTCAAACACATTAATTACAAGGTGACTATAGATCATACAGGTAAATGGTCTAATCTGTCTTATTCACCTCTAGGGCCCTGATATCAAGTAAGAGCTAAATGCTTAATTAAGTGTATATGTATGAGCAAATCTTTCCTGTTCAGAATCTGTAATGGCTTTCATATTTCCTAGCAAACAGAGTCCAAACTCATAAGGCAAACCCAAATACTCTAATTGTATCTTTTACTTCTTTCTGTACTAGCTTTCTAAATTAACTTCCTCATTTGTTAACTCTCCCATATAATTTTTCTTCCTGCCCAAATGCCTTATGAACTAAGAAATACAAACTGCTGTCCTTTCCTCTTCTGTGTTCAAAATCTCGAAGTCTCTACTCCCTTCAAGAAGTTTTTCCAGATCATCTCGGTTAAATAATCTCATCGAACAACATTCCAAAAGATGTTATAATGCTCACAACTTAATTCATGAGGGCCACAAAAAATTCAGAAAGTTCTTCCAGAATCAGAAACATTATGCTGTGTCCTACAGTTTTAGCACTGAGATTATTATTAACTTTAACATAAGTAAACCATGAATATTCTAATATGTGTAATCAATACATATCAATAAACAGTAAGAGAGTCCCAGTCCAAAAGAATTATATTCTACTTCTCCAAAGAAAACAGAAAAGGAAAGAATAGAAAAAAGACATTTGTTTGACAATTCAGAAGCTGGTAAATAACAAAACTAGAGAATTACCTCCTTCTATGTAAATAAAAAACTACATTATGTAGATAATGTAGTTAAAGTTGCTGGCCCTAAGAATATTCTTCTCTTCTCAATCCTCTTATTATAAATACATTGTTTGTAAAATCCCACATTTCGAATCCTCATTAGAGTCCCAGATCATAGTCCTTGATGATAAAGAAAAAAAGAACTAAATAAAAATTTTTAAAAAATTAATCAAAACTCTTTACATAGTCCACAAACCAAGAAAATGAATTTTCAGGTTGGCAGGCCAAAGCTGTTTCAATGTTACCTTCAAAGTAGTTGGGGGGGAGAAAGGGCCTTGCTTATGTGAACTAGCTATAGGAAAAGGGGGTAAAGGGAAGCTAAATAAGATTCATTAAATACAAATGATCGAGATTAGGGGGCCTGAAATAGCCTGAGGAACATAGGCCCACTGAAAATTCCACACCAAGAAACTGAACCATTTATGTGACGGCTGAGAAACTTGACAGGTTAGGAGGAAGACAACGTCCTATATAACCAGCATCCTCATTTTTAGACAGAGCAAAATGTAAAACTTACACTTCATATGCATAAACATGGCTAATCTACATTAGTCTCCAGAACTCCAGATTTTTTTTCAATCCATCCTTCCTCCCCTTCTCCCACAAGTAATGCCCTCAGAGAAGCAGCAGCTGCGAAGTCTCATTTTAAGTAATCAGCATTCCTCTGACCTTCTAAGAAGTTGGACTATTTGTTTCCATAGAAACAGCTTTGTCAGCTAACACAAGATTCAGGCCAAGAATAGTGAAAAGAACTTACATTATGCAAATTAGGAAGACGTCTACTATCCTTAGTTTCTCTTCTCTGATCTTTCACAGAACGCAGTCTAACTTTCTTACTCTGTAAAACAGAAGAGAGAGAACTAATTAAGTGTAAAACTCTGCAGTGTTTTTTAGAGGGAGAGAGTGGGAAAGAAAGGTCAACTTAATATGACATCCAATTCTGCTTGCAGATGGTTAGGATTTCTTAGTATGAGGTATTGTAGTAAAAATACACACCTATCTCTAAGGAACATCAATTAGAATCAATACATTAGAAAAGCAGGCAAAAATAAAAAAGGACAGGTTAGAACATTTGGATCAAGTTATCGATCAGAACAATGTACAAAATGTATATCAGAAAATCTGCTAAACTTGCCAGAGGTTAAAAAAAAAAATCAATACAAATTACCTGAAATCAGTAGTGAGAAAGAAGTAAACATAACTGTTTTAAAAACTTTTCAAAAAGGATAAGACCCCTTTGCAGATTATTTTTAATGATACTTTTTGACCTCTAGGTTAAGGCTCAAACAAAAATGCAGTTTTGTTTTCTTCTTTAACTATAATTTCTGGATCTATTTTAAACATTATGACATTTATAATGCCAAGAAAATGACAAGTTTAGGATCTAAAAAGATCCAAAAAGAATTAGACAGATAGGAACCACAGTTAATTCAAAGGGGGAAATGTTGATGCTACACTGGAGACCAAGACAGAAGGGGATCCTATCCTAATGGAGCTTACATTATGGGAGGGAAACAGATAAGAAGTGAACACACAATAAGAAAGTAAAACGGAAATATAATAGTGATGTTTGGAAGTAGCAACATTACATAAGATGGTTAGGGAAGTCCTATGTTAGGAGGTACTATCCGAGCTGATTTTTAAGACCTCAATGACAAAAAAATTGAGTCTGCAGGAAGATCCAGAACAAAAGGTTCCAGATTGAGAGAACAGGAAGTACATTTCTATAGGGATGTCACTGGGAATCTCAATTTAAATACACAGATGCTTCCTGACCTACAATGGGATTACATACTGATAAACCCATCATAAACTGAAAAAACAGTAAGTAAAAAATGCATTTAATACTACACTGTAGAGCATGGGTGTCCAACCTTTTGGCTTCCCTGTGCCACATTGGAAGAATTGTCTTGGGCCACACACAGAATACACTAACACTAATGACAGTTAATGATCTAAAAAAAAAAGTTGCAAAAAAATCTCATAATGTTTTAAGAAAGTTTATGAATTTGTGTTGGGCCACATTCAAAGCCATCCTAGGCCACATGTGGCCCACGGGCCATGGGTTGGACAAGCTTGAGTATCAGGTGTTTACTCTCGATTGTGTAGCTGTGAGCTGCCAGGACTTGCCACTGCCCACCAACACGAGAGAGGACAGTAGTGTATTATCTCTAGCCTGGGAAAATTCAAAATTCGAAGTATAGTTTCTACTAAATATGTATTGCTATTGCACCACTGTAAAGTCGAAAAATCATAAGTCGAACCATCATTAATTAGGAACTGTCTGTATCCCAAACAGACCTCAACTTCTTTCCTACTGTTAATTAGTCATATACCACTATCTTCAAGATCTTTATCTTCCTCAAACCCCATTACTCAATCAGTTACCAAGTTGATTCCAGTTTTTAGAATCCATTAAAGGGTAATAGAATATGCCAGCCCGAAATATGCCACTAAAAGAAACTGTTAAGGAAATGGAAAGGCAAAGCTAAAAAGGAGAAATATTTGTCTGCAATAACTACGCTTATGAGTTGGGTTAAATAATGTAGTTTTTAAAATTAGGGCAGGAAATTTAACTTTACCAAAAAATATACAAAATGGCAAAAATTAGCATTATTTAGCCATTTTATTGTTTGCATTTTATTTTTAAAAATCGTTTTATTGAGATACAATTCACATACCATACAATTCATCCATTTCAAGTGTACAATTCAATGACTTTTAGTATATACAGAGTTGTGCAGCTATCACCACAAGTAATTTTAGAACATGTTCCAGAATGTCTGGAATAGGCAAATCTATAGAAACAGAAATCAACATCATTAATCATTAGGAAAATGCATATTAAAACCACAATGAGATAGTGGCATAGACAGAAATCAAAGCAAATGACCTGTGAGAATGGCAATATCGAAAGGACAAGAAATAAGTGTTGACAGAATGTAGAGTAAAAGGAATCCTCATGGACGGCTGATGAGAATGCAAATTGGTGCAATAGTCACTATGGAAAACAGTATGGAGGTTCCTAAAAATGTTAAAAATAGAACTACCATATGATCCAGCAATTCTACTTCTGGTTATTTATCCAAAGAAAACAAAAACACTAACTCGAAAGTATATGTACACTCCTATGTTCACTGCAGCATTATGTCTAACAGCCAAGATATGGAAACAACCTAAATATGTCTATCAGTGAGCAAATGGATATAGAAGATATGATGTCTGTCTGTCTGACACACACACACACACACACACACACACACACACACACAGAGAGAGAGAGAGGAATACTACGCAGCCATAAAAAGAAACAAAATCTTGCCTACTACAATAACATGGATGGACTTTGAAGGAATTATACTAAGTGAAACAGTCAGGCAGAAAAAGACAAATAACATGATTTCATGTATATGTGGAATCTTTAAACAACAAACAAACAAAACTCACAGATACAGAGAATAGATTTGCTGTTGCCAGAGGGGTAGTTTGTGGGGTAGGTGAAATGGGTGAAGGAGATCAAGAGGTATAAACTTTCAGATATAAAATAAATAAGTCATTGGGACACAAACACAGCATGGTTACTATAATCAATAATAATATATCATAAATTTGAAAATTGCTAAGAAAATAAATATTAGAAGTTGTCAATACACATTTTGCAACTTTGTGTGGGGACAGCTGGTAACTAGATTTACTGTGGTGAGTTTTGCAATATATAAAAATGTCAAACCATTATGTTGTATAACTAAAATATAATGAATTATACTTTAAAAAATGAGATACCACTTAACATCCACTGGGATAGCTAGATACAAAATGACAGACTGAGTGCTGATGAGGGTGTGGAGAAATGGAACCCTCATACACTGCTGTTGGGAATGTCAAATGCTGCAGCCACACTGGAAAAAAGTCCGGCAATTTCTCAAAAAACTAACCGTAGAGATACAATACGTTCCAGAAAGTCTACTCCTAGGTATATGCCCAAGAGAAATAAAAAAGTATATACACACAAAAAAACTTGTATACAAATGTTCATAGCAGCATTATTCATAAGTCAAAAAGTAGGAAGAAATCCAAATGTCCATCAACTGATGAATGGGTAAATATAATGCTGTATATCCATAAGGAAATATTATTGAGAAATAAAGTACTGATACATGCCATAACAGTAATGAACCTTGAAAACAAAAGTGAAAGAAGCCAGTCACAAAGGACCACAGACTGTGATTCCATTTACACGAAACGTCCAAATAAGGCAAATCTATAGAGACATAATGTAGGTTAGTTATTGCCTAGAGCTGGGGCTGTGTGCATGGGGGAATTATGGCTAAGGGGTGCAGGATGTTTTTGGGGGGGGGGCAATGAAAATATTGTAAAATTTATTTTGGTGATGGCTACACAACTCTACATATACTAAAAGCTATTGAATTGTACACTTGAAATGGATGAATTGTATGGTATGTGACTTGTATCTCCATAAAACTATTTAAAAAACAATAAAATACCAAACAATAAAATGCCTAAAATTAAAAAGACTCACAATATCAAGCACTGGAGAGGATATGGAGCAAATGAAACCCTCCAACAATACTGGTGAGAAATGTAAAACTACCGGTAGTCAGTTTGGCAGTTTTTTAAAAAATCAAAAATACACATGATATTACACAGTGATTCCACAAGAGAAATAAAAACATATTTTTATTTGTAAAAATCAGGAAGCTCTGTATGAAGTATTCATAGAAGTATTACTAATAAAAACTTAAAATTGGACACAATTCAAATATCCTTCAGCTGGTGATAAATATGGAATACTATTAAATAATTTTTTAAAATGAACTACTGATATATGCAACAACAAGGATGGCCTCAAAAAATAATGCCAGAAAGAAAAGTATAAGTTGACAATGCACTGTAGAATTGTATGCCTGAAACCTATGTAATCCTTGCCAACAGATGTCACCCCAATAAGTCTAACAATAAAAATGAATTTAAAAAAAAAAAAAAAAAAAGAAAAGTATATATTGTATCATTTCATTTACATGAAATTTCTAGGTAAGGCAAACTAGCACTGTTGGGTAGGAGCAGAAACAGACTACAATAGGACATAAGGGAATTTTTTTTCAGGTGATGGAAGTATAATAAAACTAGATTTTAGTAATATCTGTATGATGATATGAATCTAGTAAAACTCAAATCACACCCATAAAACATGTGAATTTTATGGAATGTAAATTATTTCTCAATCAAGTTATTTTTAAAACTCATCAAATTTACTTAAAATTAGTACATTATAATGTAAGTTATACCTGCTGAGCTAATTTTAAATTATACACTTAAAACTGCCTATTACATGTAAATTATATTTCAACAAAACCAATTTTTAAAAGACAGCTTTATATTCCAAGTTGTATAGTGACATCACACAATAAATGTTTTATTCAGTGCATACATTTCAGTTTCCAACAATAAATGGCACACTATCATCTTTAGAGAAGGAACTTAGGTATATTAAAACTAAGTTAATACAAGTCAAAACCCAAATATTATTTGGGCTAGTCATGCAAGGTCTTAGCTCAGAAATTATTACAAAAATATTATAATGTAAACAAAAATATACACTCACCAAAAACTTCACTGAAAAACTAGTTTTTAAATTATCCTTTAAAATAATAGAGAAATAAAAAATTTGTAACTGAAATTATTTTTTAAAATAAAAAATCATATTATATATTTGAAGTAATGTGAACTCAATAGAGCAATATAAAAAACAATTTTAAGTTATTACACGTACACACATTTTAGACAACTGACAAATCAAGCTCTTAAATTAAGAAAAAGTCCAGGGAGTTCCCTGGTGGTGTAGTGGCTTAAGGCTTCAGCGCTGGCGCTGTCAACGCTGTGGCCTGGGTTCGATTCCCAGCCAGGGAACTACCCACATACCAAAAAAAAAAAAAAAAAAAAAAAAAAAAAAAACACGAAAAGAAAAAGTCCATGTGCTAATGTTTGAGTTTACTTTACTAAAACATCCTGGTAAGTCCTAAATAGGGGCATTCTAAAATTCTACCTGGTTCATGGTTTAGATTTCAGATAGAAGTCTTTATTTATCATCCAGATAACTACATTACAAAGAAACCACTGTTAGCCTCCTAACTTTAAAACTAACTACTTATAACGTACTATGCCAGATAAATTTGTAAAGAATGGAAGCAAAATTCCCTTGCTTGAAAAAAACTTCAAAGTAAAAATCAAATATGTGAAGATTTCAAAGGGAAGTAGAGAATAACATACATTATAACTTAAAACCACATAAATCATTTGCCCTCATAGATATAAAATGAATGATGATTCCTGATGTTCAATTAAACTGGATATTGACGGGGCAATGCCATTTGCTTAGAAGACACACCTTTCTCAGATATAAACTTTCAGAGACTGAGCAACTTTGAACATTCCTGGCAAAAATGTATGTATATAAATCACATGTACAACAGAAAGATTTCATTTACAAGTTCCTATTCTCAACCCCATGACTGTAAGCCATACAACTGTCTTGAGACCAAAAAAAGACAACATGGAAAAAAACCTGGAAAAACACTGTGTATAAAACATTAAACATTTATATCTTAAAATGTTCAATGACCTTGATTCTTCTTAAACATTTCTAGATGCTAGTGGTTCTCGACCAAGAGTGATTTTGACTTCCACTCATCCCCACCAGGAGAACTGTGACAATGTCTGGACATATTTTTACTATCAAGATTGGGTTGAGGGGAGCTACTAACATCTACTTAGCAGAGGCCAGGGATACTGCTAAATATGCATAGGACAACCTCCTACAAGGAGTTGTCTAGTCTAAAATGTCAATAATATCAAAGTTAAGAAATACTGAGTTTAGGAGTTCCCTGGTGGTGTAGTAGCTAAGCCTGGCCACTACCCCACCAGGGAAGCCCCAATAGTCTCTCTTTTAAACAATGAAATTCTATGAGAAACAGATTTGCAAATCCAAATACCTAATAGCCTCTTCTTGCTTTTTTATGCCTAAAATTTAGCTTTGGCCCTAAGTGTTCCCAGCGACCAATGGGACTGCATAACAAATCCTCATTCACTGTTTTCCTTTACCAATCTGGATATCACTGTTATAGAAGTACCTCGCAATATAAAGATGAGTTGGGAGAACAAGAGATCTTCATTTTTTAAAACTAGACAATTAAGTTCCCTATATATTATTATATGTTATATGTAATATTCTCTGAAGAGAAAAGTATTGTGGTCTTTTTCTTTCTTTTTTTTTTTTTCTTAGTTCACTGGGAAACTTCTTCATTTGCTGTATCAAATACAAAGTTGAAGGTCTTCGGAGATATTCAAGACCACACACTCAGAGTAGAAATTGGTTAAAAGCCAAACAGTATCAAAGATATCAAATGGTTGGTTATTTGAACTGCCCCATTATCACCTTCAACAACTTAGTAATAAAAGATTAAATGCATCCAAAAGGTTAGTAAAGTTTTTGAAAAAGACAATAGGACAAAAGGTAATTTATAACATCTCAAACTGAATAGAACTGGATTTTTAAACACGTGGGATAAAATTACTTGCAATACGGCTTTTTAGTATATTGGTACCAATCAAGAATATATATGGCCTAGTTGGAGAACAAGAACAGTCTTGATAAGGACCAGAGCCAATGTAAGAGATAGAAGATAAAGCCACAGTTGTCTCTGAATGCTAAACTAAATTGTTTGAATTTTCTCTTGCAAGCAATGGGAGACTATGGGTTTCAGTTTTTTTTTAAAAAAAGAACCCCCTAAAAAATGGCTTTTTACAAAGTTAAACCTACTCTTAACAGTTGCCAGAATTGACTAGGGGAAATGTAAGTAGAGCAGCCAAGAAGACAATGTTTTAATACTTAATGTATGGGAAGATCAAGGAAGTAGCAGAAGGAATAAAAAAGGATCATTTCAAACAATGATTACTACAAAGAATGATGTGACAAGATTTAGAGATCAGGAGCTAAATATAATTCTAAAATATTGAGCATAGCAATTGAATCTGGGAGAAATTATAAAAACTTAAAATATCAAAATTTAGTTTTTCTTCCTGGGAGGGAAAAAAGGGGGATGGGGAGAACTAGAAAGATAAATTGCACCTTAGAAATACTGCATTTAAAGTGAGAATGTTGGCAGACTGCAGGGAAACCAAAGAGAAGAGGCTAGAAATACAAATCTGTAAGTAATTTACATATTCATATCTTATGTTTGTAGAGCTTTTCAGTTTCTGCACTATATTCAAGCACATTATATCATTTGATCTCCACACTTGCCCCGAAAGGTAAGCAGGTCAGATATCCCCTTTTTCCAGGAGATATGCAGGCATTACAAGTTACGTCACAGATCTAGAAGTTAATAGAACAGGAACTAAAATACAGATCAGTGAATCCTTATGAGGATCTATAGTGCTGTTATATTCATCTCTGTACAATGATACCATGCTGACTACACATCTTTGAAAAAATCACTATAGGGGAGTTCCCTAATAGTGTAGTGGCTTGAGGCTTCGGCGCTGGCGCTGTCAGCGCTGCGGCCTGGGTTGATTCCCAGTCAGGGAGCTACCCACATACCAAAAAGCAAAACAAACAAACAAAAAAACAAACAAACAAAAAAAAAATCACTATAGCTGGTCCTTGAACAACAAAGGTTTGAACTGAAAAATTCCACTTATACGCAGGGTCTGAAGATGCAGAGGGCAGACTGTATGTGTTTATCTATGCTTTTTATATAAGGGACTTGCATCACAGTATTTGGGTATAGACAGGAGCCCTGGAACCAATCCTTTGTGGATATTAGTGACAGCTTAAATTACTGGGAAGTCAAAAGTCATACAAAGATTTTCGACTGCCTGGGAGTCTGCACCCCTAACTCCAGCAGTTTTCAAGGGTCAACTTTATTTTACCTTTAAAATATGATTAAAAAAAATAAAATTTAATAAAATAATTAACTTCATGGTTCTATGTGCTAACAGATTGTAAGTTTACTACTGCAGCATAACACCTACTGCTCAAAATTTCTAAATACTCAGCCAAGCAGCAGATGTAGTCAAGCGGAG
Organism: Lyroderma lyra; assembly: GCA_004026885.1. Lineage (NCBI taxonomy): Eukaryota > Metazoa > Chordata > Mammalia > Chiroptera > Megadermatidae > Lyroderma > Lyroderma lyra. The sequence continues at coordinate 120,056 of PVJL010000637.1, read as the reverse complement.
AAATATGGTAGAATGCATGTAAATTTTCCTACTCATTCGAAAAGTGAGTCTAAGTTACCAATATTCCAGTTTCTTGGTAACATTTAAAAAATGTTATCCCCTACTCAGCACTGTTCCAATTTCAGTATGTGCTGCCAAAGTGAGGCACATGTCCTACTTTGACAAACTTTTAATAAAATATTAATTTATACCTTATAAAACAAATACCATGAAATTACAATAGACTAGAGGTTCTCTGGTGTAATGGTTAGCACTCTGGACTCTGAAAATACAACAGACTAGTCCCTGTAAGACAAATTAGGTATCCATCTTGGGGTCAAATTTAAGTATTAAAAATCGTAACTAATATCCTTAAATATGTTAATAACTAATATATCAGCTCTCATCAATTCTCCCTCCATAATATCTCACATATACTCCAGTTTCTCCCTTTTCATACTACTACCTTAAATCATATACACATTATATTTTTCATGGTTTTTTTTTAATGAACTTGATAGTCACCCAACCTAACTGCCCATCATTTTACACAGTACTGCCAGATTAACTTTCCTGAAGAACATCTAATAAATATCATGACAGTGTCCCTTTTCAAAAGTGTTTATTGTCTTTCCCTTCTTTTAAGCTACTGTTTACTAAGGGATTACTAAGTACCATTCATTCACTGTACTTAAACACCTAGCATGCATTATCTCATTAATCCTCACAACCACGTCTTTGTTTAATTTTCTAACTTAACAAAGACAAGTGACTTGTCCAATGTCAAAAGCCAAATGGCACAGCTGGGCCTCAAACTGCAGTCTGTTTTATAAGACTGATTTACTTGGTACTAGAGCAGATTACATCCTCTTTGAACTACTCTTACATCCTTGCTCCCAACCTTAATTCTCATGACTTCTGGCTTTGCCTTTTTGTTGTTCTCCCCCAAAATTTAGTGAGACTGACCCTTATCTTCCAATTACAGTAGGAAGAAAAAAAGTAGCATAAATTGTAAAAACATTTACTGTGGTATAAAGTTTTTGAGTGTCTGTGTGAGTGACCAATCATGTCTAGTGCTGGAAGTGATACAGGAAAACAGACATTACATTCTGTTGACTCCACAAATCAGTACAATGTTATGTATTAATTTATACCTACCAAAAATGTAAAATGAAGCTTTGATCTATCAATTCCTTTCTAGAAATTTATCCCATGAAGTATGTGAGATCATTTGAGTATGTTCATCTACTTTTCAGCTGTATATTTAATAAAGTCTAAACACAGATAAAGTGTTTCCAATGAAAACTTATCATTCTAATCGAGATGTGCCATCAGTGTAAAATACATACAGAATTTCGAAGACTGCGTATGGGAAAAAAAATCAATGTAATACACTAACTAATTACTTTTTGTATTTATACATGTGGATGTGGGTAATATTTTTTTATATACTATGTTAAATAAAATACAGTAGACTCTCTGTTAACCAGAACTCTAGTCACCAGCACTCTTGAACAAATGGCAAAGAAAGTCAAAGAAATAATACCTCATTTATCCAGATTTGGTGCCAGTTAACTGAGAGTCTACTTACATTTATCTGCCATCAACCAATCTCCATCAGTGTCAATTAACTGCAAGTCTACTGTACACTATTAATATGAATTTCACCAGTTTATTAAAAAAATTTTTTTCTATGTGGCTTCTACAGCATGAAGCTCTATGTGAACTCACCTGGAACAAAAGGCAAGTGAATAAAACTAGCTTTGGAATGATATTTGTACTCATATATCATTCCAGTTTTACAAATACACATAAAAATATGTTTACACGTATAAAGATAACAAGAAATCTGGAAGAATATACACAATATTGTTTTCATTTAATATCTGTGAAAAGTTAAGGATAACAGACCTCTCTGGCCTTATTTTCTACTTTTGTACTATTTGGATATCTCACAGAAATATTGACCTAAAAAAATGTTACTTTTATAATATGGGGGGAAACACAAAGATATTACTCTTCAAAAAAATACAAAAACTTTAAATAACCACCACCTTCTAAAAGTCTATAAAAATGAGCAGAACCAACAAAGTACTTTCAAGAGTTCTAGAACCTTAGTTAAGTAATCAAAATATTATATCTAAGACCCTAAACAATTTCATAAACAATACAACAATAAAAATTTCTAAAGTAAGAAATCATTAGAATCATGATTCTTCAGTAGTCAGGACCTCCTCTACCACACAAAAATAAATATATTACATCTTTAATTTAAAAATGAGAGGAAACCATTTTACATAAGAAATCAGGGCATTAATTATAAGAAAAATCCCAAAAGGGACCACCAATACTTTAAAATACGGTAACAAAATTGCTGCCTTTGAGCCCTTCCTGTACAGTTCTAGAGCCCTGTCACAATTTGGTTACATCTATTCTTTCATGTTAAGAACTCACAATGACAACTCTCAAAGAATTCTAATTACAAACTCACATAGCTATTGCTTTCTAGATGCCTATTTCTATGCCTATTCCATACAGATTTTCTCTGTCTCCTTTAATCTTTAAAAAAAAAATTTTTTTTTATTGTTAGACTTATTGGGGTGACACTTGTTAGCAAGAATTACATAGGTTCTAGGCATACAATTCTATAGTGCATTGTCAACTTGTAGTATAAGTTCACCACCTAGTGTGAGTTCTCTTTCCATCATGTCCCCTTTAATTTTGGGTATCAACCCTTTAGTCAATTACTTGTCACAAGTTTCAGGGCTCTAAAAATGTATTATAAGGGATTCCAACTTTTGACCTCAAGTGATTTACAATTTACTAGGGAAAAAAATGCTCCAAAGGTCAGCAGATTAGCAGATGATTACCTCTACCTAAATGGCTTATGGTATGCAATTCAACAACTGGCCTTTTTAAAAAACGAGAGGTAGAGAATAGTTTGCCTCATCATCATAAAAAAAAAAAAAAAAAAAAAAAAAAAAAAAAAAAAAAAAAAAAAAAAAAAAAAAAAGAACCACACCAAATAACCATTTCAGAGTTACTAGAACAAGAACATTAAGCAAAATTAATAAAGATTCATATTTATTATTATCTATAAATGAGATTAAAGAAGTAACAAGAGAGTACTTTCAGGACCAGAAGTAGGGCTGTGTATCAGAAAAGGGAAGGAGAAGAAACTAAGAAGACTGATGAGGACACAAATGTCACCAAGTTTAGAATCCACTGAACTTTTAGTACTAGAGTATTGCTGACTGAGGGTATAAGTCATGTTCTGATCTTGACCAGTCTTAGAAGGCAGAAAAGCACACCGGGGAATATTATGCAACAAGAAACAGGAATAAAAGGTCAATTTAAAGATTACTATACAGCAGATACCTGATTCCTGGGAAATATGTTCCGATACCCACAGTGGATGCCTGAAACTGCAGATAGCAGCCAACCCTATATATACATTGTTTTTTCCTATAAATACATACATACATACCTATGATAAAGTTTATTAGGCAAAGTAAAAAATTAATAATAACTAATAATAAAATAGGACAAGTATAGCAATATACTGTAATAAAAATTATGATAATGTGGTCTCTCTCAAAATATCTCATTGTACTACACTCACTTTTTCACTAAAAGAAAGCACTTCACAGCTTTTCTTTGGCATATCCAAATTGCCAGCATTACTTACTTCTCATCCATTTTGGGGCCATCTTTAAGTAAAATAAGGGTTATTTGAACACAAGCACTATGATACAGTTTATCCAGTAACGGAGATGGCTACTAAGTGACCAATGGGCAGGCAGCATATACAGTGTGGAAACGCTGGTCAAAAGGATAATTTACATCCTGGGAGGGTATGTGAATAACACTACTCATAATGATGCACAATTTAAAACTTATAGTTTATTCCTGGAATTTTTCATTTAATTTTTTCAAGTCGAGGTGGGTAACTGAAATAAAGTGAAACTGCAGCTAAAAGAAACCAGTGTACTGCAAATTCTACAGTTAAAAAGGTTACTAAACTATACTTTCATTCAACAGTGTAAGTACTCACTTGGTACAAAAACTTGGATAGTTCTTGACAAGGAAAAAAAACTTAAAATCTAGTATGGAAAATAGGTAAGTAAACAAACAGACAAACAAAACTCCTATACAACTGCAATGCTATTTGATAAGTGCTGTACTACGAATGCAGAAAATGTTACGAGTTACCTGTAGAGGAAGAGCATCCTAAGAAAACTTGTATAAATGGGAAAGAATACAAGATCCAAGAGAGATATGAAAGGCATCCATTACACAAAGAGGAAAAAAGTAAGCAAATATTAACACAAGCACATTGCTATCAGTAAAATTAAATGCTTTATCTAAACATAAGATTTAAAATCACCATTATATAACTGAAGTATGCAAACTGTCAATTTTTAAGCCCACCTTAAAAAGTGTAGTAAATGCAACATCTCCATGGTTTTTGTGCCTAAATGCATAACATTAATCTTATTATGGAAAAGAAAAACCATCAGGTAAACTCACATTGAGAGACATTCTAAGAAATAAGTGTCCATTAGTCATCAAAAGTATCAAAGAAAATCAGGAAGGACATGAAAAGAATAAGAAACCTTTCACAGATTACAGGAGACTAAGAAGAAATAAGTAAACACAATATTGGATTCTTCATTGGATTCTGCAACAGAAAAATTAATTACAAGGAAATCTCAAAATTCAAGTAAGCTTTATGACATTTAATATTATTGTATCAATGTTAATTTGCTGGACTTGATAATTATTATACCATGATTATGTCAATTGTTAACACTAGGGGAGGAAGGGTGAAGAGTACATGAACTCTGTTTTTGCAAACACTCTATTTAAAATTATTTGAAAGTAAAATATTTAAAATGTAAAAAAATAAAAAAAAATTTTAAAAGTGTAGTAGCAACAACCTAGTGGACAATACCCTAAAATAACGCTTGAGAGTAAGAGAAACCAACAAAGCTGAGTAGAACTTGATCTTATTACACATGCACGCTGTTTATAAGCAGGGCAACAAAAATTTTGTCCCCCACTGACTTTCACTGTTATTTCAGAAATAAAAAAACTTTCATTTATCTCAACACAAACTTACTTATTACTGACTTAGTCTATGACAAAGGACTCACACAATTCCTGTAAAACTGCTTAATCAAATTACTGGTAATCACATAATCTATTCAAAATATATTTATTAAAACATAATGCAGTTTATTGCCATCCCACATGAATATCACAAATCAGGTTTGTATTCTATCCACGTTTTATCTAACATTTATGGAGAGCTTAATATACAACAGGCACTATGCTAACCATTCTTGATTAAATCATCTCAATTAACCCTCAAAATAAGGCTCTAAAGGGGCTCAGTATAAGCTACCCCCAAATATGACTTTTGCCTAAGGATTATTTTGAACTAAAGGCAATTAAGAAACTGCAGACACACGCATATAAAAATTCCCCGTCCTCTCCTATCTGACTGAAAAGCAAGGCATAAGTTTCCCTTTGTAAAGGTAACATAAATTTCCATTTATACTAGGAAAAGGACTCAATCCTGAGAGTTGATTCTACCAACAGAGAAGGCACCAATTTAAATCTGCACAACAAATCCTACTAAAATAACCATGATGTTTTCATTAGTTTCAGTTTAATTTGTAGGATCCCAGACAATAAAGAGAATAGAGAAAAAGGTTTTTCCTCACCTACAGCCCTCTAAACCAGGCACTAGTACAATCTCCATTCCACAGATAAGAAGTCAGACTTTGATATACTAACCTGCTCAGAGTCATATACAAATCAAGAAGGTATTTCAGCACAAGTCTGACTCTATAGTTCGAGTACTTAATCAGGTGCAAAGACTAACTGGACTATAATGGCAGTCATTAAGGGTGTAAAGAAAAGAAAAGAAAAATACATTAGCGATTCCTGTTTGTATTTGTATCTTTGTAGGGAAAGTTAATCAAGAACATATGAAAGTTAGACACCCCCCCTCCCCACCAATCCATCATTAAATACATTTATGGCCAACATAAGATGAATGCAATTGTGTTTTAAATCTCAAATTCTATCTGGTTATAGGAGGTGACTAAGTTAGAAAAGTCTCTGATATTAAGCTCACAAGCAAGGTTAAAGTTTAAACAAGTAAACAATAAAAGTGCAAACTGATTAACATGCATCTACTATAATATGTGCCATATTAAGCAGTAAGGTACAAAAATAAAAATACATAGCCCCTACCCATGACTGAGGAGCTTACAGATATTCTTCACTTGAATTCACGGGCATCTTAAACATAAAATCAAAGGTGGCTTTCTCAAAAATATTTAAATCTTACCAAAAGACAGTGTTAAACAAAGCAAGTCTGCAGGCATGCTAAGATACAAAGTAGAAAAGTCTGAAGACTTTGGAGACAGATAGAATTCAAATCCTTGCTACCATTTAGCCCCTAAAAGTCTAAACCTCTTTTCCTTTGTCTTGTCACTCTGGATAAAAAACTTAATAGTACTTTGAATAAAATACTAAATCTCTCTGAACCTCTGTTTTCTCATTTGTAAAAGGGAGAATACTGATTAAAACAAACCAACCAATGCTTCAATGTAGTTGTTAATATTTAGAAATATATACAAGGATACAGCAGACTACATAACATTAAGTGATGGAGCAAGGGATAAAGTACTGGGTAGGGATTAGGGGAAAGCACCAAGTACTGTGATTTAGCCAAACAAACTACTACTGTTACCATAAAATGTAAGTATAAAAGGATAAGGTATAAAATACTCACATAAAAGGTAAAGTATGAAAGGAATACTGTTCCTTTAAGATGTCTGAAAATAATTATCAAATTGCCCTTCATAAACTCTTAAGTATCTATTGATTACTCTTAAGTAATCATTATTTTGAAAAACATCTGCAGGTCACTTGTATAGTACTTAGATGAATCACATGTCAGAGATTTAAATCTGGGGTTCATCATATAATGCAACACACAGATGATGCAATGTAGAATTGTACACCTGGAACCTATGTAGTTCTTGTTCACCAATGTCACCCCAGTAAGTCTAACAACAAAAAAAAATCTGGGGTTCATGACTTAATTTCCATGAATCCCCTGATACTATATGCACAACAGCGTGTTTCAGGGGAAGGGCCCAAAGGATAATCAGATTCACAAAAGATTAATAGTAACAGCTAAATTTGCATGTCTACTACTGACAAAGTGAAATGTATAGTTTTAAATGTGAGGCAACTTGAAGAAAGAACAGTTTGCTGCTGGAAGTGAATCACATTGAAAAAGAGTTTGGAATTATCTATAAACTGACCATGTCCACACCCTATCATCCAATAATTTCAATCTTAATTATACATTTAGAGCAGTAATGTCTAATAGAAACTTTTGCAATAACAGAAATATTCTATAGCTACACAGTACAATAACATAGCTACTGGCAATATATGGCTATCAAACACTTGAAATATGACTATAGCAAATAAAGACTGAATTTTTTATTTTAGTTCATTTTACTTAATTTAAATAGTCACATGTGACTAGTGGCTACCATCCAGGAGAGCACAGCCCTAGAGAAACATATGCACCATGATAATATATAGGAACATTCATGATAACATTATTTATATTAACCAAAAACCAGAAACAACTCACAGATCCACCAACAGTATTAAATTGTGGCAGATTATTTTCTTTTTCTTTTGGTGGTTCCCTGGCTGGGAATGGAACCGAGGCGGAGGAGTTGATTGCGCCGAAGCCTAGCCACTACTACACCACCAGGGAACACCCTTATTTTCTTAAATAAACTGTTATAATTCTATAACATTATAAATACAGTCCTAAAATTTATTTGCCTATTATTTGAGCAATTCTGTGATTCCGCTCAAACTAATAAATTCTCTTAATACAGCCTAATCTCTATGGGAGTGTTGATACTTCAAAGCCAGACCTTTAAGGGCAGTGACTTCATCCATTACTAGTCTATATTGAACCCCAAGTTTTCACATTGTAAATATTCAACAGTTACCTATAGTTTTCTGTATGGACTAGTTAGGAAAATTGGGATAAACTAAAGTGAATGATAATTACTTAAAAAAAGAAAAACCAATTCCTTACACTTAAATATTATATAAACAAAGAACCAATACAAAGCAGAATTTTTAAGATCTGCTTAAAAATAACAAAAGTTTTCTTTCACATTAAGTATAATATATTTATATTCTATTCTAAGTTCTAACTGTATTTAAAAATAATATAAAGTTTTATCAGTAAAATTTGATAAGACTTTTTAACAGCTTGTTTTAAACTTTAGGAGAAAAATGGAGAATGCAGGACAAGAAAACTAGATTTCTGGGAGTCCAGAGGCAGGTAATAAGCAAGCTAACAAACCAGGCAATGGTGCACTGGAAAGAGTACTGAACAGATTATGAATCTGGTACTTGAGGACAAACCCTAGCCCTGCCACTAAATTAGGGCAAAATTATTCCAATAGCCATCTATCTGGCATCCCTGGGGAGAGGAGCGTTAAATATCTTAAATCCATCTCCATCTTGACAGAAATTCAGAAATGAAGAAAAACAACTTTCTCAAGCTTCACTTACATCCCAAACATTACACAAAAACGAGTACCTAAATATAGATACTTTTTAAGTGCAACCAAATCCTAGCAGAGCACTTAGCTCGGTGCACTCAAAGGCGGCAGTCAATTAATTTACACGTACATGAATGCAGTCTTAAAGGCACGTCTAAAAGCACACAAACAAAATATAGAAAGCCTGGTTGTTAGGTCAAATCAAAATACCACAGTACATTTTAAGTGACATTGAACATTTTCTGTGACAATGTAAAGTCCTCAAAATATGAAATTATATTTCAACATGAACTCTCATTTTTTTAATGTAAAGTTTCTGGTAACTATTGCGAAGCCAAGGAGTTATAACTTTTTATCAAAACAAGCATAATTCAAAAGATACTTTAGTTACAAATATACAGTTATAATTTCTAATATTTGGAATAACTAGATATACTAAAAATTGTCAGAAACCTGAATGAATCTCCTTAATTATTTCACATCCGTTGATTTGTCACAAAGCATTGTGCAGCCATCAAACAAGAGGGAGGAGTAAATACTCATTCATTAAGTATTTACTATGTGTCAAGAGTATTTTGCTCAGTGCCTTCCACACCTTACTTCAACCTTGTCAATCATCTTCCAAGGTTACAGATGAGGAAAGTGAAGATCTGGCTAGGAATTACAGCATGAAATAACTTCCCAACTCAGCAGACCCTCAGCCTCTTTCCACTACATTACTACAATTGTTTTCATTTCTGCTGCTGACGTTTTTTGCCTAAAACCAAAGTAGACAAACTAAGCCCAGAGCAAATCAAGCACATTCTGTTTTTATAGATAAAACTTTATTAGAACAGTCACATTCATTTGTTTGTAGTTTGTACTTTGCACTGTAGGAGCAAAGTTGAGTACTTGCAACTGAAATGATATGGCCTGCAAAACTTAAAATATTTATTGTCTGGCCCTGTACAGGAAGTTGCTAACTCCTGCTTTAAAGGATCAAAAATGCCAAGAATCTCAGTGTTTAGGGCAAACCTGTTCAACCCAGGACGGCTTTGAATGCAGCCCAACACAAATTCATAAACTTTCTTAAAACATTACAAAAATTATGCACTGACTTCTTTTTTTTAGCCCATCAGCTATAGTTAGTGTTAGTGTATTTTATGTGTGGCCCCAGACAATTCTTCTTCCAAGTGGCCCAGGAAAACCAAAAGATTGGACACCCCTGATTTAGGGTCTTTAGACAATTAAACTAAGAAGGAGCTGTAAAATCATGGGACAAAAGGCCAAAGTGCTTGAATTTTTAAAATGGCTAGATGATACGGTAAGCCCAAATTTATAAAAATGATAAAACAGCATGATGACAAGGTTAGTGAATCCTTATTCTTAAACAGTCTTCTTTTTTTTTTTTTCGGGGGGTGGGGGGGGCGGGGAGTTCCCTGGCTGGGAATCAAACCCAGGCTGCGGTGTGCAGAGCACCGAAGCCTAGCCACTACACAACCAGGGAATCCCAAAACTGTCTTCTAAAGTCTGAATTGATGGAGGAAAAACCTCATAATTCAAAATATTAAATAATTTAATGAGCATGCATCATTTTACCATGCACCCACACTTTTAATGAAGAAACATCTTCAGTATAGCAAAACAGTGCCTGGCTTTTTCTTACAAGTACTTTATTTCCTATTTCAATTCACACATTTTGCCATAATACATTCACTAAATTGATTCTACTCTGAGCAAGTAGAACATTTATCTGATTACTTAAGGGTCTACTGTAGATTTTCTGGTATAAAGAAACAGCATGTTTTTACAATTCCCATTGTTGTTATTTCATGTCAAAAAGCTAATTACATAATTTTATCTTCAATCAAAATATACTTTACTATTCAAATACAATTAAACAACTTGTTGTATTAACCCAGCACAAGAAATCTGTGATTACAGTGATACAAATAATATTTTTTCTTCATTTAGTAATTTTGAACAAGAGTCTTCCAGTGGTAAAGTACAGTCTACAATCTCTAGTACAGATCCAGAAAACTTATGCCCTACCAATATGTAAAATTTACATAATAACTGTTGGTGAGTATCTTGACTGCTTCAACTTTATAAACACTTTAGTTCGCAAAATCTTATATTAAGTATCCTTCTTCATTTTTAAGAATAAATGTTAATGTATATTAGTCAAAGAAAAAGAATTTGTCAAACAACAGTAAGTTGTTTTGCCTGAAACAACTCGAATTATTCTCAGAAGCATGCAAGGCTGGTTTAGCATTTGAAAATTAGTCAATAGATTGCCTAATTACAGAGTTAACACAGTATTAATAAAGAAAAAATCCACATGATCACCTCAACAGATGCAGAAAAGGCATTTGACAAAATGGAATATCCATTTGCAATAAAAAACAAAAAACAAAAATTAAAAAAAAAACACCTCAGCAACCTTTGAAGGAAACTTCCTTAATCTGATTAAAAGAACCTACAAAATGACCTATAGCTAACATATTTTAAAGATGGAAGGCTGAATGCTTTCCCTTTAAAATTGTGAACAAGACAAGGATGTTCCCTTTTACTCCTCCTATTCAACATCTCACTGGAAGTCCTAGCCAGTGCAGTATGTCAAGAAAAAGAAAAGGAACATAGACTAAAAAATATAAATAAATAAATATTTCTCTATTCATAGATAACATGACTGTCTACTTAAAAAATCCCAAGAACAGGATACAAAGTCAATATACAAAAATCAAGTCTATTTTTATATCTTGGCAATAACCAATTGGAAACCCAAGTTTTTTTTAAATGACTACTTATGACCAAAAAATTGGAAATACTTAGGTACAGATCTAATAAAATATTTGCAGGAACTATATGTTGAAAACTAAAACAACACTCACAAAAGAAATCAAAGACCTAAACAGAGAGAACAGCATGTTCACAGACTGTAAAACTCAATTTTGTTAAGATGTCAATTTACCCAAACTAAACTAATAAACACAATTCCAATAAAAATCGTAGCAGAACTTTTTTGTGGATATCGGCAAGCTGATTCTAAAGTTTATATGGAAAGGCAAAAGAGCTAAAATAATTTTGAAAAAGAATAAAGGTGGAGAATTCATATTATCGCTCTTTATATAAAAATTCACAGAAAATGGGACATAAATCTAAATGTAAAATATAAAATTATAAAATTTGAGAAGAAAACATTGGAGAAAATCTTTGTGACCTTGGGTAAGGCAGAGATCCTAGGTACAATACCAAAAGTAAGATCCATAGAAGAAAATACTGATACTCTGAACTTCATCAAAATTTAAAACTTAATAGTGTCAAAAGACACTATTAAGAGAATGGAAAAGACAAGACAGAATTGCAAATCACGTATCTGATAAATGACTACACAGAAATCTCAAAACTTGACAATAGGAAAATCCAATTTTAAAGTGGGCAAATGATTTGGACACTTCAACAAGGAGGATATATAGATGGCAAATAAGCACATGAAAAGATGCTCAGTATCATTAGTTATGAGAAAAATGCAAATAAAAACCACAATGAGATACTGTTACACACCTATTAGAATAACCAAAAGTATAAAGATTTATCATATCAAGTGCTGATGAGGATGTAAAGTAACTGGGACACTGATACATTGCTGATGAAAGTACAAAGTGGTTCAGCCTCTTTGGAAAACAGTATTACAGCATATAGTTTCCTATGCTGTTGCAGCAAATTACCACAAATTCAGTGCCTTAAAATAACACAAATTTATTATTTTACATTTCTGTAGGTTAAAAGTCTAACTCAGGACCCCCTGGGCTAAAATCAAGGTGTTGGCAGAGCTGCATTCTTTTGAAGTGGGGGGTGGGAGGGCTCTAAAGGTTAATTCATTTCCTAGCTTCTACAAACCACCACATTCCTTAGTTTATTTCCCCCCAACTCTCCCCCTCCATCCTGGAAACCAAGAACTCTGAATCTCTCTGGCACTGCTTCTGGTCCATCTTTTTTTCTGACTCCACGGCTTCAATCCTTATCTTTTAAGGACCTGTGCAATACACTGTGCCCACCTGGATAATTCAGGATAATCTCTGTATTTTAAAATCAGCTGATTATCAATCCTAATATGGAAAGGCAAAAGAACAAAAATAGTTAAAACAATTTTGAAAAAAGAATAAAGTTGGAGAACTCACATTACCTGATTTCAAGACTTATTTTGCAGATAGATGCAACTTAATTCACCTTTCAATGTAACCTAATTTATTACCAGATGCTAAGGATTAGGACATATTTGTGGGCCATTATTCAGCTTAACACACACAGTTTTAATGAAGTTAAACATACACTTACTGTATGACCCAGCATTCCGTCTAAAGTGCTTACCCAAGAGAAACAAAAGACTTATGTTCACACAAAAACCTGTCTACAAAGATTTATTCATAGTAAAAACAAAACAAAAAAACCTGAAAATAACTCAAATGTCCTTCAACTGGTGATGGATAAACAAACTATGGTACAGCCGTACAATGGAATACTATATTCAGCAATAAAACAGAAGAAATTGCTGATACACTCAACAGTATGGATCAACACTCAAATATATTATGCTAAATGAAAGAAATCAGGCTGAAAAGGCTAAATACCATATGACTTCATTTACATGATATTCTAGAAAAGACAAGCTATAGAGAAAGACAATGGATCATTAGTTGCCAGGGGTAAAGGGCGGAAGAAAGGTTGACCACAAAGAGCAGCTCCAAGGAATTTTGGGTGCTAAAAGTGTTCTGTATCTTGATTTTGGCAGTTGCACAGCTTTATGCATTTGTCAAAACAAATGTACAATGAAAAGTTAATTTCATTTCACTTAAATGAAAAATAAATTATTTTTGAAAAAAAGAACACAAATAGATCATTTCTCATTCATTAGACTGGCAGAAACTTAAGTCTGACAATGCCAATCTGACAATTCCAAGTGTGGTCAAGGATGACTCAGATACTGTTGGCAGGAATATAAATTGTTACAACTTTAGAGGATGATTTGGCTGCAACTAGTAAAACTGAAAATGCACATCAACCTTTGGAGCAGTAATTCCACTTACAGGTTAAGTATGCATTCTAGGGAAACCTCCACACATGTGCTCAAGGAAACATGAATAAGGACAGTCATTGAACATTGTTTGAAATATTGAAAAACTGAAAACTACGCTTCAGTAGGGAAATAAGTTAACTGTAGCTAGTGGTTATTAAGAAAGAAAAAAAAAAAAAAAAGGGAGTTCCCTGATGGTGTAGTGGCTTAAGGCTTCGGCGTTGGCGCTGTCAGCGCTATGGCCTGGGTTCGATTCCTAGTCAGGGAGTTACCCACAAACCAAAAAGCAAAAAAAAAAAAAAAAAGGTGTAAGGAAAAGAATCAAGCATGCTGGCTACATATACAAGGGCTGTCCGGAAAGTATCCAACCATGTAATATGAAAAATAGAGACATTTATGGCTGAACTTTTTCCGGACAGCCCTCGTGATTTTGAGAAGGGCAACTTACTGGAATGTTTATTTAACAATAGTATATAGCGAAAAGAGCACCATACTTGGAATCTGGAGACAAGCATTTTAGCATTTAGTTCCAACTCCAGTCAGACGATGGACTTCTTAACTATAAACCTTAGTTTCCTTTTCCTGGGAAATGTAGAGGCTAGGGCCGAGCTTGTCCAACCTGCAGCCCATTGAGCCGCATGCAGCCCAGAACGGCTTTGAATGTGGCCCAACATAAATTTGTAAACTTTCTTAAAAGATCATAAAAATTATGCATGGACCTTTTTTTAGCTCATCAGCTATCCTTAGTTCATGTGTGGGCCAAGGCAATTCTTCTTCAAATGTGGCCCAGGGAACCCAAACGCTTGACCATGCCTGGTTAGGCTATACAACCACTAAGATTATTTCCAACTCAACAAGTCTATGATTCAATAAGTATACAATAATAAATTATGTTCTAAAGTACCCATGTCAAAAAACTTTTTCCCAGACACCCTGAAATCAGAAACTATCAGAGAAAGAGGACATCTTAGAATACTGATAAATAAAATGGACCAAATTTCTTGATATGTCTGTGATGAGCTTTTAAATCAAGATCATAATTTTGAAAGAACATATAAACAGTTAAATCCATTGTACTGAGTTGGGTCACCTTCAGGTAAAGCATATACCCTATCTAGAACAAGTTAATATTATTGAGTCCATCTTTACTTGTCAAGTTCAAGTCTGTCTTGTCAAAAGTCATTCAAGTACATGTTAAGATTCATTGCTTTTTTAAAACAAAGATAAAATGATGAATTGAGTTTTGCATATTTGCTTGTTTCATCTATAAAGATCTTACATTAAAATGTCTTCAGCCTGCTACAATAAAGAGCCTTTAAAAAACTTGTAATATGCCAGGTCCACAGGAATCTAGTAAAAAAAAAAAATCAGTAGTTCATAATCCAAAAAAGCTTATTTAATAATTTCATTGCCATCAATACTTAACAAATCATTTGTTCCCACTGCAGAATTTAATAGGTTATTAACTCCTGGTATAATCCAAAAGCAAAATTAGGACACAACCATTAAAACATTATTTTTTTAAAAATAAGAAATATTAACGCTTTTTACAGTCAGTAAACACAAAATCTCAAAATTCTTGTTCTAGAGGCTTTCCAAATCTAAATTCCTACAATTCTAAACAAGTATGAGACAAAACACACACTATACACTACTTCTAAAAACCTCCTAGCTATCAGATTTAAGTTTAGCGCCAACTGCCAACAAAAGCTTTTCGACCTAAACCTAAATTCCTTACACATTACTGTATGTCAATCAACTAAATATAAGGTGAGTTATTACTAGGAAGTTACATTAATTTACACCAAAAATTGTTTAAAGTGCCTTTCATTAAATGCAACATACGACAATTTACTGGCTTTCAAGTTCACCTTGCACATTCAGAGTAAATTATCAGAAACTATTTACGAGATTAGGCTTTTCTTTCAAAGTAGTCACAAGGAAGAACTGTTTGTTTATTTGTTTAAAGTACGCAACCAACCAGCAGAATACCAGGAGCTGAGTCAGGCAGAGGAACGCGGACTACATTCCGTCTTCTAAAGAAAGTGTTCGCCCCGCCGACTTCTCCGACCTGGCCTGGAGGGAGGGAGTCCTGGGACTCCCGAACTCAGGGGCGAGGGTGCAAAAGACAGTCGACTCCCTGCCTCGACCCTTGTAACTCGGGCTGGACGGGTAGGAGTCCCGCTAAGGTGGGTCCCTTACCAAGACGAGGGAGTAGACACGGCCAGGGAGCGCTCCTCCAAGGGACAAAGGTTAAGCTCACGCCCTCCGCGGCCGGTTGCGGCTCCCGCTGCCTAGGGCAGCCCGCAAAGCAGCCCCGGGTCCCGCCCGGGCCCCTCGGGCGGCGTGTGGGGGAAGGGGCGAGCTAGGCTGCCCCTCCCCCGCCGCGCTCTCGGAGACCTGTTGATTAAGACCTCCACCCTGAGCCGCCGCAGGTCCGCCTCTTCTTACCTCTACGCCACAGCGGCCGCCTAGCTCCCGCCGCCACCGCTCCTGATCACTGCAGAAACGACAGCTCCCTGGCGGCACTTAAAATACCGGATAAAGAATCCAGAAACTCCCGATTCCCCACCTCACAATCCTTAGACCCCGCCCCTGCCCCACCACCAGTCGCCGTCGTCGCCGCCGCCAGCGACTCCACCTCGAGACCGCGCGAGACCGGCCCCCGCGGCCGCCGCGAGACCGCGCACGCGCCCCCGGGACGCTGGCGCAGCGGGCGCGCCTATCCCAGGCTCTCTCGCGCGCGCCCAGCTCGCTGCTAGGCAGAGAGGCTGGTGCGGTTCGCCCAATCCCGAACCGGCGCGGAGAGAGGGCCCGCTCATTGGTCGGCTCTGCAGCTCCGTGCGGCCGGTCGCGCGCACTTGCGCTCCTGGATGTATAGAAGGCGAACTGCTTCAGGCTCTCTTGACACTGCTTTGGGTTTGAACCTGCGGGCTAGGTTATGTGGAGGTGCGAGGTTACCCGAAGAGGTTGTCGGAGGCGGCTAACATTCTAGAGCCCTTGACTCTTCTCTCTCTGGATGACCGTCCGCTCCTGAAGAAACTTCATTTCCCCATGGGGCGATTCCTCACGTCCTGTGAAGTACGTCACACAATCTTAACACTTGTTTAAAAAAAGAACCACGACTTACTTAAACAGTTGGATATGTGTAGTGTCCCACAGAAGAATTCTCCGCTACCGCAGACGACTCCAAAAAGCTAGACAGCTAGGACTGAGTTCTGAAAACCAGAGAGGAGAAATGCCAAGGACCACAACTGTTTCACAAAACTGTAGTGAATGGATTTAGAGTTACCTGGACCAACCCACATCCAGTGCAAGGAAATCCAGATAAACAGTCTCCAGAATTCCCTAGAAACTGTTGGTTATAGACAAAATGGAGGGAGGGAGGAGGTTAGTGTGACCCATTTTCTAAGTTCTTAAATACATAAAATAATAATTCAAGAAACTTCTTCCAGCTACTCAATGAATTTTTCCTCCTCTGGCTCAGGCTTTCTCAACTCCAGGGCTATTATTGACATCTGAGCCACATCATTCTTTGTTGTGGGGGCTGTCCTGTGCATTGTAGGATGTTTAGCAGCATCCCTGGTCTCTATCCTCTAGAAGCCAGTAGCACCACTACCCACCGTTTGTGACCATCAAAAATGTCTCTAGACTTTGCCAAAAGTTCCCTTGGGGGAAAAAATCACCTCCAGTTAAGAATCACTGCTGTAGAAAGAGTCTCTAATTACCCAAAATTCCAATTGCCTGGCACCAAGCCATTTTGCATAACACCCCTACCCAAATGAACCCTCCAGCTAGGAAGGTCTAGGAGACCTTCCTTCCCCAGCTGCTTAAACACCTCTGTCACAGGACAGTATCCTAATAAAAAAATGATCACTATCTATGTGAGATAGCAGGAACTGATCTTAAAACATATGGATATTCCTTTGTAAAGTGCTATATTAATGTTTGTTATTATTTTTACTTCTTAAAGTCATTTTCATTTTAAAATAGGGTAGATGCTGTGGCAATTCAGAAGTTTATTCTGTGGTGAATAGAGCCTTCCCAGAATCCCCAAATCACCCAAATTACTGGCCTTGTGTGCAAAAAAATGAAGGTAGCTGGAAGAGAGGAAGACACAGAAACTGGAGATAAGGTGATTGGATTTGAGTTTAGCTTTGATGCTAACTAGGTCTGTGATTTGGATGTGTGACAGTCTTCTTGGGCCTACATTTTCTCATCTGTAATATAACAGGTTACCTTTTTTCTCCAGTGTTAAGGTTCTGGTAGCCTCTGCATGTGAAATCTAACATGAATAGCCTAGGGAGTTAAGAAAATATGATATTCTTCCCAAAATAGAATGAAATAAGTCAATAGAATGAAAACCCGTCAGAAGAGTTGTTCATCTTTTTCACAGAGCAGTTCATGCATTGAGTCACCCTGGTAAATTTGTAACTAAGTATTTTGAGTGAGTATTGAAAGCCAAACTGTAAAATCAAGTTTTCAGTGGAGAGTAACCATAGTAAATACTCTTCCTCCTTCCTCATCTTGACATATGCTTAACCCATCATTTGCCAATAGCCTCTATTAGATGTTTATGTAATAAAATGTTATTTTATTTCATTAAAGGCTTGGAGGAAATATGTTAATATTGCATTTTAGCCATTTGCAACCAATCTGAAGTCTCAGTTTTCAAGAGTCTACTATTTACCATTATATGTGAAATCCTTAACTAAGGTTATCATATCTCTTTAGTGTTATCATCTCTATGTACTAGTGAAAACCAAAGATCTCATAACTGAATTGGTAGCCTAATTGCTTATAATTGTATGAACCAGATGATCAGAAATAGTGGAAATTTTAAAAATACTCACTGATTCAGACCTAAGAGAAGTTATAAAACAAGTTAGTATGTACATCAATTATTAAATAAATATATTTTTTAAAATGACAAAAAAAAAAACAAACCAAAAAGCGAATCAACAAACCATGAACTTTCCTAATTTAATTGGATTTAGTTATTATTGTTGTTTTGGTGTTTTGTAGTACTTCTTGACCTTTCATAGATCTAGCTAAAATTATTTTGTCCCTAAGCTAAGAACATTATGCAGTTATTACCATGTGCAATGAGAGGTCCCACTGTCTGTTAGCATCAGTATCATTCAATACAGCTCACTATCTTTCAACCCAATTGACTTTAATAAATATTCACTCAATTCAAAAGATAATATACTGAGTACTTCCTATGTACTAAGTACTATGCTGTAGGGAACTGAAACATGGCAGTCTATGTCCTGGAGGAATTACGTAAGGTTAGGAAAGGAACAAGACAAGCCAAGTTCATATAAGTTAAATATAGTATAGTAAATAAGGTGCTCTGTAGATTCAAAGAAAGATAAAGTCTTACACTAGGAGAAGCTTTACTATCTAATGAGGAAGGAGAAGGAGAGCGACAGAGAATAAACTACTATGACAATACCCACAAAATAGGAAAACCAAAATCTGATACATAGCTTTAAAAGATATACATAAAACTTTTCATCAGTTTGAATGACTGAGGGAAGTACACAGAGAAAAGCATGGGCTTATTATAGCAAGCAGTCAACAATAACTTCAGAGTATCATATTCCATATTTAGGATGTTAGTCACTTGTCACACTTTTATTTTTACCCATCTTGGGTGATCCTCTGCTAGGCTCAGCGTGTGTAGACAAATAAAACATGGTCCAGGAGAATTTTTTATTTTGGAGAGACGAGGTAGGCAAATTTGGAGCTTGGAAATTTTCTTTCTTTCTTTTTTTTTTTTTTTTTTTTGCTTTTTGGTATGTGGGTAGCTCCCTGGATGGGAATCGAACCCAGGCCGCAGCGCTGACAGCGCCAGCGCCAGCGCCTTAAGCCGCTACACCATCAGGGAACTCCATTGGAAATTTTCTAAGGAAAGAAAAATCAAGACTGAATGCCAAGAGAAAGGAAATGAAGCTTGTTTTCTTAAAAGGGGCTATAAAATTACTCATGTCTGTTCCTCATTAAGCTTCCAATCAAATCTCAGCTGCTGCTTTAACTCATATCCTCCCATGAATATCTACAACTCGGTCTGGGGTGGTGTCTGTGCGGAACTTGAGAGTTGAACTCTGTTGTCTCTTTTATGCTGTCTTGGATTCTGATTGAGATTTGACTCCACCACTGCTTCAAAGCAAGCAGCCTTTATAAAGGTCACCTATTAGAGCCACTTTGTTAAATGCAAAGGTCAGTGTTTAGTCCTTGTCTTCCTTTACCTGCCAGCAGCATTTGATGCCATTGAGCATTTTCTCCATTTCGTCCTCTGTGTGCCTGAAACACCACTCCAGCTTCTCTTTCTCCCCACTGGAACCTCCTTCTCAGTCTCTTTTGCTGGTTCTTCTTTATCTCCCTGAATGCTAAAAGTCAGAGTGTCCCAGGTCCAGCATTCAAGATTTTACTTCTCTGCCTAGACCTGAATCCCAGCTCTACCACTTAATAGCTGTTTGATCACAAGAAAGTCACTTAATTTCTCCAAGATTCTATTTCCTCATCTATAAATTAGGATAATAAAAATATTAATGGCTACTTCTTACAGTGGATATGAAGACTAAATATATCTATTAATATATATGTAAAGTGCTAATGGCATTAATTATTTGTTGTTATTCTTATCATCATGTTCTTTATCACTTACTCTGTAACAAGATTGCATCTGGTCTCAGTGGCTTTAAATTCCATCTACACACTGTCACTCTAAATTTATCTCTAGCTGGAACTTCTGCCATGACTCCAGAACCATATATTCAACTGTTGGCTCAACTCCTCGATTTGAATTTCTAATGAGCATTAAAAATTTAATATGTCAGAACTGTTTGTCTAGTTTTCTTCATTTCAGCATATGGTAATGCCACTATTCCAATTGCTCAGGCTTTCTTTCACACTGCACATCCAATCTATCAGGAAATCCTTTTATTTCTACTTTCAAAACATATCTGGAATCTAACCACTTCTCACCAATCCCACTGCTAACACCATACATACTCCAAGACATCATCATCTTTTGCCTGGGTAATTGCAATAGACTCCTTCCCACCCATATTTCCTCTTCTCAGTACTGTAGCCACAGTAAGCATGTGTGTGTGTGTGTGTGTGTGTGTGTGTGTGTATTTTTTTTCCAGATGTATGATTTTGAACAAGTAACTTAACCTCACTAAGCTTCACTTTCACAATCTTTCCATAAAACAGGAAAGTAATAATACCCCTTAGATTATTGTGAAGATTGAGAATGCACTCACAGCACATTGTATTACCAAATGACTGGCAGCTCTTTGAGAATAAGTGGTAGCTTTTAAAATTCAAACTATTCTTTGAATGGGCACTGTCTGTAGTTCCTTTTTTTTTAAAGTATGAGGGTCTTTAAACTACCCATTTGAAAATGGCATTCATTGATTTCACAAATACTGTCTCTCAGTCTGGGTGCTCGCTCAGCTAGAGCACAAAGCCAGGAAGAATGTGGTCCCCACCTTCAAGTACCCAACAGTGCTTAGAAACAACATAGAGTTGGGCTAATGTGCAAACGAGAAGAGGAAAACCAAAGAGGTTAACAATGTTATTCAACAACCACAAGGTAAAGAAGCCCTACAATGGTGTTTATGAATCAAAAACCTTATCGTTTTATATTGATCTCTACTGTCCTTTAAAACTGATATCCATCGTCATTCAGATTTGAGAAATTAAACTGGCATAGACTTAAATGCTTAACAATCAGTAGTCGCCTTTATTTCTGCCACATGGAAGACACTGCTTTGTTTTGTCTTTGGTTTAGTTGTCATTTCTTGAGCTGTGCTTGTTTTTTAGTTTAGTCGTTTGTATTTATCTGAAGAAAAACAAAAAGATGGAGAAATCAGTTCGATAAATTCAAAAGTCTGAATTATAGAATAAAGTTATTTCTGTTAAGTAAAAAACTTTAAATACTAAGTATGAGTAAATTAAGTGACTGAAATAAGTAAAATTACATTTATAATACTGCTTTTCTTCTTAATGTAACAATAAAGATCCTTTGGACAGTAAGTTCAAATCTAGAGGTTAAAGCAATATTAAAGGAACCACTAAATTTCTTACAATTTTCATTTTAAGCTACTTCTACACATATAAGAATCTTGTAATTCAGGATGTCAACATTAAGATTACAGGGTTTTAGGGGAGTTCCCTGGTGTAGTGGCTAGGCTTCAATGCTGTCAAGGCTGTGACCTGGGTTCGATTCCCAGCCAGGGAACTACCCACATTAAAAAAAAAAAAAAAAAGATTATAGGGTTTTATTCTTTTAAGACTTATAAGAATGTCATTGAATTAGTTGCAAGTTCTTGATCTGTACTAAACGTAGTTCTAAAATAAGTTATGCGTGTGTGAGATTTACATACACATAATTTATGCTCATTGAAATAAGGTGCCAAGTAACTTTTACATTACTTCAGTTGTAATAATACGATACTTATTATAACAAATTTTTCACCATTAAAGAAAAATCACCCACCTTTTCCCATATATAAGCAATTTACAGCTTAAATATTTGGGAGCCACTTTTTAAAATTCAGAAGTCAAGTTTTAAATGTGGTATGTATTATCATCATATTTGCCCTTCTTTGCATTTGCAGATCTCTCTTGATGAGGCCCCAATATGTGAAATTTTATTGTTATAGAATATATCAATCAAAGGAAGAAATCATTACAGAATATTGAGTTATCTTTAATTTATCTCTCTCTTGGGAGTTCCCTGGTGGTGTAGTGGCTTAAGGCTTTGGCGCTGGCACTGTCGGCGCTGCGGCCTGGGTTTGATTCCCAGTCAGGGAGCTACCCACATACCAAAAAGCGAAAAAAAAATAAATAAATAAAATAAATAAAATTAAATTAAATTAATTTATCTCTCTAAATTCTCTAATACATTGAGAGATGGCAGGGCTTGTGACTCTTCCTGGGTGGAAGTGGAAACCAGCACATGTCACCAAGTGCCACCCCTTCACTGCTCACCACTACCATAGAACAAGAAGCAGTAAGAGCATACTTAGGGGAAAAAGAAGAGGCACCGACTAAGGAGTGTATTTGGAGGCCAGGGAATTATTTGTACGTGGACATTTGTTATTTTTTGGACACATTTTTTTCCATGGGTGCATTACCTCTGGCCCGCGGTGTGCATACGGTGGGGCACTGTTAATAAAGTACTCAAGTGCTAAGCTAGCAGACTTTGGTGGCAGTGTGACAGAAGGGTGGAAAGAAGGTTGGGCACCTCGATTCTATCATCAGAGCTCTGATGAGATGGGCATGTGGTTCCCGCCAAGGCCACTCCTGGTTCTCCAACCTTGCCTTTAATTCTGCAAATATGCACACACACATGTACACACACACACACACACACACACACACACACACATCATTAGCTGTTTTGGGAGAGACAGCTGAGAGAAGTTTTGTTGTTAAGTAATTCATTGCCAAGCTAGTGTCTCAAAGAAATGTATAACGTAAGGCCAGGGCCACCACATACAGCTATGCAGGTTATGCACTGCACATAGACTACAATGTGAATGGGGTCCCCACCATGGTTCAATGTACAATCTGCACAGCTGAACAAGGCAGCCCTGTAGGGACTCTATAAATATTTATTAATTTTGGTATAAAAGAAAGAGGTGGCGTTCCTTGGTGGTGTAGTGGCTAAGGCTTCAGCGCTCTCACCACCATGGCCTGGGTTTGATTCCCAGCCAGGGAGCTACCCCCACCACAAAAAAAAAAAAAAAAAAAAAAAAAAAAAAAAAAAAAAAAAAAAAAAAAAAAAAAAAAAAAAAAAAAGAAGAAGAAGAAGAAAAAAAAAAAAGAAAAGGAGAAAGAGGCCTTGGCTGTGTTGGCTAATTTAAGAAAAGCAGGTTGGCAAAGAGTATGATGAGGTAGCAAAGGGGAAGAACAGAAATGAGAATGAAAGGAGTCACTTGTAAAAGCAGTGACAAGAGCAGTAATTCCCTTCCAGTGCCTGATCTGAAGCTCCCTGCCCTCCTGTTGCTGATGTTACATTTTGACCCCTGATGGATTCTAGAGCACAAACCTTCAACATTCCCATCCGTCCTGTTGTTACTACAACGAAGTAGTAAGAGTCAGTGTTAAGAGAGTCACGTTATCGACAACTTCTGTGACAGTGCCATGTCTGCCCTTTATGTCTATAAAGATGTATAGTGGTAAAAAGTTACCTTTAGGTGGTCTCACATGCATTTTTCCATTGGCCTTTTCTTTTTTCTGTTTCACTTTCCTTTCCTCACATCCTTTCCCCTGAGAAAGGGGGAGACAGATGAGGCACAAGATTGAGGAAATTAGAAGATTCCAGGGGAGAGAGCCAGAAGGCAGAAAGAGAAGTAGTGGAAACGGGGGGAGAGAGAGGGGAAGTGAGGAGTCTTCATTCAAATCATGTTTCTACCCACCTCATCAAAACTCTCTTTTCTTTCCAGTAGAGCCCATTGTTAAATTTCACAAACAGTTTCCCCTTAGGATCCTCCCGCCCTTTCTCCTTCCCCCCAGGTTCCATAAACATAGAATAAACCTGACTGCAGAGGAGTCCAAGAAATCTGATTTGCTCAGAAAGATGAGTGGGGGTGGGAGGATACTCCCAATATTTGCTAAGTATTTTCTCCTCTCTTCTTTTCTTGAATCTCTATTGTTAGTCTCATTTCTTTCCATCTTGGAAAAATACCATAGAGTCATAGATAAGCCTATTGTTTGGGCTCACTATAAAGATATGAGCAAAGTTAAGGAGAATAAAGCCTACACAGATAAATTGAAAGTCAAGAAGGAAGAGAGATGGACCCAGACCCGGAGAAACAGGTTTAGCCTGGGCCCTGCCTCATAGCTTTTTCATAAAAACAGTACATTTGAAGTGCCAATTTACCCAAAATCTTACTCAGAGAGGGGAAAAAGTGTTATTTGTTCAAACTGCTGAGGTTTGAGAGATGAATTAGGGCCCATGCTCCCAGCTAGCATTGCCCAGGGTGACTGTGGCTCTGACAAGGTTAACAGTACCAGGGATTTGTTTTACTGCAGTGGGAGTGCTTATTATTCTGGCTTCTGTCTACAACAGAAATCAGATTTACAGGTTCATTTTTAGTCTACACTCAGTGTAAGTTTAATGGGACAAGGGATTAAGATTCTACTAATCTTTGCTTTTCTTGGGGTAAAGAATATTAAATGTCAGTGAAATAGTATGAAAGGGGAAAAAGAAGTGCTTCAGAGCAGTGTGGAAAGGGGGAAAGAAATGCTAATCAGAGGGAAAATTGAAAAACTATACAATCCTAAGGAAAAATGGGAAGGTTAGGAAAGTGGGAAGAAGGAGAAAGTACGTAAAAGAAAACAAACAGGGAAAACGATTAATACTTTTGTGAAAACTGCATGCCTAATTTGTATTTTGTACCGTGCTTGCAATTTAAGAGCTCGGAGTGGAATTTCACTGCATGTTTGCTGTTCTTTGCTTTGCTCCTCATTTCCAGAGCCCCATTTCAAGCTGCCTGCTACATTTACAAAGACGGGCCGCTGGGACCACAAACATATCAGCTTATAAAATTGTAACAGCTGCAAGAGCCTTGAAACAGCTAATGCCGCTCTCCTCATTCCCCCACCCGTAAGCGGGCACATTTGACAGCTGAGGACATGAGGCTCAGGCAGATGAAATATGGGGCATCCAGGGAACAGAGGAAGTGAAGTTGGAAGTCAACCCTAGCGCCTATGATTCCAAGTTCAGTGTTAAACAGTTGATTTCTTCACCTGCCAAAAGCTTTCCTGTTCCTTTCCCTGGCTTGTTTCCTGGACTCACTACTTCCTGGTCATGTTGCCTCCCAAACTGTGTCATCCTCAGTTTTTTGGTTTTTGTTTTGTTTTTTTCTCTTGTCCCTACAGGGAGTCAGCCAATAAATCTTGTTGACTATGTATTCATGTCCTTGTTTCCATCTGACTGCTTCTTACCTGGTTCAAGACCTTGGCACCTTTCACCTGGACTATTACAATGACTTCCTATCTCCAGCCTCCTCCAGCTTCTCTTAGAGATTGCAGTCAGAGTGCTCATCCTAAAATGTTAACAACTAATTATTTCATTTCTTTCAGTGGCTCCTTCTTACCTGTCAAATAGTATTATCCAAACTCCGTAGCATGGCCCAAGCCCTCCATAGTCTGGTTTCTGTCTTGCTTTCTGGCTACATCACTCACTACTCCTAAACTGAACATGCCCAGCACTGTCCCATCTCTTTGATTTTGTTCACACTATTCCCTATATCCAGGATATTCTTGTTTCCCCATTCTTAACCCAAAGACTGCTTTCTTCATTGAATCTTTCATGATTCTCTCTCTTGAGTTAAAACCAGGTCTTCTGCTTTTCTTTTAAAGCACCTATACCATTACCATTTACATTATTTGTGCACATGTCTTGAGGTCAGGTAATACGTCATGTTATTTATTTATTTTTAATCTCTCCTAGAGCCTGCCAGCACCTCATCTATAATAGATAGGCATCAAATACTTGTTCAGTTGAACAAAATTGAGTTTGTGCCAAAAGACAGGTGAAAGAATCAGTCACATATAGGATGAAGGTAAACATATCAGTGTCCTACATTACTTTTAAATTTCCCTGGCGTAAATAATGAGTGCCTCAGAATATATGTAGAATGTACAAATTATGCCCTAATGTATGATGGATTAGTGATAAAGGCTGCTGCCAGATTGATCCCTGTCTTTAGAAGAAGAGAGGAAAATATTTTCCTGTTGGACATCTCTGGAATTTCTACTAGTTCACTTTCATTCTTTTTTGAAATAAAATTTGGTGTAGAAATTGATAGATAAAAATTCTCTATACTGCAAAGGAGACTTTGCATTTTTCTTAAAAACTACAATAGCATTTCCCTACAATATTCTCTAGTTCAATCTTGCAGATTGTAAAATAGGTAAAACCACGTTACAGTGATGTTCATCTGGCACTTTTAGACACAGAAGCCCAGTGGGAAGGCCCACAGACAAATCCCATTTGTATAAATCCTTATCTGCTAATAGCTTGTTTCTTTGGGGGGCAGGGCGGGGCTTTTGCAAATATGATGAAAAATGCCTTTAAGTGTTGGTTTTTAAAGTAGAAGTATTTTTTTTCTCTCTACTTAGTTCCAGTGAAATGTGCCTCTATGTTGCTTCTATGACATTCCTTTACGTGCATGACTGGAGCTGAGGTCTATTCCACTCCTCCACCCCGCACACTGCCCCAGGTTAGATAGTGACTTAGATGTGAGTCAGCAAGCAAGGGGAGAGATCTCCACTGATGCCCGTAAGACAACGTCCGTGTCAAAAGCTTGTTATGACTTAAAAACCCTGAGACATGGGAATGTGTAAAGAAAAAACTGCCAAAAAACAAAAACATTAAATTGTATCACCCGACAGTAAAGCAGAGGCCAAAGATGCAAGCTGGAAGAAAAGAGGGGCCAGAGGATTTTAGATGTATCAAAAAAAATTGACTGTGAACCACCCCCTTCCATATCAGCAAGGCAAAGAGGCTCTGTTTGGGTTCTGCCTGCAGAGCCCGCCTATACGTGGCTCATGCCCAGGGTGTTAGATTCTGGGAACCAGGAAACTGAGCTCGACCAGTACAGAAAAATGTGAAGTGATGCTTATCACTTGAAAGACATCATAAGGATAGGATTTTCTGCAGTGTTGGACTCCTAAGAATGGAGCAAAGGCAGGAGGGGGAATGCATCAAAACATCTCTCTGGATTCCTTCGCTCTTAATTACTTTGTTCCAGGACTACCAAATACCAAGAGTCACAAAGAAATGTAATGGAATTTGTTCCATACCTGAAGTGTCTGAAACAGTTCTCATGCTCCTATAAAAATAAACAACACATTTCAAAAATTTTGCCAGCATAACCACAAATATTTAGAAACGAAGTATTGAGTATGAAATAACTGGCCATTCTCTAAGTGCTTTGTAGGTAGCAATGAAACATGTTTAGCAAGCCTAGGGCATTAGTGATTATAATACATATTAGAGTAAAATTGCCTAAATTTCATTCACATGCAAGCTATCCAGACTATAAAAGCCATAAAAGTGAACTGTCTGTAACAACATATAAGGTAATTTTATTGCGTTTGTTACCTGTCACTCAACGAGGCTAGAGCATTCCTGCTGCTTCTCCAGCCCCTTGAAAACCTATTTGGAGTTGAGACTGAGAGAAGCTCAGCATTTTACATATATAGAGTCAACTGTGTTGGGAATATTGGCTCTCATAGCAACGTGGGGGTAAATTCTGGAATGGATGGGTACCTGGGGTTAGAAGGTACCCACCTCTGCTGGCTGGTCTTCATAGTCTCCCTGGCCCTGTTGGGGGCGACA
The DNA here is from genome assembly GCA_004026885.1 of Lyroderma lyra. Taxonomy (NCBI): domain Eukaryota; kingdom Metazoa; phylum Chordata; class Mammalia; order Chiroptera; family Megadermatidae; genus Lyroderma; species Lyroderma lyra. The sequence goes on along the minus strand of PVJL010000637.1, from coordinate 92,026 downwards.
GTGCTTGGAAATCTTGCAGGTAAGGGGCAGCGGAACTTGTCATCTCAAAATATGCCTTTTTAGGATATTATTTTATTTTATTTTTATTTATTTATTTATTTTTGCTTTTTGGTATGTGGGTAGCTAGCTCCCTGGCTGGGAATCGAACCCAGGCCGCAGCGCTGACAGCGCCAGCACTGAAGCCTTAAGCCACTACACCATCAGGGAACTCCAAGGATATTATTTTAAACTGGTTATTTTTAAGAAGCCAAAGACTCAGAAGGAAACTTTAAGCTTCCCCTTTACCTGGCTAAAACAATTCAGATCAAACAACCTGCTTATAGGAAGGGAGCAATCATCTTAGTGTTATAATCTGACCTAAGTGTGGCGAAAGGGGGAAGCCAAGCCAGGTCTATTTGTTAGGCTCCCTCTGTGTCCCATTGTTTCTGGGTGGCCAGGCAAGCATTTGTTTACCTTGTTGGCTCCTTCATGTCTACCAGTGAATTGCCGGCTTTTTCTTTAAGTGCCAGACTTTTGCCTCCCTCTCCTTAGTTTAGGATGGCAGATAAGCCTCAACTGGTCACTGTGCCTGTGGGTCCTATATCCTTCAGGAACCCCCTTATGTACATATGTAATAGATTATTTTTCTCTCGTTAATCTATCTCATTAATTTGATTATTAGACCAGCCAGATGAACTTGAAGGGTGCAAAGAAAATTATTTTCCCTCTTGCATACATACCCAAGTATTTACCCAAGTTACTACATTTCTCATGGGAGACAAGATGTCAGTTTTTCAGAATATTTTACTTTCAGAAATGCTTTCAGATAAAAAAGTTTGTTTTCTGCATTCCCAATTATTAAAATTAGTAGCAATAATTACAACACTTAATTTATCATTGGCATGCTAAAACATAAACTTAAATCACTTAATTTTCACCAAATCTTTGTTTCTTCACCATATTTTCAACACATATTTTGGAAGTAATGCTGTTTGAGTAAAAGAAAATATTTGGGAAAAAGAATTACCCTTAGATAATATCTTCCTAGATATGTACAAAGATATAATCATGATTTAGTTTAAGGGTTTTGGCAAATACATCCTGTATGAGTTCTACTAATCAAGCTTTCCAAAGTAAAGGTTAAATGTGTAATTTTCTGAGGAGTTTGCAAATAAATGCTTATGTAGCCTTCATAAAATAGGTCTGGCGACGTAAATGAAGGTTAAGCTGAATGATAAAAATTTTCAAGGGACTGAGAAATAGCAAGTAAATGTACTTTAAATAGGTACAAATTAAATAAAGGTTGCTATTATCCTCTTTAAAACAAAGAGAAGTGTCACAGTAGCACTATTTTCAAGGTCTGAGAAGTAAATCAGAACTTGATTTACTTTATAAAGTAAATCTTTCACTTCTAAAGGACTGAAAGTGACATAGATGCCTCCATAGTCTCTCACTCATTTAGATTTAAATTGCTAAATTTACATTTTAAAGAGTAATGAATTTGAGGATAAAATATTTAGCAAGGTCATTGTTTAATTTTTTTCATTGCTCTGAAGTACATGGTTATAAAGTGTCACTGAACTCCATGGTCTGGAAGTAAAATACATGGTACTCTCTTATTACTCTCATAGTGTCCTGACTTAATCCTACAACATCCTACGAATGTCCCAGGAACGAAGCACCAGTGACTTTCATTCTATTCTTAGATATTACATGTATCATTCATAAGGAACATTTTCAAATTAGGCTCTAGCTAGTAATTATGTTCCTGATGCAGATTGGCACTAAAAAAGAATCCATGCTGATTAAGCTGGGCTTCAGAGGATTACTTAAACCAAAATTTGTTTTTTGCTTTGTTGTCTTAAGTTTATCTATTTATTTTTCTCCCCAGTAGAGTCACCAGATAAATGACACAGGAAGCTAAGAGACTGGAGGGCAGGGCCTTGAAGAATTTGGGACTTGCTAATCTTCAACATCTTTTTATCTTTAAAATGCTATGGTTTTTGCTATTTGTGTAGGGATTCATTTTTCTCATCAATTCTAACAGTGATGATAATAGTGAGATTAACAAAACTTTGCACCTGCAGAGCATTTTTTTATCCTAAAAATATATTATCCTTATAATTTGAATATTTTAAAAAGCCATTAAGAACGAATCTAATGCTCAGAGGGTTTTTAGGATAGTGCAACTGTTCTGTATGCAATGGTGGATACCTATCACTCTGCATGTGTCAAAACCCATAGAACTGTACAACATGAAGAATGAACCTTAAAGTAGGGATTGTAGTTAAAATAATGTATCAATATTATATTAATTGTAACAAATATACCACACAAATACCAGGTATTAATAATAGAATGAGGAGGTGGCAGTGGGGTGAGTGTGTGGAGCTCGATCTGCTCTATTACTCTGTAAATCTAAAACTGTATTTTAAAAAATAAAGTCTATTTATTATGCTTTAAAGTTTTATGGAAAAGCACTAAAACCTAATCTAATGCTTCAGGGAATTTATTATGTGCAAAGGGCAAGAAAAGAAGTTGAAATTATTTATTTATTTTTAAATTTTATTTATTTATTTATTTATTTATTTATTTGCTTTTTGGTATGTGGGTAGTTCCCTGACTGGGAATCGAACCCAGGCATCAGCGCGGAAGCCTTAAGCCACTACACACCATCAGGGAACTCCCCTGAAATTCTTTAAACAGTTAACCTTGTGAGATTTTGAATTGTAGTGTTTCTGAGGCCTTAGACAAGGGCAGGGCACAGAGTCTGAGACACATGAATGGAATAAAGCCGAAGGAAGACATCAGAGTGATCAACGTGATCAATGATTATTTAGGACACATTGCCAAATTGGATGGATTCATTTGTATTGTGTTTGCTTTTATTAGTAATCTTAATGCTTTTCCGTGAAAGCCATTCTGATGACTCATCGGGAGAGGTCGTTTCCTACTCAGGAGCAGCTTCTTCTACCCCTCTGCATCTCACATTCCTTTCTCCCGGCTCTCACTCCTTCGGACCTATGTTTGCGGTTTCTATCTTCCTTCCTTGTTCTCCCTCCTCCTGCTTTTTTCCTTTATCTTTGTCCTTTCTTCTCTAACACATCAGATTTACCAACAGCCTTACGGTCATTGCTTAGTTTCACTGAAAGAACTCAGTGGTTACAGCAAGAAATAATAAACCAGTGTTCCTGGGGGAAATTTCTCTATTCCAGCTACTTCTCTACCCTCAATCTGAATCAGGAAAATTTCTTGAACACTGAACCAAACACGCACGCGCGCGCACACACACACACACACACACACACACTTCAATTTTTAATCCAAATTTCAGAGCTTCTGGGCATGTAGGAAAAATTCTTCAAGTAGTCTCCCTTAAGTTTGAGCCAATAGTTTATCCTGTGGTTCTAAAGGAGAATTCTTATTTTGGCTATTGGGCTAAGGAGAAACCATCAGAGGGAGGAATACTTGCTAAACCCTAATTTGTACCTACGAGTGGCTTCTCATAAAGCAATGGTTCTCAACCAGAAACACTTGGAGGTCTACTACAAAGAATGCTGAGTTCATTCTAGAGTTTTGGATTCAGTAGGATGGGCTGAGCCTGAGAATTACCTCTCCCTGCCTCCGTCAGTTCCTCCCTCTTTCCTTCCCCTTTTTAACTTGTCCATTCTTTTTCTTTTTGGAGCAGTTACCATGTTTCTGGCATTGTGAACTTTTAAATATCAATTTATTTAATTTCTACAACAACTCTACCTGGAAGGTTATTCCCATTTTACAAGTGAGAAAACTGAGACCTGAAGACATTAAGTAACCTACCCAAGATTACACAGCTACTAAGACTAGAAGACCCAGCATTTGGAACCAGGATTGTCTGACTGTAAAGCTCATTCTCTAGCTGCTGTGTCTTCCAATTAATGCGTACAATTAGCGCATCGTAGTGTTTGTTTGATTTTAAAATTATATATGTAACTAATATTAAAATAAAAGTTTATTAGAAAAAAGTGTTAACAACTATAACAAATATTAATTTCTTTAATCACCAACTATGCCTAAACTCTGTGGTTTCTTACCATTCTCTTTGTTATAAAAATAAAATACCATTGTATATACATTTTTGGAAATTTTACTTTTCTAGCTTACCTTTTTTTTGTAGTCATATAGCTCTTTTCATTGAAATTCTCAGTTGCTTTTCCTAATAGGGATGTGTCATTTTACTAAATTAACAAGCACACTATTACCCTGTTAGTCATTCTTCTATCCCTGGTCCTTTAAATTACTTGGAGGTTTAAACTACACAACACTATGTCCAAATATGTTATTTTCTCTTTCAAATTATTTCTTTGACACGTGTTGCTATAAGTCAAGGGATATAATTATCTGTAGTGTGAATTGCCAAATCACTCTTTGTATAGTACCCACTATTTATAGTGACAGCATCACTGTTAGATACATCTAATAAAAACCCACTGGTAACGACTGCGTAACTTGGATTTTAAAAGCTATTAGTGAGATTGATCTCTCTTCAAGTGTTTATTTCTGTGTCTTCTGGAGTAAATTTTTCATTTATGACCTTAAACCATTTGTTAATTGGATCTTCTACAAATTCCCAATAGCTACCTACATACTTGTATATAGGAGGTAAAACCTTTATAGGTTATCTATTGCTCTTATTTTCCCATTGTATTGTTATTGATTTATTTATTTAAAATTATTTATTGGGCAGATATTTATAACTGTTATAGCAATCAATCAGCTTGGACTTCTATTCCCTCAAGCTCCACACTGCCTTCAGATCTCTGCTCCAATCAGATCTCTGCCCTTCCTCAGAGAAGCCATCCCTGACCACCTACCTGAAACCAAATCACACCACATTCTAGTTCACAGCACATTCTAGTTCACATGAAATATTTTATTATCTGTCTCCTCCACTACAATAATCAACACTCCATGAGATAGGGACTTGCTTGTTTTTACTGCTGTGCCTCCAGTGCTTAGTATATAGAAGAAGGTGCTCGGGAAACATTATTGACCGAATGAATTGAACTTTGCCATTGAAAATTTATTCTATTGTTTCAATTCCCAAGAAATTATCTTTCATCTGAGGCTGAGGCAATGCTACCATTCTATTTTCTTCTAGGTTATTTTAGTTTTAAAATATTTTATTATTTGCTTATCTGAACAATTTTTTTGTGGTACAGAATAGATCTTTAACTAACATTTTCTAGAATTTTGCTTTTTCATGCTTTTTTGAAGCCATATCAGTTTGTTTTCCTATTTTTATTTCTATATTCTAGACTTTGCAGTGGTGTTTCTGATGGTCATTTAATTGTAATATGGCTTAAGATTTTATAGGACCAAGTCCCTCTAGAAATTTCCCATCTCTGATAGTTTACTTGATTATGCTTACCCTTATCTTTTCTACATATTTTTATAATTTGTATGGGATAGCTTATTGAGATAATTGGTATTGTATTAAATCTATAAATCAATTTAGGAGGTCCTGTCTTTTTTGCTGTCTTAAATCTACCAGCCCAGAAAGAGATACTATTTTTTTTTTTTTTTTTTTGGTATGTGGGCAGTTACCTGCTGACTGGGAATCGAACCCAGCCACAGCATTGACATCGCCAGTGCCGAAGCCTTAAGCCACTACACCACCAGGGAACTCCCAAGAGATACAATTTTTCCTTATTCAAGTTGTCTTTTAGTTCTGCCATTAAAGTTTTGCAATTCTATGTATATAGATCTCTTATAACTCCCACTAAATATTAATATTTGATTTTTATTGTTGCTTTTAAAAAATACATTCTCTTTTTCAATGCATTTTTGTTTGTTAAAAGGAATTATGAACAAAATTAATTTGTCAATTTATCTTATAATTTGTGATCTTCCTAAATTTATTTACAAATACTATTTGATGGTTCTCAAATTTTCTATGTGAATTTCTGTTTGCAAAGTGTGATTTTTAAAAGTCTGATATTTATTCTTTCATTTCTTTGTCCTATTGCACTTACTAGAATCTCTTAAATTATATTTTGTAGAAATGTTAATTAGAACATCTTGAATTTGTTCTAAATTTTAAAAACATTTCTAGAATTTCTTTAAAAATAATGTTGGCTCTGAGTTGGAGTAAATATTCTCTACTGTGCTAAAGGAACCTCTTCTATATTTTGTGGATCTTTATCAAGAATACAAAAGTCTCTCAAATGTATTTAAAGTATCAAGAGTTTTCTGCTTTTCTATATTCAAATAATGACTTCTATAGATGGTTTCATTAATTTTATATTGTTTGCTATATTTAGCATTTATCGTCACAAGAAGGATTAATCTAGAATTTTATTTATTGTCTTTGGTAGGTTTTACAATTCAATTTATTTGCTTCATAAAATAAGAAAAGCAAAGCTTAATTTTTCTATATTTTAAAGAAAACATTACAAAACCCAAGAGATAATTTTTAGAGTGTCTAAAAAATTGTCTAGTAAAAGACACTATTATGTCCTTTTCTTTGACGGGAGCTCTTTCACAAATTTTTTCTGTTTTCAAATTCTGATTGTGCCAGTTTGGTTTTGTCTGTTTGTATTTTTGTTAGTCATTTATTTAATTTAGGATTTCCAAGTTATTAAAGCAAAGTTGTGTAAAATCTTTCTCAATAACATTTTACTGGGGGGGGGGGGGTAGGTTCACGGTTCCCTGGTGGTGTAGTGGCTAAGGCTTTGGCGCTCTCACCGCTGCGGCCTGGGTTCAATCCCCGCTCAGGGAACCACCAAAAACAAAACAAAAAAATAAAGTTTTACTATTCTTCCTGTTAGTTGATGTAACACCTTTTTAGTTTCAAATTTTACCCTTTAAAAATAAGTTGTACAATAACGGTTTGCCTATTTTGTTGCTCTTTTTGAAGAACCAACTAAAACTGTTTTTAGCACTTCAAATTATTTAACAATTTTTAGTTTCTTTTTTTAAGGTTTACTATTCTGTTTCCCCTCTTCCTTTTTTATATTTAAAAAGAATTTAGACATAATTTATTACATTCCTCATTTTCATTCTTGCTAATATCAGCATTTAGACCTACATTTTTCTGGTTTTCTTTTTTAAAATGTTACTCCAGAATGATTGGATTAACTTTTATCTTTATAATACTACAGTGCTCTGTCACATTCATCTTGCAATTGAATATTAAAATTATAAAAATAGTTCTTTCAGATTACTAGTTCTTAGTTAGAAATGTAGAAAAGTGTAAGGGATATGTATAGGAGAAAACAAAGTATAAAGATAAAAGAAAAACTACCCATCATTACTCTAGAGATTAAGTTCCTGACTCCAAAATGTGGACCCCTTGATTCTATTCTATTTTCTTCAGCCTACACAGCTGGTACCAGGCAGACAGCCCAGAATGCCAACTGAATGGTGTGAGAAGTAGGCGTGAAAATAAAAGTCAGACGAGGTTGAGCCAAATGTGGATAATTAAGAGTTGACTAGATCATCATTTGATTAAACTGTATCTGTATCTGAGAATCTTTAGCAACAAATGCTGGAGTTTCAGTGACCTTAAAACACACCCTTATTTACATTACCTTACATCTTAGCATCCCTCGGCATTTCCCTGCCTCACATACCTGGATTCTTCAGCCTTGAGAGCTGTGCTTTTACAATCAGTTGTTCTTATTTCAGAGGTCCTATCACTCATCTCTTTGAATGTATTTGTCTCATTTTCTTCTGGAGTCAAGGTAGTCTGAAAACACCTTTCACCTTCGAAAGTCAGTGTTATGTTTGAGATGGTGACACGTTTTGAGCATTCTTTTAACTCACTCTTACTCTTACTTTTTGTAGCTTGTACACACCCAAGCTTCAGAATGTTTTCCATTTTTTCCTTTGAGAAGAGTAAACAGCAGCATATTAGGTAACAGAAGAGCATCATACAGAAATAGATTATTTATGGAGCAGTATCTAAAACAGTAATCATCTCATTTATATTTACTGAGTGACTTCAATAACCAGAGAGGCTTGGTGTTGCATGGCCATCGAGGAGGCCAGGCGGGTGTTGGAGGCTGGCACTGTGGGGACCTGACACAGCACATTCAAAAGCTCATGTCGTCATGCACACTGAAACCACCTCACACAAGAAATTAGTACTTCGTTACAGTACTTCCCGTTCCTAAACTGTCAAGGAAAGGAAGAATTTCTAGAAATGCCTTGCCTCTTATTCTCCAATCTGAGGTTGCTTTTGATTTATGATCATATAATAGGTGATAGGACTTGAAGGTTCCTAATAATACTAAAAAGTTTGTTTTACAAAAGACTTAGAACCTACACCTGAAATTACACCTATCCTAAAATCTCTCTCGTTCTCCTAATTTTCTGGTTTCTGTTAATGTACCATCTCTCCCAGACACTCACTGTCTAAGAGCAATTGGTCAGCTGATTCTAAAGACTCTCTCGGGAGTTCCCTGGGGGTGTAGTGGCTAAGGCTTTGGTGCTGTCAACGCTGCAGCCTGGGTTTGATTCCCAGCCAGGGAACTACCCACATTAAAAAAACAAAAAGGACTGTCTCTCTAATATCCCTTGCATCTGCACCTAACTAGTCCACTAACTAACTACTCCATCACCTCTGTTACGTTTCCTTGCAAATAATGCAGTAATTTTCTGCCTTAAAGATAAAACTTCATTTTGTCTGACAGTGAAAATAATATATATTTATTATAGAACAATTTTTAAAATCCTGTAAGATATAAAGTGAAAGGAAGAAAATTATTGCATGTTTGATGCCACTGGCCAGAAAGAACTATTCCTATGGCATATTTCATTTGGTCTTTTTGTCTAGTTATTTATTTTATATGTGAGTGTTTTGTGATTATATTTGTTTCCTATGCTACATTTTTTACTTAACTATTTATTATAAGAACTTCCTTCATGTCATTAAAAATTAAATTCTTCTAGTTAAAAATAAATTGTTTTTATTGTAGGAAACAGAAAATTCAGAAAAGTATGAAGAAGAAAACATGAAATCCCTGTAATCCCAGAATCTAGAAATAAACTGCTCTTAACAATGTGGCTTTCCCCACTTCTGTTGTCTCTGTGTGTATAAATGTATTTTTATATAGTAGGGATCATATTCTTCATTTTCACTCAACTTTGTATCATGAAAATGTTTCCAAATAAAGAAAAAATTCAACAATTATAATAGATACATGAGTAGTCAGTCATTCCTTTAGCAAATATTTGCCACATGCCTCTGATCTCGCCAGACACACACTATGGTCACATTTAGATAAGATAAATATGGTGCTCACCCTTCATGGATTTAAATTTGTTTAGCCATTTCCCCCATAGTGGATGTCTAGGTTACTTCCGTATTTTTATTATTTCATTTTTATAAATATTAGATGTATGATTATTAACATCTTTATAGCTAACTCCTACTTTCTACTTCTGATTAATTTCTTTAGAAAGATTTCTAGGAATGGAATCACTGAGTCAAAGGGTATAAACTTTTTTAGGTTCTTGATTACTAATGAATTTAAGAAAGTTTGTACTAATTCTCATTCCTACCATAAATCCATATGAATTCCAAGTTGACCACACCTTTACTAACATTTACTGTGTTTATTCTTTTAATTAACAGCTTTATAGGTTAACTTTTTTCTAAGTTTGCACTTTTTAAAATTACTTGTGAGATTAAACTTCTCCCACTGTGTTTATTGGAAGTTTCTTCTTCTGTGAAATGTCTATCCTTGCCCTTTGCCATCTTTTCATTGTGGGCCCTATGGAGATGTTCAGCGGTAGTTTTCAAGCTGATCTATTTACATACAATCGATTCTGTCATCAGATTAATCTTTTAAAAGCAGAGCTCCTTCACCCCCTTACAGAAAGGGCTACTTTGGCTAAGGTTTGCCCAGAGAGTGAGGCTACATGTCAGATTTTGGCATTCAAGGTTTGAAAGTAACCTTGCAAATCCTATATCCTAATATGCTCCACACGTTTTATGCTCCAGCCAAACGGAACTAACCATTCTTGGATATGGCTCTCTGTTTTTCCACTTTCCTGCCTTTTCTATGAACACTTACTTCTTTTGGTATTTTACTTTCTTATTCCACCTTCACTTTCACCCCATCCTTCAATGTACTGTGAACTTTTATATATATTTAAACCCTAAAATAGCCCTTACATGATATTAATATCCTCATTTTAGACATAAGGAGAAGGTGGCTCATGCAGGGTCTGTGGCTTGGCCAAACTCCTCTGCAGCAGGGCAAGATTCCAACCCAGGTCTCTGACTTGCATCCCGGAGTTCTTTCCATCCCACCACAGCTTTCTGATCCTGGGTTAAGGATGGTGGTAAGGACTGTCACTGCCTATTTCAGGAGACATCTGACAACTCCTTTACACCAGGCTTCAGGGACCAGATCTCATTTTTAAAATTAGGTTACTCAGAGGAAGTGCCATAGCATGTTGCTAATCAGTGTCAGGTAGCTAACCGAGAAGAGTGATCTTGGCTAACACTCTTGTTCTTGATTATTAAAGAATGATTCGATTCCCAGCCAGGGAACTGCCCACATTAAAAAAAAAAAAAAAGAATGAAGCTCTTCTTTGTCACATACCTTCTCCTCTTGCTTGGCCCTTAGTATGTCATCATTTTCAAATACCACTCTGACCCCCGAGCTGTTTGTGACACAGAGGTCTGTGACTTCGGTGACTTCGGTGAAAATTTTTATATCTGGGGCCTCTGTGGCCTCATTTTCTGGAACATCTGTGACGTCAGTGACATCGGTGATGTCTGTTAATTCTGAGAAATCAATGCTTCCTATGGCATGTACAGGGTCTGAATACGTGTACACGTGTGGGGTCTGTACAGCGGTGAATTCTGCAATATTCATGATGTCCATGGAGTCTGTGATGTCCGTGCTATTTGTGATTTCCGAGAGGCTTGAGACTTCCGACACTTTGGCTTTGTCTGGATTCAAGAGGGAGATGAGTTCCACCCATTGAGAAAATAAGGTGTCCTGTTTGCATGCAGGGGCACAGAGCTGCAGGTAGTAGGTCTGACCACTCACCAGCTTTACTTTGAGGCGCACATTCTCAGCATCGTGCACAGAAAGAGTCACAAACTGCAGAGGGAGAAACCTGCAAACACACACACAGGTCATCTGGAGGCCTGCTAGGAGACCTTTCAAAAGGCCTTTCCTTTGATGTTTTATATCAGTTTAAAGCGTGACAGGACAACAGGCTTGTCTTCCACACAGGCCTGGGTAGGGGCAGGCATGGGGCAGGGCAGTACCTAGTTGTGGCCACCATGTTCCCAGGTCTGGTCCTTAGTCTCAGCTCTGAACTTCCATGTTTTAGTACATGAAATCGGGCTCCTCGGGGCCATGTCATCTGAATCATACTCCTAAGTCTCTGATGAACTAAAAACTCAGAGTACCCCTCTTTACCATGAGGGGTTGTCCTATTTAATCCTGCAAAGTTGAGACTTAGAGAAGTCAAGTGCTTTGCTCTAGGGTGTATACTCGTAGCAAGTTGGTGGCTTAAGACCAGACCAGACCTAATTCTGATGGAAGTGAGGACGTTTAGGGGAGAAGGACAATTCTAGAGAGGCAGCTCGAATGTTCAGTTTCTGTTACTTAATTTTTTTTTTTTTTTTTTTTTTTTAGATAACCTCCTGTTTGACTGTGAGCTTGTCGGAAACGATTTCCCCAGGCTTTGAGGATGTGATTCTATCATTTCAGCAAGGAGTACAAGCGAGGTGCTCCCTTGGAGCAACTGTCAGTGTGTTTCCATTTTCAGCTCCTCAGGGGTAAAGCATATTTTTGGAGAGATCCTTAACCTCTTCCCTTTGTAACTCACCTGGTGAGCACCAGTTTCTCTGGAGAAGGAGATGTCAGGAGACTGTTAAATAGGGACTCTGCATCTTTCTGGGCGTCGGGTGTCAGATGTGCCAGCAGCATCACGTTGGGGGTCTTGTGGATGTAACTGGAAGAGCAGATGCCTACTGTCACCCAGTTGGCTCGGTTGTGAAGGTAGATGGATTCACCTCTCCTGTTGACCTAAGGCAGAGAACAGCAAGAGGAGGTTTCTGACAAAGTGCACCGTCCCGAGACTCTTGCTTACCTGAGCAGTGTAGGAAACAAAGGAGAAATAAAGCACACGGTCACTCACTTGTTCATGTGAATTCTTGGAGATGTCACAAGGGAAAGGCAGAGACAATCCCTGACCCGTGGAGGTAACCCAGGGAAGGTGAACTTTAAACTACGTCACTAATTATTATTGTAAGAAGTGTTACCAAGTATGAGTTTAGGGTGCTGTGCTGTGGGGCACATAACGGGGGGTTTAACTTAGAGGGAGCTGAAGGCAGTGGTTTATGGGTAAATGCCTAACAACTGTTTCTCAGAAGGTGTACATACATACATGTATTATAAATTTTACTGATATAAAATATGAGCAGCACACAGTTTACAAATGATGATATATCATAGTCTTTATTTTAAATTCTATTGAGTCAATTCATTCTCAAAAAGTCTTTACTGACCTTTGCCAAACTCCAGTATCCATAACCACAAGAGCATAGATAATTATAAAATGTAGTGAATGAGTTCTGAGTGTTTGTTGCCTTTGTTTTGACTATAAATTATTTAATTGTAAAAGTTTATACAATTTAATGTTTAATAATGGCTGTGTTTAACAACTGACTTGCAAACTTCCTGAACACTTAGCAATTGGCCACTTCCAGACATTCTAGATGTAGAGTCAGAGGAGTCCCCCCTGAAGAAAGGACCTTTAGCTGAGCCCTAAACAATGTGGGAGATAAACTGGCTGGGTGGGCAGGAGAACTTTTTTAGGCAGAGGAACTGCCTGTGCGAAACCCCCAAAGCCCAAGAATCTCAGCCAGTAGAAGCCCTGCCAGTTGGAAGAGTAGCAGCCTGGGAAGTGGATGGACCAGGATGCGAGGGAAGCCGGAGTGGCCCCAAGCAACACGTGGTTTCTCGTGCAATAACTGGTTCAAAAGAAACGAATCACCTAAAAACAAATACACTCAGAAAGAGTTTGTAGCAGCACTACTGACCTCTCCATGGCCCCTCTCATTCCTGATGACCGGAATTCTGGTTTGGTCCAGTATTCACCCCTCAAGCATAGTGCCCCAACTCAGGGGTTAAACCCTGATTGACCTAAACCAGTCATGGTGACCCCATCCCCTTGCCAGAGAGTGCTTTCAGCAGGGTCCTGTAACCCAGGCCTGGCCAATGAGGCACCAGCTGGGGCCTCCTGCTGGTTCTGGGAGAGGATTCTGAGCCCCCGCAGGAGTTGTAAGGAGGAGGTACATCTTCTTAGTTGCTGGCAACCATCACTGTCCTGTTCGCATGTGATGGCCTGGGGGGAGTGTAACTTGAGGGTGACAGAAAAAGGAGGACCAGGTCCTTGATGACTCTAGGTGACTGAGCTGATGCCCTGTGGCTCTTATACTCTATTTGAGATAATTGTTGCTCTTTTTTATTTAAACTTGTTGAGTCAGGAACCTTAGTAACTTGCTGCCTACAACAAGCTAACCACAGCAGCTTGTGCATGTTGAAGGGTATAACTTAGCCAATTGCATACGATGTGGGGCCGTGTCTGGTCAATAGAATGCTAACAACCTCCCCCAGTGTTCATTAGAGTATACAAAGGTATCTGAAAAGTGTGCAGGAAGAAGTGTGAAAAATAAAAAGATGATTAGTAGGAAAGAAGCATATGGAAGGTAAAGTACATAAAATGAGGACATGTATTCTGGGGCATCACTGAAACATCAGTGTTACCTCCGGCCTATGGTGTTCTGAGGTGACGAGATCTCCCTAGCACCCAGGTGTCAGTGCAGAGAGCATGTTCATGGAAGATGAGAAGTGTCTGTGGTCTTCCCTGTCACCCCTCTGTGCTGCGTGAGTGGGTGTGTTGTGTGTTGGACTTGGTTGTGCATTTCCATGAAGTTTAGGGGTATGGCCCACACCTATTTCTTTGTCTGAACATTTTAATGTTGCTTCCAAATGCACTGACATTAAGCTTCATTCATAATGTAGGTGTATTGTTATGAAGAGGAAACGTTTTTCCCTGACACAATTTGACAATTATATTTTACCTTCAGAACTAAGAGCCAAAATTCATTTTAAACCCTCATTGTGTAATAGATGTTATTTTAAAAAATGTCTTCCAAGTCTAAGAAAGGAATTATCTAAATGCTTTCCTGTGGCAGGATATCCTAAAGATGACTGTAATCTCTTCATGTAATTTTGGGAAGATGATGATAGAATGACAATTACTGTTGAGTTAGGCCAAAATTCCTAGGTTAGAGTTGGGAAAATTTGAAATGAACTTGCCTTTAACATTATAATTATTTTAGGTTGTTTAAAGTTCCAAAACTGTTCCCTTTGATTGTATCATACGTTTTCTTTCCACATTAAAACGATTCTCCTCTCAACCTTTTCAGCCACCTTTGAGAAAGTTAATGACTGAAGCCATTGTGTAAGAATTCAGAGCCCATGGATTTACCTGGATAAAATTGCTCTCTAACATGGGAGGAGATACAAAAGGGGCATATTCTCCTCCATCCAATATATTTTGAAGATCTTCTGGACCGTGGGAAGGCGGGACACAGATGGCACCTTGCTCAATGATCCTCGCGGTAGACTTCCTGTCATTCTTCTTCTTCATTGTGCTTACACACAGACACCAGAAAATTGAGGAAGTGGAAACACAAAGAACAGACACAGAGCAAGTTTAATATAACACTTAAGTAGCCTCACTTATTTACTAATTTTATCAACACGTATGATGTGCTAGGTACTGCAGTGGGCACCGGAGACAGGTCTGACCAGGACTGGTACGATCCCTGCCCTCACGGAGCTCACACTCTGTGGGAGAACAGATATAAACACGTTGAAAATAAAGTTGTTGGATGATAAGGGCTGCCAAGCCTCTAGAACAGATACATAGAATAAAACGTGTCTGGGGTGTGGGGCGGGCAACACTGATTAATTAAGGTAGTTAGGTAAGGGTTCTCAAGGAGGCCTCACAACATATGCCCCATGTCCTGCAAACCATTATTTTCTGTCTTCCTTATTAGGGTACCATGACCCTTTTCATCATGCAGCGTTCTCAAGTCCTGCTTGGTAAGCAGGGCATCAAGACTGTACTAAACTGAGACCATTTCTTCCTGATCATTCACCCATGACTGAGGCTTAGCTCTTGGTTAGGTGGCAACAGTAGATAGTGATCTAACCAATGATGGCATTCATCCCTGCTCTCTCCCAGGAAACTGCTTCAGCAGACAACAGTGGCTCTTTGTCACTGGATTTCATCTTTCAGCCACCAGAAATCACAGAATTCTAAGAAGGAAATGAGGCCTCAGAATGTAATTCTGTTCACATGTTCAAAAGAGCACCCTTCTTTCTTTACAAACTCCATGCCAGTTAGCAGAAGTGTCCTTAACTGGCCAGCAGTAGCTCCTGTATACATGTTTCCGCCACAGTCCTTTCTCTGAGACTCTTTTTTTTAACCCCTGGCTCAAGCTAATGGGTAAGTAGTGACTATGTCTCATTGCTGCCCCAGCCAGGGCCATGGGGCCAGGGACCGCCACTGTCTGACATCCTATGAGCATGTGACGGCATGGTGAGCCTGGGAAGTCCCCATCAGAGCTTCTGCTGGTGGCAACTCAGTGAATGCCCCTCTTTAGTGCATCTTACGCATGAACATATGGAAAATAAATGAGTCAGGAACAGCGAGGAAGCAAAATCATCTGGGGAAGCCAAAATGTAAAAAGAATGAGACAAGAAACAGCATTCAGGGGGAAAAGAATAAAAAGAGAAAGATAAAACAACAACCATCACCTAAAACAGAGAGGATGGAAATTAACAGTCAATGCAGTCTATTTAGTGCTTGTTTATGTGGCAGGCAATAAAGGCTTTACGTGCCCTATCTCATTTAATTCTGGTAACACTACGAAGTAGCATTAGTAAGACGTTCATTTTATATACCACACACACTAAAGCTTGCAGAGGGAAAGGAAAATTACTCAAGTCCACACACACAGCTTGCGAGTCCCCACACCAGGAATCAGACCCTCACAGTCTGACTAGAGGAGCTTATGTCATTGCTCAAGTTTCAATCCTGTCTTGAGTGTTCGAAAGATGGATGTGAGTTGGCAAGAGTAAGAGGGGTCAGGATAGCTCAGGATGGATGGGAAAGAGAAAAAAGGATGGAGAAACAAAGAATACAGAAGGCGTCCTTCTGCATGACCTGAATCATCATTAGGAAACATCAGACAGATCCAAATTAAGGGACATTCTACAAATTAACTGTCTTGTGATCTCAAAAAATGTCAATGTAATAAAAATCTAAGACAGACTACAGTAGTATCCCAGACTGAAGGAGACTAAAGAGACAGAACAACTAAATGCAGTGTGTGATTCTGAACTGGACCCTCTAGCTACGCAGGCCATCCTTGGGACAACTGGCAAGATTCGAACAAGGTCTCAGGATTAGACGGTGGTAATGTCCTTATTTTGATGGTGTATTTTGGCTCTACAGAAGAATGTCTTTAATCATAGGAAACACAAACTAAAGTATTTGGGGACAGTAGGGCATCAAGTTTGAAATTACTGTCAAAAGATTCAGGAAATATTTCTGTCAATTTGTGAGTGTTTAAAAATTAATGGGAGGAGTTCCCTGGTGGTGTAGTGGCCAAGGCTTTGGCACTGTCAATGCCACGGCCTGGGTTCGATTCCCAGCCAGGGAACTACCCACATTAAAAAAAAAAAATTAATGGGAGTAATAATAACACTAGGAAAGAGAGAGTAAAAGAAGGTGTAGAGAAGAGGAGAGGAAGTACAAAGGACGAATTCTGAAGTTCAAGCCATTAGTGCAAACAGTTATATTTAGCTACTTCAGGTTTCTAAGGAGAGAGCTTCGCAACAGTCATGGAAGAATTTTCACAGTGATTGGATGGCTAGAAAAAAAGCACACACTGGGCTGTTGTCATTTATGTATTGTCTCCTCTGTAACTATCTAGTAGGTATTTATTCCATCATCACTCAGTGGTTGAAAGACACTGAAGCTTCCTTAAGAATCAAAGGACACAGCAAGTGCTCAGAATGTCACTTTGTGGGTCCAAATATATGAGGATCTTCTGGAATATGACAAGAAATCATTAGGAAAGGGCATTTTTTGATGACAGCAAGGTGTAACTGGGGAAGGCAGGCAAAGGTCAGCAACCTTTTGGGTCAGGGTTACAAGCAATATCACAGCAACTGTTCACCCTTTGTTTTCCCAGACAGTTGTGATTTCTCAGACTGTCATATCAGTTCCCGTGTCCCCTACTGAGATCTAGAAAAGTTGATCATTATAAGCAGCATCTTTGGTACACTGAGTTCCCACAAGATGGAAAGAGGGGAAAAAAGCCTGGAAAGTGAAGTAAGTAGAAAAGGTAGGGAGAGAGAAAGCAAGAGGGACAAAGGCAAGGAGAGGGGGTTGGTGTATTAATAGCTCAACACCATTTCGTCCGCATGCACCACCATTTCTTACCTCAATTCAGCACCAAGCCACAGTTCTCTCTTGGAGAAGATGTTTTTTAACTCCAGTTTGGGCTTCCTCTTTTTCATGATGAAGTCTTTTGTGAAAGAAACAGAAATAGAGAGTGTATATAAAAGAAGAAAATGCCAATACCAATCTCTTTTTGAATGTGAGGTCCATGGCTTAGAGAGTTCTAGCTCAGGTAGGTGGGTGAACTCAGAATGCTGCTGTCTATGTGAGAGCTGAGCTGCTGTCTATCACGGCCTTCTGGTGAGCGGAGCCAGACAGGCTTGAGTCCACAGCTTGTAGTTGACCTGAAACTGCTGCACAGTGAAATCCTGGGCTCCTAAAGCCGATGAGGAGATTTGGTAATGTGACAAAAGAAGTAATGTAGACTCAAATAAACTTTGTGCAGTGGTGGGTTGTAAGAAGTCCAAGAGTTATTTTCTGTCTGTACATAAGCCAGAGAAGCCTAAACAACTCTAACTCCCCAGTTGGTAGTTGTTGTATGCGTGTATATACGTACATATGCTTATACTCATTTTATCACTTGTATATAGTTCTCCCATCATATGGTGATGACAGTCATTACAGATAGTTCTTTCTCCTCTACATAAAATTCTGACTTACCCTCTTTAGGAACACGTGGACCAGGTGAACTACAACTACAGTTGCTGTCAGAACTCAAGTGACATAAGGCCAGTATGGAAGCTGGTATGCTGGCGTTATAATGGATTCCGAAATCAGACACATCCAGGTATACTTGGTCTCTATCACTTGTTACTTTCTGTGACTGTGGACCATGTTACTAACATCTCTGAACTCAAATTTCCTCATCTAAGAAATGAGGATAAAACTACCCAACTCAGTGTGGTATTGGGCTGACTGAATGCACTGATGTCTAGAAAACACTGGACTCCATGGCTGTCATGCACGAGCACCTCGGTGGCACCTATATTGATCTGCACCCAACCCTGTGTGTGAGAAGCATAATCTGCTGAGCATTCACCGGGCAGCGCTCCCTCTTGATCACTGCTAGTTTCATGTTTCTCCAATTTCATCCATTCTAAGAAACATTTTCCCTCTGCTTAACGACTCTGAGATGGAATGTACCTTGTGATCACTCCCCACTAGGAGGACAACCTCATGGTAGTTGTCATTTGGCCGCACATCACAAACTTAATCATGGTTGTTCATATTAAACTATGTACATCGATCCTACTACATGGGCTGTGTTTAATTACTATTTAAAACGTGTTCCTAATGGGCACTTGGAAAACTTTTGTTCATACCTTCTGGTTAAATTAAGAAAATTGCAGAACAAAACTTGCAGAATGCATGTTAGAGGCTTGGAAGAAGGTCCCAGAGACTAGAGTGGAGCATTCCATTAAGAAATGTACAGAGGGTGGTGACACAGAGGATGACAGGTAGATATGTGTGGAAAACATCTAAATATTTAGAAAGCATTGAATTATGTAATTGGCAGTTTTTTCCCCCTCAGTATTCCATAAAATAATGGTATGTCCTTATGAATGGATTTTAGATTTGATGAAATGCAGTAGTCAGCTCTTGCTCATCCAGAAGTGGCTGCTAGAGTGCATATTTTGAAAAAAAAAAATTACTCGGATAAAGTGACAACACCCACATATTGGAAGGTATATCCAGTGTTTACAAACACGTGCTAGTCGGTAGGTGTCGCACGGCCACGGGGAATCGGCGATACCCCTTGCCTGCACAGTCGCTTATGTGGCTTCCAGGATCCCTTGGACATGGGAACATCCCTCCAGAGAGCGAGTGGGGGATGGTCTCCCAGGGGAGCAGGTGTGGCTGTGGATTCAGGGCCATGGACAGTGAGAAGAAAGGAGAGGAAGGGAAAGCCTCAGCAGATTTGAAGCCGTGACTGGACCTTGCCCCTCTCATCCCCTTTGAACCCTGAAACAAAGGGAAGGTCAGCTAAGGAGCAGAAAATGTAACAGTATCTTTTATCTTGTCTGGTGTGATGGTTTGCTTGTTTCCACACATGCAGCCTGGAATTATTCTGACAATTCTGGATTACGTCTATAGATGGTCAATGTGTGCTAATTTTAACTAGTTTTAACTGTGACTTGAGATTATCAATCTGTGCATCGCAACGCCCTCCCCGGCCTCGCCAATTATCCTGATTAATTCATCAAGACTGCACTGTTCCTACGACATACGAGCTGTTCTGTGAAGCCAGTCTTGGCCACAGGCATGCACAATACCACACGTTTTGTCAATGGTCCAAAAGCAGGATCAGCTCTTAAATGAAATGTATCGGGTTTACTCTCAATACCTGGGGATGGTATTAAAGCTTTGGTATATATATATGTCTTTCTACTTTTACAAATATATTTATACACAAATGTGTATTATATATTGCATATAATAGCTATTCATATTTTGCCATCACATTAAATCAGCAGTTATGGTGTGGATCTATTTGGAACATCACAATCTGTTAAAAGATGTCCCAAAATAGTGCCCAATGGTTAACAGATCTTTGAGAAATTATTTTTTCTCACTCAGATACGTTTCCTGTGCTTTGTTGTGCTCTCTTGTGGGGAGACCATAGGAGAGCAGGCAGCTCACCGCCCCCAGCCCGCTCACCCCATGCACAGCCCTTACTGAGATATTGTTAATTTTGGTGATTCAAAGTAACTCTGATTTGTGTGGGCTGGATTTTTACAGATAGGTTTGTCTCTCTAACAATTTTATTTACGGACCTATTTCTAACATAGCTTTACTGAGATATAAATGTGGATAAAAAGGGGAACACATAATAAACCTGGCATGGCCTGCATGGCGAGCCCCACAAACCCAGAGACTGACATTAACCACACAGGATGGTCTGAACATAAAAATTCTTAAAAGTGAGTCATGGAGGGTGGTAGCTGCATCCTTGCTTGTAGCTTCCTTGATAAAGCCCAGTCTTTACCTTAAGTGAGTCTGTCTATTGTCTTTTTGAATTTAAGATAACATTCCCTTGAAATGTCAGAATAATCCCCCTTGTCCAGACCTTCTCAGTGTACGACCTCCCACCAAAGCACAAGACCACAGAACCCCTCATTGTTATCTTTTCCCCCTTACCATCTCTGTGTTGTAAATGTTATTACCATATTTTTCCATGTATAAGATACCCCTGTGTGTAAGACGACCCTTACTTTTCTAACCCAACATTAAGAAATCAGTATTGACCAGTTACTCCCATGTATGAGACAAGACGACCCCATATTTTTGGTCTAACAATTTTAGACAAAAGTATCATCATATACATGGAAAAATATGGTAACTATCCTGTACCCACCAATGTAAAATAAGTGCATGTCTCTCCATTTTACTTTTTACCCAATCCCAGAGATTTCCCTCCTTTGCTTTCTCCTGCCTCCCTAATCTACCACCAATGAATTTCATGTAAGCCTCCTTTGATTCGAATATATAAAATAAGCTGCAAAACTGCCATTTTCTGGAGCATTTTCCCAATCCATTGAGATTTTGCATCCTGGCAATTGTCGTCAGTTTGGCTCAAAGAAACTCATTGAAGTTCTCTACAGGTTTGCACATTTCTTACATTGACATAATTTACATATTATCAACTTCACTCATTTAAAAGGTACAGTTCAATGATTTTTAAGATATTTACAAAATGATGCAACAATCACCATAATCTAACTTTAGAACATTTTCATCATTATCTGTGGATCAATTTTTATAAGGGTACATTTACTCGCATGTGACCGTTGCATATCAGAGAATGATATAACTATAGCCTTAATGGTGAAGAGTCAGAGCAGAGAGATGTTGAAGTGAAATTTGCACTAATGTTATTCACATTAATAAGCTGAACATTT
This sequence comes from Lyroderma lyra, assembly GCA_004026885.1. Lineage (NCBI taxonomy): Eukaryota > Metazoa > Chordata > Mammalia > Chiroptera > Megadermatidae > Lyroderma > Lyroderma lyra. Next base: position 70,655 of record PVJL010000637.1, on the reverse strand, counting down.
GTGGGTTCTATATAAATATTTTAAAAATAAAGTAAGGCTTATTTATGCAAATTTCTTCATGGAAGTTCATACGGTCTTGTTTTATTAATATTGCATGTGCAGTATAGGTCTACAACATAAAACTCACGAATAAAAAGTAAAAGTTAGTATGAAAAACAGATTAATCACATTAAAGGGCCAATGTACGTATATTCTATGGAATTACAAGAAGTATGTGTTGGGTGGATGTGTGAATTAAAGCAGAGAAGAAAGCAGGGCTGCTGCAGGTCATCGTGGGAACACAAAGCTAGCTTCACTTCACAGACATGCAGGGGACATGCAGGGGGCGGGGGGTGGGGGGTGGCTCCCTGGCTGGGAATCGAACCCAGGCCGCAGTGCTGACAGCGCCGAAGCCTTAGCCACTGCACCACCAGGGAGCGCCTCGGAACCTTTTGCTATAATTTATTCTCCCAGGATTGTGTACCAGTTTTCACAACCACAGTTTATATTTTTCCAGAAATTTATGCCTTTCACTAGGCCCATTAAATGTCCTATACATCTAAGTGAGCGAGCGAGATGTAGAGCGGCATTACAGTAAGGGCTTTAATTGTGCTGCTGAGCAAGGAGGGGAAGGGAACCTGGTTCTACGTGAGATGGACTCCAACTCATCCTATCACCAGCGGAGTCTTCACAAGGCTGTTGTTTCTCTTCTGTAGTGCTTTTTCCTCACCAATCCACCTGCGAAGGTGAATTCAGCAGGTATTTACACCAGGTTGCACTTTTCTGCAGAATTACAGTATAATTTTCATTTGAAAAAGCATCGTTGGCTGCTTTTTATAAAAGAAAAGGTAGAGATTCCATATTAAACCTCGTTACAGGCCGGAAGCCAGTGCCAGCGGTGTGGCGGGGAAGCTAAGCACAGAGAAGCAACAAGCTGTGTGGGTACCTTTCGGGCTGCGACTACTTCAGCTTTGCGCTAGCCTTCCCGTGATGTCACCTGGACTTCCCCGTCTAGGTGACATTCCAAGGATGACCAAGGCCCCCTTAAGGCTAAGAACAGTGTAGATGTGAGGTACCTACACCCTGTGATGGTGGTGGAAAGTCTTTATTTTCCCAGGAATAGGGTCATTGGGAATGTTTTTTGGAATCCGGACAGCCAGGGTGTGAATGGAAATCGGGAAGGAGAGGGAGTGGGAGTCCAGGAGTCAGTGTGGAAGTGTTTCCATCAACTTTTCTCACAGCCTAATTCACAGGGGTATCTGATAAATGCCCATGAAATGTTCCCTGAATTTGCTATTTACCATTCCCATGCGGTCTTTTCCCCCTAATGTTTTATTATAAAAAAATTTCACACCTACTGCAAAGTTGAAAATATTCTACAGTGAACATCCATCTGTTAACCACCTAGAATCTCTGTCTGTTTCCTTTGTGTGTGTTACTTTTGTAATTACATGAAAGTTCTTCAATGATGGCATTTACCTGTCGCTTGTTAAAGCTGTTCTCTGTGATACTTGGTGCTTTGAGGTTAGTTCTTCGTAGTACTTTAAAGCATAGTATTTACTGAGATGATTTTTTCTAAGTTACTTAACACACTAACACACATTTTTAGGATTGGTTCATCACAATTCTAGGGTGCAATTCTGGTTACACCTTTGAGAAGGTCTGACTACTGGGGCCCCCTCTCTCCTAACAGTGGGGCCCCCAGCTACCCTTTCAGCTTTAAATAGAAAGGTCTCCTGTTTGCAATCTTCTCTCCCATTTGAATAATTAAATTCATTCAATTCTTAGTCACTTATGGAAGAAAATTGGGGCAACAGTCTGAAAAATCAAAATTTGAAGATACTCTGGAAAACTTGATTCTATTTCAATCTCAAACTCTCAGTGAAGTGATTTTAAAGAAATTCAGTAACCAGCTGTTGTCTCTGAGCTTTCCTGCTTGTTCTGGTTATGGTACAAGGAATGAAACTAGAAGGAAAAGAGGAAGCTAAAGAAGAAAATAGTCTGTTCTTGACTTATTAGAAACTAATTGAACTACCCACTTCCTTCTCCCTCAGGTTCACACCCAAGTTGCAGTCACCGGAGCATCACTTACACAGAGGTGAGGCGGAAACAGACCTCCGGAGATCTCCTGGGGGTCCACTAGAGGCTAGTATCCAAACAGCACGTGCCCAACTCTTTTCACATTTTCTGTGGCAGACTGAGTTTGTGTGTGTGTACAGGGCAGGCAGCCACGTGGGGTAGAAGCAGCGTAGGAGGCCGGGCTGCGCTGGGCATTGTTGCCTTGCTCCTGCATCATAATGTGCTGACACAGTGTCTGAGGTGGGAGAAGAGCCCTGGGAAGCAGCGCTGGGAAGGTCCGTCTCTGAGGTCCAGGGTTGCCGGCACTCCAGCGGAGCCTGGATGGCAAAGGAGTGGTAGTTCTGATTGTGGTGTGAGGCGTTCTTGGAGAGAAAAGTCAGTTTAGCAGTAGGATCACCATGGAAAAGCTCATTCTGAGAAAGCTGAAAACACTTTATATCATTTATCATTCAACTGATGTTTATCATTCAGTCTCCCTATATCTCCATTTTCAGAGACTTAAACGTACTTAGTTCACTTTGACCTTCTGGAAAACTTCAAAAGGATATGGCATTCTTAGATGGCAGAGGCCTATTTATCTTCATACCTCCAGCATCCAGTGTACTCTGGATGCTACAGGAGGCACTCAGTAATAGTTGGATGAATGCATGAATATAAAGAAATACATCGTATTTGCTCTGGAGGTATTTTCTCTTGAGGTTCTGTGATTACGTTAGTTGTCTTTGCTTTTCTGTGTGGTTAGGAGGTTCTCCCTTCCCCATCATACCGCCTGTCTTCACCTTTTTTGTTTTAGCCAAGGGCTGTAGGTGCCCACCTGTGTAGCAAGCTTCTTACCTGCTCATGAAGATGGAAGGGCACAAGGGGATACTAGCTGACCACTGAGGCCTGGGGGCCATGCACTAGTTCGGTGAATACACTTTCATTAGGTTGCCATATTCTAGATAGAAACAGTTGCTTTGATAGGGCCCAGAGAATATTCAGTCTCTCAGAATAAACATGAACTCTGCATTTTTGAGAGGATGATAATATTTCTATTTTCTCAAGAACTATAACTTCCATTTGGGACCAGGCATTGGTGTCAGACAGACCATCAACTCCACTCTCATAGGATGCATGCCAGGAAGTTTTCCCAGAAGCAGGGTCACATGCCAGATGTATAACTTGACTGTTTAATGGCATCAAGTGCTGGTGATAGCTCTCCATGAATAACCGGCTCAGCCTGCAGGCAAGGTGGCCTTTCCACATGCAGGCTCAAGGGTATACCGTTACTTTTGCCTCGGACACTCCCTTCCCTGTGTTTTATCCTGAACGCCCTCTTTCGGATGGACACATTCTTCCTCTAGTCATCTGATCACCAAGGACTAGATTTGTAGTCATGCATTTCTTCACTTAGCATATTTGTTGCATGATCACCACTTGCCATGTTCCTGTTCTTCCTGCCTGAGGGCCAGGATACGTTTTTGCATAAGTCTGATATCATTTCTTCCAAGTTGATGTTATTAATTTAATTATTTTAATGAAACTGTGATATTATTATCTCACTTTCATTTTCTGAGGCTACTGGTATATTAAAAAAATGAAGAAATAGCAAAAGGAGGAAATAAAATCATGGCATATTTTGAACATTGACATTTAAAATATCCATGCTTTTCACATGCACAGAAAATAAAACCTTATGTATAACTTCATTTGGAGAGGATGCCACAAGTCAGAATTTGAGAGACTCTGTTGAAGTGAAGCCCATAAACAATTAACCCTCTGTCTTTGTCCCTTAGATGTGCCTGCTTGCTCATGCCTGTATGGGATCTTCTCTGCTGTATGTACTAAGCTTGTGCTAGAAAGTTTTCCTGCTAGGTTCCATCACTGGTTCCTTGGTGAGTTCAATACAAGGTCAGTTCTGTTGGCCAGGTCAGTAATGAGCACCTACTACTTACTGCATACCATGCCATGCTAGGGCAACAAAGGTAAACAGTCTCTGCCTCAAGGAACTGTTAAGTTGGGAGAGGGGTCACATAAGCAGATTATTTCAACAAGATGCAATGGCAAGTGGGAGCACAGATGAGGCACTTAGTCCAATTTGGGGATTTATGGAAAGGTTCCTGGAGGAGTTAGTGCCCAAGCTGAATCTTGAAAGATTAGCCAGCCTGAGCAAAGGCATTGAGGCATAAAATGACATAGTTTGAAGGGGTAACTGCAAATGGTCTGGTGTTACATAAAATTGGAAGGGAACAAAATGAAGTTGGAGGAGGGGAAGGCTAGATTGCAGAGGACTTTGAGTACCCTACTAGAGGCTTGGGTCTCATCTGTGACAGCAGTTTTCTAATGAACAATTTTAATATGCAGAGATTATGGTCTGGATCGATTATTCTGTTAGCAGCATGAAGGATGGATTTGGGGTGGCAACTCTGGGGGGCAGAGACCAAGGTGGTAGCAGTGGGAAAAAAAATAGTTAATTTAGCAACTATTAGAGCTGATAGAATTTGGTGACTAACTGGCTGTGGGTAATGAGAAGAAAGAATGGCTCAAAGGTTTCTGTTTGGGAAACTGGGTGAATGGTGGTGTCACTAACCAGAAAGAAAACAGGCAGAGGAACAGATGTAGCGGGCAGAGAACAAGTTGTTTGTGGGAACCCTTGTCTAGCATGTTGCCTTGTATTCAATGGGTGTTTAGTAAATATCTTAAATCTTTATCTTAAAACTTCAGTGGCTTCCCAATGCTTAGAATATCTGACATATGTCATAAGGCATGGATGTGTGTACTTAGTATTACACTCAAGAGTTTATTTGTGAACATGGTATGGCTCCATCCTGGCTTCAGTTCTCTCCAACTTTATCTGTGACCACATTCCCCCACCCTCATCAAACTTGTGTTTTCTTTCTGTTGTTGTATTCTTTAAGCCCTTTCCTCTGTCTGAATTACCTTTTTTTTTGGGTGGGGGGTAGTTCCCTTGCTGGGAATCGAACCCAGGCCGCAGCGTTGACAGCGCTGAAGCCTAGCCACTACACCACCAGGGAACCCTTAATTTTTTTTCCCTAACACATAGGGCTTATTTTCATTCTTCAGATCTGAGTTCAAAAGTTACCTGCTGAAAGATCCTTTCCTTCATCACTTGAAAAGTATTATTTCTTGGCTTCAAATCCACTGTTGCATTCCGGATTGTGGTGCTGGGGCTGGAACTCTGCAAACTACATTTCTTTCCACTAGCCGACTTTCTCGTTAGGTTCAACAGTAGGCTGCATTAGACTACAGGGAGCTTTGAAAGCAGGGGGAGGGAAGAAGGGACTTGCGTTCCATTCCATTTACTTTTTGTTTCTGTCGGTGTCACCCTAGCAACAGCAACTGGTTCTAGACTTTTTCCCTCACTCACAGAATCAGCAGCTGGGCAGCGCTCTCTCCTTAGACGATTGAGTCAAAACCCTAAAGGGTCCAAACTCTGAGCTAGATTCTGATTACTCTAACTTCTTTCACCCACCTCCCCAGCCCTATTGTGGTAGTTGTTTCCAATAGTTATTATTTCTGACATCTTAATGTTTCCCTTTTGCTTTTCCATGTCTCCAACACCTAGTTAACTTATTCCTACATTAAGTCTCTGAGTGTGATTTCTGCCCTTTTTAATTGCTGGACCCGGACACAGTTAAGTGAATATGGCCTCCACCTAGTTACTCTCTAACATATTGCATTTTCTGCATAGACTTTGCATAAACTGTATTCCAAAAAAAAATTTGGTTTCTTTCTCATAATCTATCTCCTCCAGTTGGACATCAGAGTCTTTGTCTTCTTATTTACCACTGTATCCTCAGTGCCTAGCATGGAGACTGGCATATTAGAGGAACTTAAAAAATACTGGTTTAATAAATTACTGAATTATTACAAAAGATATTGGTAACTGAACAGGCAAAAATGGCCAGAATTGAACAATTCTTTAACCTTTTGGTTCTAGGCCAAGTTATTGATGAATTTTGTAATGTAACTCTCTGTTATAGAGTTGGGCTTAATACTTCTTGTAAGCATGTTAAAATGCAATGTATTACTTAACTTAGATCCATCATCACTGGAATAACAAGATATATACTTTATTTACTTTAAATTCCACATTTATATAAATCTCCACTTTCTATAATTGGGAATAATGACTTACCTTGTTAGGGTTTCATGAAGATCATAGTTGGTTATGGGTAAGATCCACAAAGATTTTTTGGCTAGCAAATAAAAAAAATGAAAGCCATCTGAAGAATCTACTTGCTGTAACATGCAACATCACTTGATAGCATTTATACTTGGCAAATAATCTGCTTATGTTTTTTCATTGTGTGATATGGTTTGAAAGAAGCCAAACACAGAACCAAAAAAGCAAGTTATAAAGGAACTCAACTAGGTTTCCGCACTCTCCATGCCACAGCCTGGGTTCAATTCAAAGCCAGGGAACTCCCCCCCCAACAACCCCCCCCCCCAAAAAAAAAAAGGAATTCAACTTCTACAGAGTTATAAGCAAGAATTTAAAAACATCTTCTATAGTCTTTTATTTAAGTATCGACTACTAAGAATTATAACACATCATATATGTTATTCTAAAATAATTTTGGTCAAACACACGCAAATAGATTGGATGACATTGACTTCCCCTGGCCAAGTAAAACCATTTCATTGAAACTTAACTTTGAAATTAAGTTTCCTTTGTATTTACTTCAAATGTGTTCATATTTTTTCCCTTTTCTAACTCAGAAGGAAAAAATGTTTTTTTCTTCTCCAGGCTAATTGGGCTACCAAAGTCCTTAAATCCAACACTTCCTTCTTCTTTCTCCATCTGGAACTTTATTCTTGCATTTTTAACATGTCACTACTGTTGTTTCTCTCTTCTCAAAACCCACAAACAAAAATGTTTTCTCCACCTTATCAGTTCAAGCTACCATCCTGTGTCTATTTTTCTCATTCACAGGTTCCAAAGAATTCGTATTCACAGTTTCTATTTTGCAATCTGACTTTTGCCCTCAATCCACTATTGAAATTGTGCTTTTGCAGCTCATGAAAGATTGCCTAATTGGTAAATCTTCTTGAGCCTTCCTTCAGCTTTCTTGAAATTTCTTTTTTACAGTTGATTATCATTCCTTCTTAAAACTCTCCTCCTTCCCAATGTCACCTCAATAAGTCTAACAATAAAAAACAACAAAAAACAACAAAAAATTCTCCTCCTTGGATGTTGGGACACTGCTCTACCTGGTTTCTTCTCTTCTACTGTACAAAATGCTCTTCCTTTCGTCCCATTCATGACCTATTTCCTCCAACACTCCAAACTAAGATGCTCCCTAAGGGCCTGTCCTCTTCTCTTGGCAAGCCCTTCCTTGATAATCTTGCCCATCCACACTTACATTTCAAATACCACCTTTATGTGAATGATCCCCAAGGTTATTTCCAGCCAGTATCTCTTTTGTACACTTCTAACCTGTACCAATAGGACATGTCTTCCTTAACACTCCTCTGGCCTCTCAAACACATGTCCCAATTTATCAGCTCCTCCACAAAATCCATCGTCCTGACTCTCTCTTTTTTGTTAATGACTTAACATTTTCTCAGTGAGCCAAGAATGAAGACTTCGAATCATCTTACTCCTCTAACCTCCCTTCTAAAACTTGAAATCAGTCATAAAATTCTTTCCATTCTTTCATTCATTTGCCATGACCTTCCCATCACCATCACCTCTACCACTATGTTTATGGCTGTCATCACCCCTCACCTGCACAACCACAATCATTTTTTAGCTGGTGTCTCACTGCAGTTTACCCTCAGCCCAATCTATCCTACTCAATGCTGCCAAAGCATTATCCCTAACAGTACAGTTCTGATCCTAACACTTCCCTGGTGAAAAATCTCTAACAGTTTTTCTCTAGAATAAATCTAGATTCCTTAACCTGGTATTTAAGAACTTCATAGTTTGGGCTTTAAATGTATACATTTTTGGTCTTACAAATACATCCATTTTCTGTTTCTAGAGCTTAATGTTTAAGAGTATGGACTCTGAAGCCAGATTGTTAAATGTGAATCCTGGCTCCTTCTCTTACTAGCTGTGTGATCATGGACAAATTGCTTAACCTCTCTGTGCCTCAGTTTCCTCATCTATAATATAGAAATAATAAGCCTTATTGGATTATTGTAAAAATTAAACAAATGAAAAGAGCCTGGCATATAGCAAGCTCTACATGTTTCCTTGAACAGATATTCATGCTTACTGATGCCTACAAATATACACATATGCCAGGAACTCTTCTAAGGACTTGGGGATAATATAAGTGAAAAAAACAAACAAAAATTCTCACCCTTGTGGAACTTACATTTTATAATAAAAATAGTAATTATTAATTGTCTGTAATTCTCTGTTTTCTGGAATACCCATTTTCTTGCATCACCATCTTTAAAATTCTACACTTTCTTTAAGACACTAAATTGTCATCTTACCCCTTGAAATCTTACCTTGTAGGAGGTTATCTTTCAAACTCCAACTCTTTAAATCTGAATTATGGTATTTATCACAGTCTATACATTCTACTATGTATTTTCCAATAGCAAACATATCAAATATCATGGTTACTTGCATGTGTTTCTATCTCCCTTGATGGGGTGTAATGTCAGCTACTATCCCTATTCATCTTTGTAAATAGTAGTATGAGGTACATTGTACCCAAGTACATATTAGATGATTAATACATGTTCCCTGAATTAATGTAGATAAAGCATCTTCATGATCTTTCATTTGATCTCCATTAACTCACCTTATCTTCTTTAACTGCACACATAAAAAAATTTAAAATAAAGAACATTTTATTTTCAACTTTGAAAATACCAAATATTAGTATCAAACAGATGTTGTTTACAATTTGGATTGATTCATCACCATCGTTTGACACCTTGTTTACTAGGAAGCCAATATTTGCTGTCTGCTTTACTAAGTATATCCTACACAAAATTTAATGTCGCCTGTTACCACCATTTGAAAATTGCCCCTAAGTTTTTATTAAAGAAGCCAAGTGGATAGAGTATATTTCATTTGCTTCATTTTCTAAGGTGAGCAGATTCTTCCCATTTCTTATGCCCTTTCTAACATGATCAAAAATTTCCAGGTACTCATCTGCAATTTTCTGGTTCATTACTTACTTTTCCCCACTTTGTTCCAAAGAACAGTAGATGTTTGAAATTTGTTTTTAGAGCATCTAAAATAACTTAGACTCCCCACTTCACCCCCCTAATTATGAACTATGTTTCTTCTAAATTTGCTTGCTCTTCTCCAACTATGACTAGAAAGACCAGACCAACTGCAGGTTCTTTCTTACTATCTAGTCTGTATTTTTAAATCTCCTTTATATCACTTAACCTTGCTAAATCATCTTAACACCACCTTTCATCCAGGCAGAACCCCATCAGAATGGCATGACAATCTTCTCTTTTTTAATAACAATGCCAATACAATGGATTTTTATATAATGATCAAGGATTTTTTTTTATTCATTAAGTTTCAGTATCATTACAGAAAATGTTATGGTACAGAGTTGTTTAACATTATTTTTTCTTTGCTCTTGATTTCCACGTGAATGCTGGTAACACTAATATCTGTACAAGATCAGTCTTTGATTTTATTTTTTGTTCTGTACAATTTTAAATGTATTGGTTAAAAAGGCTGTCAGCACTTAAGGAAGCATTTCCCTCCCCCCCATTTGTTTGTTCAGATAAAACGTATCCAGTTACTGCCCAAGAATACTGTGCCATGAGGCTACTGGGGTGAGACTTCCCTGGAAGCTCTGCGAGGGATGGTTCTCCTTGAGGCAGGGCCGGGCCTCCACCCAGTCACTCTTCGTTTGGCACTGTGCACATAAACACGAGATACATGATAAAGAACAAGCAAAAGCTCTCTGTAAAGCGGTTATGAAGCATACTAAGAAGGGAAATCCAAGTGTTGCCTACGCTAGTATAAATAAGCAGACAGCCTTGATTAGAGAGCATAAGCAGTTGTATTTTAAAGATGAGGAAAACACAAGTTCTGCAGGCACCTACTGCTGTCTACTAAAAGCTATCGCTATCAGACCTAGCATTGAACACACAAAGCAATTTGCAAGAAAGGAAAAATCTGCTTTGATATAATCAGAATAGTTGTCTGTTAAGATTTATTTTTAGGTGTTGTTTTTTTAAAAGGTATTTAAATTCTTTTGAAATATAGTTCGAGGTGTTGACTATACAGATCAACTTTCATCCAAATCAGAAAAACTAGCTGTGCCGTTGCATATTACAGGATACAGTCAATGATATGTGGACATGCATCAAAGCTTTTTCCCACTGGTGACCATCATAGTCGTCCGATGACCATGACATCCACCACCTCGCCCTTGTGGAGCTCCACGTACTGCTCTGTCTTTGGAGGTAGCATCAACAGTCCATTGGCGCTGCGCATGCTCATCAGTCGGCTGCTCATCTGATTACCTAGACAGAAATACTCTCATTACAGCAGCACAGTGTATGTGTTTGGGGCCCTTATACTACTTTCCAAAATAAGAACCCATGAATAGAAACACAGGTCTTCAAGAGGAAGACAGATGATCAAACTTCCCAGTAACTTTTTCAGGTGGCCTTGCCATTGTATCCTACAAGCTTCTCAGTAAACTTGAAAAATAAACATTAGAAATTATTGCTTCAAAGAATAAAATCAGGATTTTATATCACCATGCAGAATGCCACAGAATTTCTCTATTCAGCCCATGTTACTGTGCTGGTTGATATTTGTACTTGATAGGACTTTTGTTTAAAGGATAATATAATTTTACTGGAGTTACATAAAAAATTAGGTAAAATATGACTACAGAACTTGGAGATAAAAGCTTAAAGTGTAGAGGAGGTAAGTGTAGAGGGGGTAAGTATAGAACTCTGAATGATCAATATTGACTTCTCAGTCCTTAAAATTTACCAATCTCTAGGGCAGGGGTGTCCAATCTTTTGGCTTCCCTGGGCCACATTGGAAGAAGAATTGTCTTGGGTCACACATAAAATACACTAACACTAATGATAGTAAAAAAATACACTAACATTAACTGATGAGTAAAAAAAATTGCAAAAAATCTCATAATGTTTTAAGAAAGTTTATGAATTTGTGTTGGGCTGCAAGGCCGTCCTAGGCCAAAGGTGACCCATGGGCCACGGGTTAGACAAGCTTGCTCTAGGGTATATTAGAGGCTGCAGAGAATCCCATTATAATTGGGCTTTCATCTCACATTTCAGGGTGGCAGAGACAACAGTCCCTCCCTTTTCCTAAAACCAAAATTATGCTCAGAACTTACTAGTTGAATAAAATAAAAATCTTTTGTAATTCTATATTTCAAGTATTTATCTAGAAAATATGGCTCCATGGAATAACTAAATCTTTGTTATTATTATTATTTTACTCTGGTTGTCCTGTTATGTTGTACTGTTCAGGCATAATTTAACTCTTCTAATCGTTCAAAAAAGAAAATGTATAAAAATTACAAAATTAGGGGGTTCCCAGGTAGTATAGGGGCTAGGCTACGGTGCTCTCACTGCCGTGGCTTGGGTTCGATTTCCAGCTAGGGAACCAACCAAAAAAAAAAAAAAAATTACAAAATTTGGTGTACTCAGGGGAGGAGACTATAAATGTGTGTTTTAGACATGCCTGGAGATATGAAGGACCAACCTGTACTTTGTGCCCAAGGCAGTGGTTCTTGGTGATGCCAAGTCAGTATACACCGATGGTATTCTGGGCGAGGATCCAGTTTTACATCACATGATAACTACAGAATAAAGAGGAAAAGAACACACACTTGATCACCTGACCATCTTTTAAAACTACGGGTTGGTAAAGGTTGTGCAAAGAATATAGTGGACATGGAAAATATCTTGACACTGCTGTTTCCACCACTGCCACTTCATGTTCTTATTAACACAGAAGTCCAGAGGTTGGGTTGCTCTGAATGAAAAGAGAAAAGAAGGCTAAGAAGTTGGTATTCATAGTCGGGAAAAGGGCAGGTGAAAAAGATAAGTTCTATTGTTGAATTCTAATATTATGGGCTGTCAGGATACATATCTCTGACCTATGAATTCAGATGTCAAAGCACATATTTTAACACTGAACAAACAATCTCAATATCCATTTGTCTGTATACCATCTGTCCTTCCTTCTGTCTGTCTATCCATCAATCCAGTAAATATTTATTGAGGTGCTATTCAGCTACCCTTTCCTTAACCTATCTTCAACCTGAAAGGGATAGTTACTTGCTTTTTCTCTTGAATAGTCCTCTAGTGTCCCAATACTAATATATAATCTCATTGAGACAACTTAAAAGTAGTCCCTAATAAAAGTTACACCATTTTGGTTTAGTCATATCACTGGTACTAACAGAATTTCTCTGAATGAGTCTGCTATGGAACGGAATCTTTCATATCCTTCTAACAAGGATAAAATCCTTTCCAACATAGCAGTTTCAGTTCACATACATGACATACAAGATCTGTCCAGAAAGTATCCAGCTATGTAATATGAAAAATAGAAGTATTTATTGAAGAAGATATAAGATATAAGATATAAGACAATGACGCCTCAGTCCCCTTCAAAGCAGGCACATTGAGACTCACACAGTTTTCCATCTCAGTTTCCTCGGAGGAATGTTCAAACTTAACACAAAATTTGATGCAGATTTGTTGCTCTTCTCACTCAGTCATTTGAAACGTGAGGCTACCCATTTTCACTCAATGGCATCTAGTGGCCCCACCGAGTACAGTGAAGTTGTCATTGTTCATGCATGCACATTCCAATCCATTCGCCTTGGCTGCCAGGTTACATCAATGTCATGCAAACCATTTTCATTATATTCACAATGGCTGGATTTTTTCTGGACAGACATTGTAGAATGAGCAATCTTAAATCTGGAGTCATTTTTTTTCTTAATGTCATTAAATTCATATTCAAATCTAGTACATTAAAGTGATAATGTGCTGGTAGCAGGTGCTTAAGAGGTCTTCCTTGAATAAGTTCATACAGTATATAATTATGAACTATAGGCCCATCAAAGATGAGCTCATATTAGTGAAAACAAGACTCGTTCCAGTGCACGAGAATTAACATTGTTACCAAGTTACTGTGCTATAAAATGGTCTAGAAAGCCTTTACTCAACTAACTGTACAGATACTGCTTAGATCAAATGATACAATTAAAACTGGAAATTCTGACTCAAGTAAGTCTATCTCCAATCCACTCTGGTTCCTATGTTTTAAAACATTCTAATTAATCTCTCTAAATATTCATGCTTTCCTTCTGGAAAACAAAATAAAATTTAATTCTAGGGTATTTTTCCTTGATTAAATCACATTCCACTATTTCACTGGATATTGCTTACATTTATACTCTGTTTAATATACACTGGGTGTGTGTGTGTGTGTGTGTGTGACTTGCCTTTATTCCTATATTATTTTGTGTTTACCTGAGAGCAAAATTCTCTCTTTCAATCTGTGTGTGTGTGTTGTATGTTCTCCAGTACCAAACTATAAGAACTATTTACATGGCTGTTATTTGCTAAATGTTTAAGCAAGGTTTTCTTCCTGACAATGCACTGTTTTGCTCATGGTAGCACAGTGGAACAAAAACTGGAGTGGGATGATACCCAATACTTAGTCACCAGTTTACTGCTAACTGGTGGCTGTATCACCAAGTTATTTTGCTTTCCTATACTTGTTTGTTCATCTAAAAAATGGGGTTGTTTGTTTTAAGGGAAGATATTTATGTTAACTTAAGAAACAAGAATCATTTACATCAAATTGAAGTAAATGAAAATTTTCCATAATTTCACAAACAGCTGTTCTTTTTGCAGAGATGACACTGATTAGATTTTTATAGTATATTACTGAAATGTAGAATACTTTATTAAGCAATATGTTTAGTTGTACTGAATAATGTTCTGTTGTATCACATCACTTAAGCTTAAGAAAACACCTATTTACTATGAGCTTCAATGCTTACAAGAATGATGTATCATGTGTAGATACAGAGAATTTTTGGTGAAAAAGCATTGCAAATGGTTGATATTTCAGTTCTGATGACTTCTTCTATTCTAAAATTGGACAATGGGCTGTGAACTGGGACTATTTCCTTTGAATATTTTCCTGTCACATGGTAGTCACTCAAGATATAAAATTGTATTATGTGGTGTAGTGTATGACATGTTTTACATGTAAATGTCTAAGGGAGAGAATTATAAAAAAGGTAAACAATCAGAAGCCACAGATTGGGAAAAATATTTGCAAAAGACATATCTGATAAGGGCCTGTAATCCAAAATATACAAAGAATTCCTAAAACTCAATAACAAGAAAAAGAACAACCTAATTACAAAAATGGGCAATAGCCCTGGACAGATACCTCACTAAAGATGATATATACATATGACAAGTAAACATATAAAAAAAAAAAGATATTCAGGAGTTCCCTGATGGTGTAGTGGCTTAAGGCTTCGGCGCTGGCGCTGTCAGCACTGCGGCCTGGGTTTGATTCCCAGCCAGGGAGCTACCCACATACCAAAAAAAAAAAAAAAAAAAAAAAAAAAAAAATTAAAAAAAAAAAAATTAAAAAAAAGATATTCAACATCATATGTCATTAGGGAATTAAAACAACAATGAGATATCATTACATAACTACTAGAAAGGCCAAAATTCAAAACTCTGACTACACCAAATTCTGTAGATAATGTGGAGGAACAAGAACTCTTATTCATTGCTGGTGGGAATGCAAAGTGGTATAGCCACTTTGGAAGACAGTTTGGCAGTTTCTTACAAAATTAAACATACTCTTACCTACCCAAATGAATTGAAAATTCATGTCTACACAAAAACCTACACACAGATGTTTATAGCAGCTTTATTCATAATTGCCAAAACTTGGAAGCAACCAAGATGTCTTTTAGTAGGTGAATGAATAAACAAACAGTGATACAACTAGACAATGGAATACTTTCAGCACTAAAAAGAAATGAACTATTAAAGCATAAAGGAACATTAAATACATATTACTAAGTTTAAGAAGCCAATATGAAAAAGCTACATAGTATTTGATTCCAACTGTAACACATTTTGGAAAAGGCAAAACTAGTAAGAAGATCAAGAGTTAGCAGGGAGGGAGGGAAGGATGAACAGGCAGAATATATGTTTTTAGGGCAGTGAAACTACTCTGTATGGTACTACAATGGCAGATACAGGTAATTACACATTTGTCCAAATCTGTAGAATGTATAACACCAAGAGTGAACCCTATGGTAAACTATGGACTTTGGATAATAATAATGTCAGTATAGGTTTACTAATTATAACAAATGTAGCACTCTGGTGCAGGATGTGAATAATAGGGGAGGCTGTATGTGTGTGAGAACAGGACGTATATGGGAACTCTATACTTTTCACTTAATTTTGCTGTTATTCTAAAGGTGCTCTAAAAAATAATTTTTAAAAAGGGGACTATATTTTGTCCTATTTTCAAATAGAGTGAATAATTAATTGCAAATACAGTGTAATATTATCAGAGAGCTGTTACATGGTATAAAAGGGCATGAAGCAGCAAGTAATTAGCCTTTCTTAAGAATACTGAGAAAGGCTTCGCAGGGTACATGATGCCTGAGTTTTATGACTAAGGAATTTTTTAAGTTGAAAGAGGAGACAGTGGTTAGGGGAGAACCTTCTAGGAAGGGGAATAAACACAGGCACGGGAAGAGGACCTCATGTCTGTCATGGGAGCAGTAATTAGCTTGGTGTGGTCAGAGTGCAGGATGGGAAGCAGATGAAGCTGGAGAGGACAAAGGTGAGGAAAGGAGCCACCGATGCTCACTTGAGCAGATCGGATTTAGCCCTAGTATCATGGGAAGCACTGAAGGATTTTAACTGGAGATGATGGCACGATTAAACAGAAATTTCAAAGGAGGCATGATTAGAGGAAACGAAACCATTCACTATGCTAAGGGTTATAATCTAGTAAATGTTAGAGTTACCATTCAAACTCGGCCTTTTTTTTTTTGGCTGCAAAATTCAGGTAATATGGGTGGTGGAGGGGGCTTTAGGAGAAAGGTGAAGATTTGAAAGAAAAGTAAAGAATGGAAGAAGCGGATCCATGGACTATAAAAGGTTCTCCAGGGGAAATTCTGGCTCCCGATGAGATTGTTAAATTGAAAGTTATAACTTGAATAGCTGTATACTCTTCTTTGGTTGTGCTTAGTGGCCTGGGAATAAAAGTGAACAGCAAAGGATTGATACAAATTTGTGGATGCTCAGAGTGTGTTGTAGGAAGGAAGAGGCAAAAAAAGGTGAAGTGAGTGATACACCACAGGATTCAGAATGGATGAAGAAAATGGTAAAGCCAGAGGGGCTTAGGGACTGAGGAAAAAGTAAGTTATAGAAGTGTTTACACTCTTTTATACATACTGATCAGTAACTTGCCATTTTTCCTAATTGTATACCAGAGTTGGTGATTTTTGAGATGGAGCAACTCAGGCTATTGAAAAGGATGTGTGTGTGTGTGTGTGTGTGTGTGTGTGTGTGTGTGTGAATTTCTTAAGCAGAAATAAAGGTATTTAGAATTATGGAAATAAAGCAATAAATAGTAAGAAGTGATGTAGAGAGGAAGACAGACAAATGCCAAAGACCTGTCTGTGTTTGGAAAGTTTGATGGTTGTTAATGAGAAACTGGAAGCTCTAAAAGCTTCAGGGTATAGGTTGAAATAAGAGCTGCATAGACTGGAGAAGAGGGTTTATGAGAAAACAGAAGACCAAAGGGTGGAGTATGAATGTATATACTGGGGATAGATGATGGGCTATTAGATTTTTAGGTTCCCTTGGCCTCACTATGTGCTGCTAATTGTATCATCAATGTAAAAGGTAACAATCCCTTTAGCCTATTATTACCTAAAACCATACCTTTAATTTTCTCCTTCTACACACATAAGTAGTTAAGAATAGATTTGTTTTCAGTTGTAAAAAGTGATTAGTGATACTTAGTATTAATAATTCCTATTCCTCTTTTATGTTCTTCCTGTGAACTAGTCGTAGCATTCTGTCATATCTAAATTTATTTCAGGGGTCCTAAAAACTAATGGTTTGGATATTGAGAAAATTAACATATTTAAAAGAATAAAATTAGACTATTTTATACAATACACAAAAACAAAACAAAATGGATTAAAGATTTAAATTAAGATCTGAAACTAAAACTTCTAGAAGAAAATACAGGGAAAAATCTTCTCGATGTTGGTTCTGGCAATAATTTCTTAGACTTGACACCAAAAGCACAGGCAACAAGACCAAATATTGAAAAGTGGGGCTATATCAAACTAAAAAACTTCTGCGTAGCAAAGGAAACATCAATAAAGTGAAAAGGCAACCTATGGAATGAAAGAAACTACTTGCAAACCATCTATAGGTTAAGGGAATAACATCCAAAATATACAAGCATCTCTTACAACTTAATAGTAAAAAACAAATAACCTAATTGAAAAATGGACAAAGGACTTGAGTAGACATCTCCAAGGAAGACATACAAATGGCCACCAGGTATATGAAAGGGTGATGAACATCACTAATCATTAGGAAAATGCAAATCAAAACCACAATAAGATATTACTTCATACCTATTAGGATGGTTAGTACAAAAACCAACCAAAAGATAAATATTGGTGAGGATGTGGAGAAACTGGAATTCTTATACAGTATTGGTGGGAATGTAGAATAGTAGAACCGCTAAGAAAAACAGTATGGAGGTCCTCAAAAATTAAAAATAGAACTACCATATGATCCAGCAATTCTGGGTATGTCCAAAAGAATTGAAATCAGAATCCAAAAGAGATAGCTGTACCACCACATTCACTGCAGCATTATTCACAACAGCCAAGATATGAAAACAACCCAAATGCCCATCAACAGATGAATGGGTAAGGAAAATATGACATATACATACAATAAAATATTATTAAGCTTAAAAAACCCTCCTACCATTTCTGGCAACATAGATAAACCCAGAGTACATTATTCTAAGTAAAATAAGTAAGTCACAGAGATACAAATACTGCATGATTCCACTTACACGTGGTACCTAAAACAGTCAAACTCATAGAAGCAGAGAATAGAATGTTGGTTGCCAGGGCTTGAGGGGAGGAGGAAATAGGGAATTGTTGCTCAGTGTGTATAATGTTTCTGTTATGCAAGGTAAATAAGTTCTAGAGATCTGCTATATAGCATAGTATCTATAGTTAATAATACGATATTGTGCACTTTAAAATATTTAAGAGGACAGTTCTCGTGTTAAATGCTTTTATCACAAAACAAACTACTAAGAACACAAAGAAATTTTTGGAGGTGATGGCTATGTTTAGTACCTTGTTTGTGGTGATAATACCATGGGTGTATGCATATATCTAAACTCATCAAAATGTATACATTAAACATGTGCAATTTTTGTATTAATATATCAATTACACCTCAATAAAAGCTTAACAAAAGTAATGGTTTGGTATTGTAGTTTATATCCCCAAGAAAATTGTTCATTAGTTATATGGAAAGTGTGTTACACAATTAGTTGTATAGTAGTAAATCAAAATATTGGTGGAGAAGGGGACTCTAATTTCCAAGTGACTTTTACAGTAGGTATAATTCTTTAGCCTTAGCAGCCCTTTTCCAAACAAAATGGTCACCCTTTCTTTCTGATTCACTAGAGTCTCTTTCTAGTCCTTTTACTGTCTTTTTTTTTTTTTTTTTTTTTTTTTTTTTTTTTTTTTTTTTTTTTTTTTTTTTTTTGGTAATGTTTAAAGGTTATCAGTGAAGTTACAGGAAAACTGAGCAGGTAAATTGCTATTTTCTGCCAGTTTATACAGGGGAAAGGGAATTCTTGTCCCTCCTTCCACATAGGTTTAATGTTAGGGTGGTACCAGTCATATCTATTGACAGTTTTATCATTACATCTCCACTTCCATATGGACTTCCTGCTGGAGAACATGATTCACTTTAGAAGCCATGGAATAATGTGGAAGGCGAGTAAGGGACCCTTTCCCCTCCATTTTTCACCATGAAGGGGCGATTATAACCGGATTTTCTCTCAAAACTAATATAAAATTCTAGATGTTTCTAGATCTAGATCATATCTTTAATTGTTATTATGTTTCCATTTTGGTTCCTGGTTATTAGAAAACATTACCCTGGCTTTGATGATGGTTGGCCGAGGATCCAAGATGCCCTGCATCTTTCTCAGTGCAGGCACAACAAAGAGATTGCAGGTGACCACGGCTGACACAGGATTCCCTGAAAGTCAACCAAGCAGTTATTTATAGTATACACATAAAAACCTGCCAAATAATTATGACTGTCTATACCTTCAGGTATCACTGAGAGTGAAGTGACTACTAGTCCTCTCTTCTGAATCACCTTGAATCCAAAAGGATGTTAGAATAGACCCACAGTCAACCAAATGCCACAGAGGATGGAAACATTTGGGTATACCAGTGAGACAGAGACTTCTGATGCTCAGAAATTGTTTAACACCATTTATTTCTGCTTTTCTGAGGGGATCCACTGAAAACCATTATGAATCTTGATTAAGTTTTAGAGCAGTTTCTACTTGCTATTTTAAAAATGTTTTAAAATTTCTGTAGTAGTAATAGAATATGCTCAGTATAAAAAATTAGAAAGTAGAATTAGCATAAAAAATTTATCCATAATACCCTCTACCTCAACATTTCTTTATATTTAAAAAATAAAACTAAGTGATTTAAGATGTGAAGGACTTGAAGATGAATGCCGTATGGACCAAACTGTGTTGCTCCTCCTACCATTCATTTGTTGAAGTCTTAATTTCCAATGTGCCTAGGGTCTTTAGAAAGGTAAGTAAAACTGAATGAGGTCATAAGGGTGAGACCCTAATCCAATAGGACTGGTGTCCTCATAGAGAGGAAGAAAAATAAGGAGTGTGTGTGCACAGACAAAAGGCCATGTGAGGACATTGAGAAAAGGTGGACATCTGTAAGCCAGGAAGAAAAACCTTAATAGAAACCAAACTTGCCTGCAGCTAGCTCTTAGATTTCCAGTCTCCAGAACTGTGAGAAAATGATCCAATCATCTAGATTGCGATATTCTGTTATGGCAGCCTGAGTAGACTAACACAAATATCAAGTTCTTTTAAAGTTATAAGAAAAATTTGAGAAATTTAATTGTACCTCTCCAAGAAATCTGGGTGTGTCATGCACTTCAAAGAGAGGAAAGGTGTGTTATGAAAAAAGTGGCTGGGCTGAGAATAACAGATTTAGATTCTTGTGTGGTATGTTAACTAACCAAACTGTGTTATCCTGTTGAGTTCCAATCCTTTTTGAGTCTATGTTAATTCACCCACAAAATGAAAGGTGGACTATATGATTCTGGTTCTAAAAATTCTAATTTTATTGATACTTTTACACAGTTGTGAGTATGTACGTATATACTTGGGATAGATGATGGGCTACTACATTTTTAGGTTCTCTTGGCCTGGCTATGTGCTATGTAAAAGGTAATGGTGACTTTAGCCTATAATTACCTAAAACTATACCTTTACTTTTCTTCTACCCACAATAGTAGTTAAGAATAGATTTGTTTTCAGTTGTAAGAAGTGATTAGTGATACTTAGTATTTCAATAGCAAAATAAGTTGTCCAAACAAACGGCAAACTCTTAATAGGAATCAATTGCTTTTCCCTTGTCTTAAGATACAAATATATGGAAACTTTTCTGGAATAAAAAGTGCTATTGTTCATTCAACAGCGATTACTGAATTCCTGTAATTGCTACTGCTTTATAAAATTACTCTTTAAAAAATACTCTATAAAAAAAGGACCGCAAGGACTGATACCCAAAAATAGCAAATAGTGGTGATTTCAAGGGAAAAAGGATTATGGATAACATTTCTTTCCTTTTTTTCTTTTTTTTAAATTCGTTTTTATTGTTAGACTTATTGGGGTGACATCTGTTAGCAAGGATTACATAGGTTTCAGGCATACAATTCTACAGTGCATTGTCAACTTGTTGTATAATAAGTTCACCACCCAGTGTGACTTCTCTTTCCATCACCTTGTATTAAGCTCCCCCTCCCTCCTCTCCCACCCCCTCCCCTTTCTCCCCTCCCTAACCCACTCGTCCACAAATAAACATTAAAACTATTGATTGTGTCCATGGGTTGTTTGTTTGTTCATTTCTTTTCTCTTTGTTGCTTTCAGTTTTATATTCCGCATATGAGTGAAGTGATACAGTTCTTTGTTTTTTCTGTCTGGCTTATTTCACTAAGCATGATGATCTCCAGGTCCATCCATTTTGTTGCAAATGGCAATATTTCATCTTTTCTTATAGCTGAGTAATATTCCATTGTGTATATGTACCACAGCTTCTTTATCCTGTCATCTGTCGCAGGGCACTTTGGTTGTTTCCGTGTTTTGGCCACTGTGAACAGCGCTGTGATGAACATTGAGGTACATAAGTCTTTGCGGACAAAGGTTTTCAAGTTTTTTGGGTAGATCCCCAGAAGGGGGATTGCTGGGTCAAATGATAGCTCCATTCCCAATTTTCTGAGGAACCTCCACACTGCCTTCCACAGTGGTTGTACCAGTTTGCACTCCCACCAGCAGTGTACCAGAGTTCCTTTCTCTCCACATCCTCTCCAGCACTTGTTATTCCTTGTCTTGTTGATAATGGCCATTCTAACAGGTGTGAGGTGGTATCTCATTGTGGTTTTGATTTGCATTTCCCTGATAGCTAATGAGGATGAGCATTTTTTCATATGTCTGCTGGCCATTTGTATTTCTTCATGGGAGAAGTGAGTTCTTCTGCCCATTTTTTAATTGGGTTGTTTGTTTTTTTGTTGTTAAGTCTTATTCGTTCTTTATATATTTTAGATATTACACCCTTATCTGATGCGTTATTTGCAAATATTTTCTCCCATTCAGTTGGCTGTCTCTTTGCCTTGTGGATGGTTTCTATTGCTGTGCAGAAGCTTTTTAGTTTGATATAATTGCATTCATTTATTTTTGCTTTTACTTCCCTTGCCTTTGAGGTCAGGTTCATGACATCTTCCTTGAGTCCTAGGTCTATAAGTTTAGTACCAATGTTTTCTTCTATACAGTTTATTGTTGCAGGTCTCAGATGAAGGTTTTTAATCCATTTCAAGTTAATTTTTGTATATGGAGAGAGTTCACAGCTCAGGTTCATTCTTTTGCATGTTTTTCCAGTTTTCCCAGCACCACCTACTAAAGAGGCTGTCTTTTCCCCATTGTATGTTTTTTGCTCCTTTATCGAAAATTATTTGTCCATAAATTTGTGGGTTTATTTCCGGGTTTTCAGTTCTGTTCCATTGATCTATATTTCTGTTCTTCTGCCTGTACCAAGCTGTTTTGACTATTGATGCTTTGTAATATAAATTGAAGTCAGGGAATGTGATGCCACCAGCCTTATTCTTTTTATGTAGTATTGCTTTGGCAATTCAAGGTCTTTTATGGTTCCATATAAATTTCCTAATTCTTTTATCTATTTCACGAAAGTATGATTGTGGGATTTTGATGGGTATTGCATTAAATCTGTGGATTGCTTTGGGCAGAATGGCCATTTTAACAATGTTAAGTCTTTGGATAACATTTCTTAATACTTGCTTATCTGTACTTTCTAATGGTTTTACAGCAAACATGTGTTACTATAGCAATTTTAAAAAGTTACAAAAAATAGCAAGGAGATACCCAAAACTTTTAAACTGCTTTAAAACTTATCAAGATTAGTAATGGCTTTAAGTGCATGGCCCTCAGGGAAGCAGAAATACAATTTTGAATTTTAAAATCTTTGTTAACAGGAAGCTCTTTACTGGTTCTACAATCTGAATATGTGCTGCCATCTTTTGGTTTATTGAGGCTGAGCAGAAAAAATTTCAAATTAAAGTAGCAATTTAAATATAACTTCTTTGGTAGATCAACAATACTTCCTTAGCAATGGTGAAATAGGCTCCCACTACAACATTCTTTGTTATGCTGTCACTGATGGTCTGTAGGTCAAATAAAATTTTCTGTAGAAAAATAGTGCCTTCTAGGAACACTAAAGCTAGAAAGAATATCACATTTCCTTATATAATGGTTTGTAGACTATCTACAGATATATTAAAGGCCCTAAGGAGTTCTATAGTATAGATACATTTTGAGGATTACTTTACATGTCCTCTCTTAAAGTTGCCTATATGATAGGAATCTAATCTCTTTTATGTTTATACATAGGGGCTTTAAAATATATTTTTTTGGGGGGGGTGGGGGTTGGTTCCCTGAGCGGGAATTGAACCCAGGCTACAGCAGTGGTAGTGCTGAAACCTAGCCACTGCACCACCTGGGAACTCCCTAAAATGTTTTTAAAGTTCTACATTTTCTGATTGCATTTTTTTCTTTATACTTCTTGAGCCTTATTTAATATAAAAATCAGATAAGTATCTCAAAGCCACTAGATTTGTGCATCTCAAAGGAATAAGTAGGTTATTTTCTGAAGGAATCTGTGCCAAGGAAACAGAATGGGGCACTACTACAGGTTAGAGGATATATATTTTTTGAAGAATTTGAAATAATAACAAGTAAATACATAAAACTTCTAAACTACTATAGAATTCATCAAGATTAGTATGGCTTAAAAAAGTTGAATCTGAAAGTCCTTGTGAACTGAACCACTTTGCTTCTACAATTTGAACATGTAGTGTCCGCTCACATGGAAGTGAGGGTGGGGTGAGCGATGTGTCCAGATGGCTGATGCCTGAGATTTGGCTGAGAAGAACCAGTACTAATAACCATTCAAGTTGCCTGTCCCCCTCCCACCAGTCCAAATCTGGCGGGGACCAAAGACAGTTTTGTACTTTTTGTTCTAGTATTATTAATATTTGCATCGATGGTTTAAGGCCCTTTGGCCCCATGAGCACAATACTTCTAGTTGTGGGAGATAATGAGATTGCTATCTTTGACCAATTTCCTGTAAGGAAAAGCAGGTGCCCCAGAAAGATCTAGTGACAGGTAACACTTGGTTATCATTTTAGGGTTTGGAATGTGCTTTGAAAGATACTATCTAATTTGACTTTCTCACCAACCCTGTGAAGTAGATATTAGCCCCATTTTATAGATGAAGAAACAGATTCAATAAGGTTGAGTAATTTGTCCTAGTAAGTAAAGATAATACTTGAGCCCAGGTCTTTCAGATTCCAAATTAAGTGCTCTGATAGTGAAATGGTCACCTGAGATTAAAAAAAATTTTAGACATTTTTTTTCCCAGAAAAGAGAGAAGAAACTATTTCAATTATTCTTACCTGGTAGTGCAAAGATTATTTTTCTTACACCATCAATATCCAAAGTTGCAAATGTTGTTGGCAGACTAGAAGAAAAAAAGTGGTTGTTAATGACTGCAAAGTAACATGACGAGTGAAGTAAGTAATCCAGTATTCTTGCTGCATGGCTCTCCATATAGAAAGCTTATCACATAAAAATACTTGTCTGTTGACCCTTCTGTAAACCTCTATACCCTGAAATGTTTCAAAAGTATCTAAATTAATTTGCTTTTAGCATCTTCTGTTTCTAAGTAACCAAACTCCCTGGTTTTCTAGAGCTTACTTTTCTTCCCTTTCTGCCTGTGCTAGAGAAACGTATCCCAGATCCTGGAGTATTTCCACCCAGCCAGCAATGATGGCTATTGTACTGTTGCTGGAAATTTATAACAATCATTCTGCTTATCAGAAGACTACTTGGTAATTTGTGTCTATCAGATAACTGTCTGTTGTTCAAGATGAGTATTTCTTAACCCTTTAAAACTGTACTCAGCAATAAACGTAAGAAACTTCCTCCTATGAAGGGAGTATTTTGAAATGTCAAAATAAATAAAATACTATAACTAGAATAAAATGGAAGCAATACTTCCTCAGATTCTAACATGAATCCTTATCATGGGGGTATGGAGAGGAGTGAGTGTGAGTGGCACACAGGAGGTGGGTAGTTAAGAGTAGTGATTTTTTCTATTGACTACTCTTTTTATAAAATTCCAGCTAAAATTATTTTCATTATACTAATGAAACCTGAGTGATGTAGAATCCTTAGGGAACACTGAAATTTCCATACTGTTGAAAAATTATCCTTTTAAGCACCCAGGTTGTTGTTTTATGTTTACTGTTTTTGCAAGCTGGTCTTTCAAAAATGGCTCACTCTCTCCTACTTTTTGCAATAGTATGATGAACATTAACATTTGTTTGATGATTTACAACCACCATTATTAACTTATTCTACTCTGCTATAATAGAGTGCTGTTGGGTCACAGGGTATTTACGTGTTGTTTTCACTTATAAACCATAATCCCACATCACTCACTGCTGTGTTTCTATAGTTCCAGTTTCTGTGTGTTTTTTTTTCCTAGTGTTTTCCTGTGGCTCCCCTTAATCTGAAACAACCATGATCTTGACCTTTAAAGCCTGCTTTAGGTTTGGGAACCAGACAGTAGTAATAATAGCTATATGTTTGGAATAATAATATTAGTAATATAATATTACTAATATTATTGTTTTAAAAGAAACACCTATGCAATACATCCATTATATCATTTAATTTTCACAACAATATCATGAGGTGCTGCGAAGTGTTAGTATATGGACTTTGTAATATCTATTTTTGGCTACTTAGGCCTTTTTGGCTTACTTTCTGATTCTTTGCTGTATTTTAGAAAAATGAGGTTAGACTGTCATACTGATTTATGGATAGGTTACTTGGCAATGACTGCTACTGTGTGATAAAAATTATTTCCAAGATAAATTCTCGAAAACAGCTATGGTCACTGTAGATGATCCATAAAAATTATGATTGGCACATATGGCTGATAATACTCAAATGCTTTTTTGAGTATCTCTGTGTCTAAAGTGGAAGAGGTTAATTACATTCTGAGTACACTGAATGTGGGAAGAGCAAAGCTAAATTGTCCTTGAGATTTTTATTTCTTCTTCTTTTAATATTAAGTAGCAATTACTTTTAAAATCTTATCTTTAGACAAATATAAAATTCTGGCCAAGTAAATGAAGCTCATTTAAACTTCTAAACCACTTTATTATAGCAAACTAACACACATAAAAGAGTGAAGAGGAAATGCATAAAACCTTTCTTCTGCTCTACTTAAAGTCAATTTCAATCATATTTTGCATCATGTAGACAGGTACTGTGATTTCTCTAAAGGCACTCATTTAAAAAAAGATTCCGTTACAAAAAATACTCTGTTATCATGCATTGCTGTCATTAGTGTCCTGTTGCTAGACTGTGAAGCTTTTAGTTAAGCTCAGAGAGGCCATTTCCTTGGAACTCTTGAGATCAGAATGTAGCAGAATTTATACAATGATTGAAGTCACAGAGTGTTATGACTTTAATTGAGGACAATATACATTAGGAACCGATAAACCCCTGAAGTTGAGGTAAGTGGTAAATAAAAGATTGAAAATAAAAAGAATTGTTTACCATAGGTGCTGAGATTAATTGAAATAACAGATATTACATAAGTAATTCTCCAGAAGTGAGGGCAAGTAATGTCAGCTTCTTTCTCACTGCAAAGGGAATAATCAATTTAATTTTGAGGGTTAGTAAGAAGCACACTGACATGCTTTTGGGATGTCCTCTGCATTCTAATCAAATTACTGTTGCCCATAGAAACAGGAAAAGAAAAAAGCCTGTGCATCGTACCATAGCAATATTTGCTTAAGACAAGATATTCTTAATAAGAATGATCTACATCCAAAAATTTCAATAAAATTGTCAGTAGCAGCCTTATTGGGGCAACTACAGAAATAAAATGCCAAGAACTCTAAATTCTATCAAGTTGTGAATAAAGCTTTAGAGATAATCTTAACTTCATGCTTAAGTGGCAAAACTATGGAGGTACAGCCTGATCTCTGTCCTGGAACTGACATGAGGTACCCAATAAATCAGGGAGATGAGGAAGGGTTAGCTTGACTTGAATTTGCTAATAGTTCCCATAGCTCACTTGTAACAAACTGTTAAGTCTCACTTATACACTCTTTCTTTTCTATTTTTTTTTCTACTTACACACTCTTGTAAGAGACACATGAGCACCTATGAGTATAATTCTGAACTAAAGAATCTTCATTGTTGTCCTTGACAGCATGGAGGTGTGCTGGGATGCTCACCCACACATTGAACCTTTGAACAGGGAATCAAAGGTTTATTGAGTAGCAGGGGTCTGAACAGGTACACTACTGCTTGAAGAAATGGCCATACACATATATATCAACACCAATATCTGCCATTCTTTGAGGATTTAAAACTGCAGAACCTCTATTAGTCTTTCTTTAGGGAGTTATTAGATTTTAGGAGACATGCAAGATATTGGTTATTTTTCTTTCCACCTGAGAGGCAGTAAGAAGCAGTATGAATACTAATTATGAAGTATTCTTGCAAAGGAAACAAAGTTGAATCTGAATCTAATCAAGCCTTTAGATCTAAATTCCAGTATATAGAATATACTGGAAAGAGTGGAGCAAATTAAACACTACCACAAAGAAACAATTAGCCAAATCGATTCATTAGGACAAATGATTTGGTTTCTTCAATGATTTAATGGCATGACCAAAAAAGGAGGGGCAAGAATAAATGCTCTTGTTTAACAGAGATTTAACAACCAAATACAATGAATGAGTGGACTGACTTGAATCCTAATTCAAACAAAACAATTATAAGAAGACATTTTTTTCTTGACACTTAGGAGAATTTTGAATATAATGAGGGCATTAGATGATATTAAGGTATTCTTATTTATTTTGTCAGGTGAGATAATACCATTGTGATTATGTAAAAGAATGCTGCTGTTGGTATTATTATTTGAGATGCATACCAAAATGGCATGTCTGGAATTTGCTTTAAAATAATCCAGCCATCTCTTCCCCTCAAAAGGTGAGAGAAGGGGCTGATATAACAGTTATGAAAAAATGTTGATATTACTGAAGCTGGGTGATGGGTACATGAGGGGTTCACTCTCTACTTTTGTGTATGTTTGAGAATTTTCATTTTTTTTTTTTTTTTTTTTGCTTTTTGGTATGTGGGTAGCTCCCTGGCTGGGAATCGAATCCAGGCCACAGCATTGACAGCGTCAGTGCCGAAGCCTTAAGCCACTATACCAGCATACCAAAATGTTTTTAAAGAGAAGAGAAGCAGTATGGAGAGAAAGAGAAAAAGAGAAGGAAGGAACAAGACATGGGAATTAAAGGGAAGAAGGTTTGAAAAGTTGCTTTGCTTTGTTTATACCAAACTCAGTGCCTCATAAGAAAGATGAATTTCCATTTCAGATAGGAGCTACACTTCTGCAAAGAATTCTAATACTATAACATTTATTAGATGAGATAATCTATAAAAGAAAATATAAAAAGAAGGCATTTAAAATTTTGTCAGTCAAAGCAAGGCCAACCAACCCCCACGTGTGAGATAACAAGATTATTTTCATACCCTGGTTTCATAAAAACCCTGCCAAAATGGATCTGGGCATGAAGATCAATGTCCAGCACCTGCTTGAGATAGTCCTGCAAATATGAAAAACAATCATTTTACTCTCAAACATTCTAATATCAGAGAATAAAAACTTTAAATGAAGATAAAATGAATTTATAAGATTAAAATGAAAATACCTTATTTTAGTGAAATTGATTTAAGACAAATATTCCTTCATCCCTTTATTCCTCAGTCATTCATTTAATAAATATTTATTGAGCACGTGGTATATGCTGAGTACCAGTCTAGGTAAAGGGGATCCAGCCTTGAACAAGAGACAATGTCCCTGTCCTCATAAAAAGTACATCTCGTAGTAGTATTTTGATAATGAAGCAAATTACCACATTAACATATAAATTATTACTTGATGGATTACTGTCTCTTTTAAGATAGAATTTTATGTCTGAGAAAGGATGTTAATAAATAAGGCTTAAGAAGTTGTGCCTGGGCAGGGAAGCCACATGTGTATGTGTATGTATGTGTGTATGTATGTGCGTGTGTGCGTTTGTATATATCTCACACTAGTCTGCTTAATGGATTTAAAATAATGTACATTCTTCAGGAGAGAGACTTGGATATTTGCCCACAGATTGCCAATTCTAAAATAAAAAATAGGGATGGGGCTCTAAGCAGAAGGGAGTGTAATTGCTCCAACCTTATACTGTGCTAACAAAAACACAACCAGCTTAAGGTCATGACCATCCCAGAGTGACCTGACAAAAGCTGATATTTGGAAATAAAAGGCAACACTGACCTGTAGTTGATTTTGTAGACAGAAAAGAAAAAAAAGAGATGTAGTTTTAAAAATATCTCAACTTCTTTCTTGGTCTATTGCTGAGTTTCTTGTTCACTAATCCATGAGTGAGTCTAGTAACCTACTAAATTCTTAAATATTTTGCAATCTATGGGATACTGTATTTTAAAACTTGGTTCTCTTTTCTCTACTTCCACAGCTTCAGTCAACATCATCTCACTTGGATTACTGCAATAGGTCTCTGCCAGGAGTACTGCCCGCCTCCAATTCATTCCCCTCACAACAGTAAGAGATCTTCTAAAAACAAATCTGATAAAGTCATTACATAATTCTTCAAGAAATTCCTGATGCCAGAAAATGTCTCATTTTTTAGTATCACATCTATGATTCTCATATTTTCTAGCTCCCTTTTACCAACCAATGTTCTCATCAGGAAATCCACTTCCCACTTAGCCCCATTCCTCAATAACCCTCTCTCTGAAAATGTTCTTCCTTCTGGTCGGAATACTTCTTTCTACCCTCTCTCCACCCCACCCTCATCTTAGTTTCAGTCATCTCAGCCTCCCTTGAATTCCAGGGCTGGTTGATAGATTAATTATTTACGTTTATCTTGAGACTAAATTATTAAATGTAATAAATTTAGATACATTTTCCTGATGAGCTGATACATTTAAATATATGAAATGTCCCTCCTAATATCTAGTAATCCTTTTTACCCTAATTTTCTCTGATATCAATACAGCTGTACCAGCTACCTTTCATTGTAATTTTTTCCTAATTTTTTATTTTCAATGAGCTGTTCCTTAAATTTAAGGTGTGCTGCTTATAAGTATCATACAATCATTGTTCATTTAAATGCAGAATAATTTTTTAATTGAAGGATTTAATCCATTTAATTTAATATAATTACTGCTATATTTGGTTTTAAAACTATCACTTCATTACTTCTTTTCTATTTGTTACCTCTGGTTTTATTTCCTTTTTCTTTTTTTATGCTTTGTTTGGATTCATCAATTTTTTTTTTCTCTTCTATTAGCTTGCTGGTTACACAAATTTTTTTAAATTATTATTTTGGTGGTTATTTTAGAGATTATAACATGCATTCTTGACTTATAACAGTCTACCACAATTTGACATTTTTACAATTTTTCAGACAATTCAAGAAACTCAACAGTTTCACATTTGCCCACAATTAACCCTTTCCTTTGCTCTTTAGTCCTTTCTGCATTCCCATGATTCCATAATCTTTCTGCCTAAAAAACTCCCTTTAGTATATAGGTCTGCTCAGTTTCTGTTTGGCTAAAAATGTCTTAATCGTAATTTTTGAAGGAAATTTGGGCTGGATATGCAGTTTCACACTAGCAGTTATTTTCTTTCATCACTTTACAAATGCTATTTCAGTGTTTTCTGAGTACCATCATTTCTGCTTAAGTCATGACTGTTAGCCTCACTGTTGGTCCTTTGAAGGTAATGTGCCCTTCTCATAAGGTTTTCTTTGTCCTTGGCTTTCAGTAGTTTTGCTACAATTACTTAGGTATGGTTTCTTTGTATTCATCCTGCTTGATTATTAGCAGAGCTCCCTGAATTTCTGACTTGATGGCTTTTACTGGTTTTGGAGAACTCTCTGCCAAAATCCCTTAAATACTGCTTCTGCTAACTCTCTCCTTCCCAGCAGGAAAGGAGAAAGTGAGTTAGCAGGAGCAATTACACATATGTTAGAACTCATATTTCATATCTCTTATGCTTTCTTCCATATTTCCCATCCCTTTTCTAAACTTTTCATTTGATTTTTATGGGTAGATTTCCAGTGAAATTCTTCATTTTGTGATTTCTTTTTCTTGAACATATTAATTAGAGTTTTTAAAAGTCCATCATTTTTAGGGTGAGTCTATCTTATTTTCCTCTGTCAGTTTTTAGTGATTTAGTTTTATCTGTGGCATGTCTGGTGATTTTAAAAACTGAAGCCCAAACAAACATTACGGGGGAGTTCCCTGATGGTGTAGTGGCTTAAGGCTTCGGCGCTGGTGCTGTCAGCGCTGGGGCCTGGGTTCGATTCCCAGCCAGGGAGCTACCCACATACCAAAAAGCAAAAAACAAACAAACAAACAAACAAACAAACATTACGTATGGAAAAAAAATGGAAGTCTTTGGGTAATGATACATTCCTCCAGAAAATATTTAATTTCTTCTGACAGTTAGTTAAGGTAAACTAAGATTACCCTGAACTAATAAGGGATTGAGAAAATTTGAGGCACGAGTTCAGTTGTTATGAAGACTGGTTTATTTCTAGTTCGTCCTTATTCCTAGAGCACAGCCCTTCATGAGTTTAAATGGAAAGACTGAGACAATTGCCAAGGCCCCTCCTCCATGGCAGGCTCTGAACTCCTAAGACTGTGGAAAATTCTGTTTATTTTCTTATCATTTTAGTTACTCTTTTATGCTTGGCTTCATGGCCTCCTGTACCATTAAACCTCCCCTGTTTCAACTACTTAGGAATTAGTAAATGCCTTGAAGAAGAACTGGTGGAGAATTCCAGTTTTAATTCTCTGTGTTCACTTGTCTCAGATCTTGGTACGCTGGTGCTGTCTTGGTTACTCTCTTTAGATACCTCTTTCTTTTCACTGTAAATGCGTTTTTTCATCTTCGCTACATTAAGAAGGTACAAAAGGGATGTGTGTGGCTGAAGAAAGTTGTATTCTATGTGTTTATGAACTCTGCTAGTCTGCAATCATAGTTACGTGTGATTTCTCATTGACCTATATCCCCTAATTTTTGCT
This sequence comes from Lyroderma lyra, assembly GCA_004026885.1. Classification (NCBI taxonomy): domain Eukaryota; kingdom Metazoa; phylum Chordata; class Mammalia; order Chiroptera; family Megadermatidae; genus Lyroderma; species Lyroderma lyra. The sequence goes on along the minus strand of PVJL010000637.1, from coordinate 38,503 downwards.
GTGAAATAGAAATTAGTTTTTCCTTAAATGTTATACTGAATATGGGTGATTGCAAACATGCTAAGAACAATAGTGATAGAGAAGTATAATTATGTTCCTCCATTTCTCAAAGAAAAAAGTAATATTGCTAAAAAAAAGTCCAGTTCTTGAAATATTTGTTCTTAGCACCCTTTATATGCTCTTTTTTTATATTCATTTTTATTGTTAGTTATAGCTTTTGTTTATGTGGGTCATGTCTATCTATTTACTGTATGAGAAAGTAAAGCTAAGAAATTAAAAAAATATTTATTTGTGGGTTAATTTGGAATAGCAATGATGAAGCCATTTCATGTTAACATAAGCAATTTAGTTTTTATGCATTATTTTATAATTTTGAAAATCTCTTTCATGTTTGGTTTAATAGAAGTCAGTGGACTTTCTTATTTGCTTCTGTATTCAGTCTGATAAGCTATCACACATCACACAGCCAATGGAAAAAAAAACTCACTGTATACTCATGAGAGAAGGAGAATAAAAAAGCCAAATAAAGTCCTAGTTTTATGACAAAAATAGTTGTGACCCTGCAGACCCACTTAAAGGATCTCAGGGGCACTTGTGGGTCTGGGGACTACGTTTTGTTCAAAGTCAAGTGTAAGTCTGTTCAAAAATATAAAAGATCATTATAAAGGATAAAACTTTGAAAATGACTTTTATTTGTCTTGGTTTATAATACCCATGATTGAAATGAAGCTGAAAAATATATTAAAATTATAGTTAAGTTCACTCAGTTTGATGAGTTTATTTCTTTGGTTTACTGATCAATGGTTTCCTTACAATATAAAAGGTTATTTTTTTTGTGTGTGTAATCTACTTTTTGTGCTTTATGTTTGCTTTCCTGTGTCTTTGATTAATTAAGGAAATGAAAAAGCAAAGAACAAAGTTTACTCATTTATGAATGAGTCAAGATTATTTACAATGATGTTACTTTCTATGCTTATTTTCAAATATTTATTGTTGCTTTAAAAAATTAGGTAACCAGGTACTATTTTTCAGATATCCATGATCCTATCGTAATCAGGTACCTAATTCTTTTTTGACAACTCCTGGTTTTGCTTCTAAAGATCACACCTAATTAAAAAAATTAATAGTAAATTTCAGAATATCTTTTACACCTAAAACTATCTTTACAATTTCCTAGAGTCTCTAGAAAATCACAGATTTGTCCTTTTATCTTATAAAAACGATGTTAGAAATAATTAGGTTTGCTTGATATGCTACCATTGTAAGAGTTGCTGTCATATCTGAGAAGAGATGCTCAGCGTGCCCTAAGGTTAGACTAGTATAGGTAAAATGTCACTAATGTAACTATTTCAGAAATTGTATGCTTTATAGGAAGTGCCTAGAAATGTGACAATACTCTTGCTGGCTATAATATGTTTTTATCATCAGGGAAAACATTGATAAAAATTTTTATGAAATAGTGACATACTGTATCCCAATTAAGAATTTCACATATCGATTATTTTGATATTATTGGAAGCAGATGGCTTCTTGAAAGCAGACTGCTAACCCAAGATCTAGCATAAAAGAATGACATAGGGCTGAATGAAATGATAAGAAAAATTTTTATTGTACTTATTGGGTTGAAATATTGTTGATTAGTTTTAATATTTTATTGCTGTAAAAGTCTAGATTTATAAAACAAACTCAAGAAGGCCTATATGGTTAATTAACACTCCTGCTCCTAAATAACCAGGGCAAGCCTATGAAACCAGCCTTTTTTTGGGGTGTGTGATTATTTTGATCATATGAGGCAGGGGAGATACTCTCAGGAAAAATTGAAAGACTCTTAAATAGCAAAAACAAAACAAAACAAAACAAACAAACTGGGTGTCCAGTCTAAGTATATCCTTCTCGGTTACCTGCACCTTTCGTTGTTTTTCAGCTATTTTACAATTCTGCAGGTTGTACAAAATTTATAGTAACAAATATAATCCCTTCATTTTCAGGGCAAAAAGTAGGTACTGCTTACCTGAAACTTTCAGTGTTTTATAAAAATGAAAACTCTTTGAAAAGTCTAAGTGGGGCAGGAGGAGGTGGAGATGGGGAGAGATTTTGAGGGACGCAACTATGGAAGTCATTTTTCTTTGGTTGAGAAGAGGAGAGAGGTCTGTGAGTCTCATAAGCAGCAGGGATGCCTTCCCCCTACCCAGGCTCCCTGCCTCCCCATGATGCCAGTGTTGCTAGCATGGCCCAAAGGAGCAAAGACCTGTGATTAATGGCACTATAAAGATACTCTAGATGTATTCAGTGCAGACTGGTGACCACATGTGTCTTTCTGATGCTCTGTTAACTCTTGAGTCTCTTCCAGTTCCTTGGCATAATTCTTGGAGCGGGTGAGCCCCAGTAATGACTTAAATAAAATTTCCTGCCAGTTGGTAAGCATTGGTGCTCACAGTAGGATTTAATTTGAATCAAGTAAGTTAGCTTCATGTGTACTTGAGTTTTTGCACTTGAGATTCATCATGCCTGCTACATAATGCTCCTGGATCTTTCCTTGACATTCTTGTCTTCTCAGTGACTGGTTTCCAGGGTCAGCCCTTGGGCTGAAGCAGATGTTCTCTCTCTTATGCTTTTTTCCCTTTCTGCTACTGATGTACATTGTAATTCTTTTTGGAGTGGAACTTGCAGGTTGGCAGGAGTTTGTTGCATGTACGCTTTATCTCTTTCTTCCTGGTTCCTCTTTCATCTCATTCTCACTCAAGGAGGTAGGAAGGACAATTATTAGCTCTTATGGAATACTTTGGGATGCCCAGTTCCTACAATCTCTTTCCTAGTAAATTTAAGGTTAAGTGAAATAAAGAAAACCAATATACATTACTATTTTGACTCTTTAATTGTAAGCAATCCTTAGGATGAATGATATCTTTGTTAACACTAATAAAGATGACTGAGTTTGAGAAGTGTTCTGTCCTTACCACATTTGAGTCACAATTGCCAAGCCTATAGATTTGTTGGCTCTTCAGAAGTATCAGAAAAGACAAACTTCAGGTCTGCCAAACAGATATTGTCCCACAATTAAGTTCACTAGTAACCAAGCTAAATTAGACATGACACACTAATGGAAATAAGAAATTTAACATTTAAGTACTCTTATATTCAGGGTTTGCTCTTGTGATACTCAGAATGCAACAGGTAGTTTTGATGGCAATGAAAAGACATGTTGCAATAATTTCTTACAGGTCTACTACACTGCAGACCTCAGCCCCCTAGCCTTTTCTGATCTCAGGAGAGGTCTGTAGCAGTTTGCTCCACCTGGGACTAAAAGAGTTCTAGGGAACTTTGAGGAAAGACTAACCCAGCAATTTGCCTGCTATAAGGAGAATTACCTACCTTATAGCTTATAGGTATAATTTAATACCTGTACTCCTGAATGCAATCTGAGACGGTAATCTTGGACAGAGATTCTCTTTCTCTTCTATGTTTTTGGCAGTTGAGGTGCCATTTTTAAACACTCTAAAAATAAAGTTGTGAATGGAAAGCAGGCATTCTCTGTTCAGGTTACTGAACTCTGACATTTGTTCTCAGAGCCAACAGAGTTCACATTCCAGAGAGTAAGGTTATAAATTTAGGCAGTTTTATAGCTAGCGAGTACAGGGACCAAGAACAATCATATACATAAGATCTAGCTAAAAATAAATCAAGCTGTTGGAAAACAAGAATTTTAGTAAAAACTGTTATTATGACAATCTCTTTTTATAATTTTTAGTTCAGTCATTAATATAAGATAAATCATGGAAAGAGATTACAGGCTGGCAAAATTTTGTAATGTGAAATATTATTGAACCAAAACATAAAGCTGGTGATTGTAGTAAAGAATATTTTGCTTTTCTAACATTTAATTCAGTGGATCCAATAATCATTATCATGAACCAATACATTTCATTAAGACATATAAACTTAATGAGATATTCAAATTGTAGTTTTTATGGGACTAAGCATATACCACATGCAAATATAGTTAGTGCTATAAAATTCTATATATATTTATATGTTTCTATTTCATTTTCATTATTATTATGATTATGATTATTGTCAAGAGGGGCAAAGGAATAGCTAATCCCCTCTTGCCTGTGAGGAGCTAAGGGTTCTTGATTAGGTTTGGAACATGCAGTGATGGAGATCATCTTTCAATTTAAATTTAAATAGAAGGAAGGATCTTGGAGCTTTAACATAGGGTTAGTAAATAGTACATGTAAATAAGTCCTATCGTAGGAAAGCTGAGCGAGCAAAAAGCCAGAAATCTGCAGCAGGAGATCAAAATGATCCTGAAGGTTGTGGGATTCGCCACGGTGCTCCTGAGGTAAGCTCTCTGATTTACCCATACTGCCTTTTAGAATGCCCAGAAATTTCAGCAGCTTCATAGATTTTCAGTTTTGTGGGGGTCTGGTTATGAATACCAGATGTCTACCAGATCACAGTTAATTAACTATATGCAAGGACATTACAGGGGATAAATTTTCATGAGCCCCATTTTTTCATACCTTTTCCCCCATGGATACACCTCCTGATGTAATGATGACATCAGCACGACTGATACCCTCATTCAAGGCATTGAGTAAGTCATCTGGGCTGGAAGAAAATAAAGACAAATACATTAACACACAAGGAAAAGATTTTAGATATAGTGCCAACTTAAAACTAATCTACATTATTTACTGAATATGCATTAACATGAGTACAGCACTATATTCTATAAGAAGTGGGAATCATAAGGGTCTCTGCCCAACAGGAGCATAACTCTTATTGTGGAGAATGAATTGCGAGTGTGGAAATAGTGGCTACTGGTACTCTCACAGGGCTTTTTACTCTGTCTAACAAGGCAACATAACAAGGGAAACAGTGAGGTATTGGTAGGCTTTCTAATCATCCTCGTTTGACTAGGAATATCCCAGGTTTACTACTGAAAGTTATGTGTCCCGGAAATCCGAGGTAAACCAGAACAGCTGGTCACCTTAAGTGTTGGAGAGATTACCTAAGACTGTTTAGTGGAAATGTGACTTAAATTAATTAGGTCTTGAGAAATGGGCTGGGTTTTTATAGGTGGAAAGGAATGGGAAAAGACCTTGTAAGCAAAAGGACCAGCTTGTGATGAAGCCTGTGATGTTTCTAGATCAGTGGGGAAAATGAACTATGTAGAGTGAAGGACTTGACTTGTATCAACTGGGATATGTGTGGTAAGACATGATTTTGGAGGAAAAGAATGTGGGGGGTCCCCTAGAAATATGAGGAATCAGAGGTGTTTATTGGGAAAAGGGTAGAGAAAAAAAGAACAAGGAAGTCAGAGACTGTACAAAATATTCTGAGAGGGTAAAGGACAGGATGAATATTAGGGATTGAAGCCAGGAGGATTCCTGATAGTCAACTAAATAGCAAGTGCACCAGGCCCTTTGATTGCACAGGTCAAAGGCCTGGGGAGAAGAGATGGAGCAAAGTCAAGGGTCTTATCCTTTGGATGTTAGAGGGTTACAAAGGCCTAACTTGAGATTGATCAAGTGAGAAAAAAACAAAATGCCAGGCATCAAGGTGTATGGAGGAATAGGAAAGTAAGGAGAAGCTAAAGGGGACTGTTTAGTTACTGTTTTAAATCTATAAAAGCTACAGGGCAATGTGAACTGCACTTGTACTTTCCTTCAGATGATGGAGTACAGAAAAGGTGCCTTTTGAGGAGTATCTGTCCAGCCTACACCCTTGTTTTCTGAGAACTTCTTACTCTCCCTGTGGAGAAGTCAGGTGTTTTCCTTTCTCCCCCATGGACATTTAACATGTACACTGAAAAATGGAATAATTATGACTTCTGATTTTAGAGTTCTTGCTTTTAGTCCCTCTTGAGGCCTATTTTTGCTCTTAGGTTCCATGAGATAACACTATGTCACCCCGTAAATCCCTTCTTAGCTTAAACTAGTTTCAGCAGGTTTTTGTCAACATGCTATCAAATGATGTTTCAATGAGATAGCAAATATTTTGTAGTAGTGAAGTTTGTTCATGTCCCTTTACCTTAACACACTATTTGATGGGAGGAGCAGGAGAAAGAGGATGAGGGGAAAAAGTAGGAGAAAAAGAAAAAAAATTGTAATTAGGATATCACTTCACGTTTTGTCCAGGGGTGACAGAGGTAAGGGGAGGAATCTGAGGTTAAACTGGGAGGCTATCTTCACAGGCTGTACAAGAGATAAGCTAGTTGGGAGGTACACAGCACAGAGATTAAGAGTGTGAGCTCTGGAGTCAGGCTGCTGAGTTTAAATTCTGGTTCTACTACTTGCTAGATGTAGAACTTTGGATAAATTGCTTAATTTCTCTTTATCTCAATTTTCCATCTGTAAAGTAGGGATAATATAGGGTTGTTGTGAGGATTAAGTGACACGATGCATATGAAACAGTTTATGGAATAGTATCTGGTAAAAACTAAGTTTTCAAGAAGGGTTAGTTGCTATTGCTGTGGCACTGACAGACATTTATCATACAAACATATCTAACAACCTGGTAAAGTTCAACTTTAGCATGCTTGACAGTTTTTACTCAGGAGACCATGCATGACTAACAGAAGAAGATCACACACTGGGCCTCAAATACATTCAGACAACTATATGCATAAAGCCCAAATGGCTCAATACTAAGTAGACCTGGCTCCAGCCTGAATAGTTTTATCTACTATTAAGTTCTTTTACTGAATCTGGATAAAATTCTTTCTCTTCAAGCACTGGTCTGTCCATGAGTGTATTGGGGTTGCAGAGCTCTGGGGAGTGAGCTCCCAAGGAGAAGAGACAAAAGAAAAAAATTGAAAATTGGCTCATGTGAGGCTCAATCTACCCACTTTGGGACCCTTTGAAGTCATCTAGTTACTGCTTATGCAGCCAAAAAGGTACTGAGGTATTCAATGAAGGTAGGATCTATGTGTAAAACTCAAACCAACCAACCAACCAACCAACCAACCCCAGACATGGATTCAAAGTTAAACCAGTTAGGTGAATATCTTAGAAGAATTATATTCAGTAATGGGTCTATTTAAAGTATTTTTGATCTAACTATTTTGAACAGATTTTTCACCAATTGTCTTCGTTGCTTTAGGGGAAAAGTTACCAAATTATTCTTTTGTGGTGAAATACTACAAGATATGCATGTGATGGGTTTCTGATTCTGCATGCCCAGAATTCTAGGCCCCTTGTCTTGTTGGATCATATTACCATTAAGCTGAGCCAAAGGGCAGGCCTACAGAGTAAATGGGAAAACCATCATGAACACAGGACAATGTGGAATGTGGGTCAGGTGAATAAACATGAATAGTACCAATAACATACACATTTGTGTTAGTATAAAAAGACATTAGCTAATTTTATAAATTTACTGTATAAATTATATAATTTATAACATGTTGATTCTATAGGATTATGGTAAAGTCATTGAAAACAAAGCAGCAGTGACATGCATATCATCATAGTATTCATCTCTGTAGGTGGATAAAAGTCCTGGGAACAGGCTAGCTGATGATTGCAGATAAATATTCTTTTCAGCGTTTTTCATTGTTTTCATATTATCTGAGAAATTTCCCTCCTCTTCTGTAAAATTGCAGGGTCATTAACTCTCCACATAAAATTTCTATAATAATTTGCAGAAATAAACTAAAATGGATTTAATATTAAATCCTTACTGTAATTTATCATGTTTCAAAGAACATGTTCAAGGCTGCTTTCTACTCAGTGGCTGGTAGATTCACAATATCACTGAATGTCAAAGTTGGAAACATCTTTGGGGGTCATTATGTTCAGTATCACACTTGGGTGAATTCTTTGGGACCTGTCCTCTCTCTCCCTTTGCCCCTTTCTTTGATTCTACTTTGTTGCATACTTCTGGTGTCTGGGATCTAGTAAGAGATCATGGCTTAGAAAAGGGACCGATACCAATGTGTAACAATGGTCAGAGGACCCATAACTTCATTTACATTGCATGTTATAACTTCATTTGTTTCCTCACAATAGATGAGGTAGACTGAATAGGTATTATTATGCCCATTTTACAGAAAAATAAAGTGATATCCAGAAAGGCAAAGTAGTAAATTAAATGCAGGAGAGCAGTAAGTGGCAGAGCTAAGATTAGAACCTCTGGCTCCTTGTTAAGTGTTTCCTCCATTCACTACTGAATCAAAGTGATTGTCTAGTATTTTCACGCATATGACATCTCATACAAGGAAAATTCTCATGGGAATGGATCCTTGTTCAAAAGTATCAACTAGAGAATGCTAAGGCAGCAGGTGGGGATCTGACTAGCATGACCAGAAAAGTGCATGTGTGAACATGTTAGTATAATTCAGGGGAATGAAACTAACATGATTATGAATCCTATATTCAGATGGAAACTAAAGTTTTTTGATTAGATATAATTTTAGGGCTTGTTTACAAGTCATAAACTTGTTCTTTTTGTGATCTGTATTATATTTTAGGTGGTGAAATATTTGCAACATAAGACGATAGTATATTAAATACCCATGTATCCATCTTTCAGATTTGATAAATGCTAATATCTTTCCATATTGACTTTATATTCCCTCTCCCTGAACTTTTTTACTTTTAAGAAATAAAAACTGAGTTAGCTTTCTATAGCTAAGAGATTGTACTGAATAAATGATTAGAGGAATAGGTAGCAAGAATTATAAATCATGGATATTATAGTAAAATAAAAACAATTCATGATTTTCTCAGTTTTGTTAAATACAGAGATTATAGTATATTAATTTTTCCAAGGATAGGAGAATAAAACTGTAAAACATTATAATCTGATCTTGTTATTATAAGCTTATATAATATGACCTTTATACCTTATATATGATGTAACTTCTCATATATAAGATCAGTTGAGGGAGTTCCCTGATGGTGTAGTGGCTTAAGGCTTTGGCGCTGGTGCTGTCAGTGCTGTGGCCTGGGTTCAATTCAAAATGTGAATATAGTAATATTCACATTGTAAAAGATACTTTGTATACACAGCATATCTTCAGATAAAAGGTACTTATCATTTTCTAAATATACTCATAAAAGCCATACTTGTGTATATCAAATAATGATAACTTAAAAACAATTTTAAAATCTGAAATATCTTCTTCAATTTTAAAATCTGAAATACCATTGCCACTAGAGGGGAATAAAGCTTTTTTGGTATATACGAGTAGCATCTCTATGCAAAGAGCAGTAGTAGATCTAAAAGGGTGTTGTGATACCATTTAATTCTTCCTTCATTAACAACCATAGTTTTAATTAGATTTGGATGCTGATAACCATTTATTTAAAGACAAACTGAATAATAGCATTAATCTTAATTTACTATATTTCCTATCCATTTTCACTGAAATTAAGTACCTATCCATTGTTCTTGTAGAATACCAAATACTATATGAAAGCATTCTATTAGAGAGTTGATTTAATGTTAAATGCTAAAAATTTAAGTACTAGGTGACAGAAAACAGAACCATTAATTGAAGGATTAAGTGTCATGAGATCTAAAATCCAATTTAGTCTCTATTGCTGAGATGACTCTGAAAAACTAGTATCATTTTTTTTTTGGGGGGGTCTCATTATCCTTATTTGTAAAATGAAAATATTTGGAATACGAAGGGTGGTCAAGAAATTTGTGGAACAGGAATTTATCAGCGAGGTGGGAGTACTAGTGCACACAGTTTGATTGTGTGACTTATTATTAGTATATGTGTCAAATTTCAGCCTACTTGTGTCCATGTTCTTTCAGATATCACTGACGAAGCACATCAAACATGAAGAAAACCCCAAGTATGGATAAAAGTGAATTTCGCCCCATCAATAAGTTCCTCACAAAACAAGGGAAAACACCTCAAACCATTTTGGAAGAGATGTTAGCAGTTTACAAGGACTGTTGCCTTGGAAAATCCATGGTCTACAAGTGGCACAGCCTTTTCAAGAAAGGAGAGAGTCAATTAAGACAGTATCAATCGTCTCGGACACCTTGTTGAAACTACTTCCTCAGACATTGCCAAAAAAGTTGATAACTTGTAATGGAAGATGCCAGAGTGAATAAAAAGCAGCTTGCAGAAATGGTGGGATTATCACCTACAACCATTGTGAATATTCTCCATCAGCATCTATGGATGCCAAAAATCAGTGCAAGATGGGTACTGAGAATGCTCACGCCGCTCCCAAAACAACATCATGTTGAGTGTTCATAATAGTTATTAGACCTCTGTAGAGACAACAAACAGCAAGTTTTAAACTGAATTGTCACTAGAGATGAAGTTTGGGTTCACCACTATGAGCCTGAGACAAAGGAGGCGTCCATGCAGTGGCATGAAAAGGGCATGCCACCCCCTCAGAAGTTCAAGGTATTGCAATCAGCTGGAAAAATTATGGCTACTGTCTTTTGTTTTGTTTTTTTTTGGATACAGAGAGTATTCTGCCAATTGATTACAAGGAAAAGGATGTCAAAATAATTGGAGAGTACTATTCAAGTCTGCTGAAACAGTTCAAAGAATCTGTGAAGAAGAAAAGAGGAAAATGGACCAAAGGGGTGCTGCTTTTGCATGACAATGTGCCTGTGCACAGGAGCAATGTTGCATTGGCTTCTCTTCATGACTGTGGATTCCAAACGTTAAACCACTCTCCTTATAGTCCAGATCTGGCTCTGTCTGATTATTATTTGTTCCCATATATGAAAAAGAAGCTTTAAGGGAAGAAATTTACAGACAAAGAAGAGGTTAAAGTTTGAGGGCAAAAATAAAACATTTTTTTCTGAGGGTATAAACTTATTGAAAGATCTGAAGGTTAAGGGTAAATATGAGGGCTGTCTGGAAAGTATCCAGCCATGTAATATGAAAAATAGAGGCATTTATGGCTGGATTTTTTTCTGGACAGCCCTCATATATCGAAAAAAAATTTTTTTCCTCTTTCTTCCTCTTCATTTCATGAATTTCTTGATCACCCCTATGTAGGTCTTTTCTGTCTCTAACATTCACTGATTTAAAGCACTTGAAGCTAACTGGGACCCAGTTTAAGTACAAAGGTATCATTTTTAAGTTGACCCAGAAGTCTACCTAAAAAATACTAACTGTCTTATTCTAAAAGGCTGGGAAAGCCCAAACCTTTACAAATAAACGTCCAGATGCATAGAAGCTTTTTCTTTTTTTCTCCTTCTCTACTTCAACAGAAGACTGGCAGCTTGCCACTGGTGCTCTGCCAATTCAAGAGTTGTGACTTTGTGCTTTTGCCACTTGTGATTCTCTTTTTTACTGTAACTCCATTCCTATTAGGCCCATGGTACCCTAGCAGCTTCCTGAGGGCTGAGGGCAAACAGAACTTTCAGGAGGGAAGGGAAATACCAGTAATCTAAGAAGCCAGCAACCAGAGGATGGAAGAATGGTATACTATTTAGGACAGCTTGGAGTGGAAAAAACTGCTGGGGAAATACATAATTTTAACAAAAACAACAATAAACAAATAAATGACTAATTGAAATGCACTTACAACTTTCAAAGGATGTTCTGGAACAAAAAACATGATTTAAAAAATTTTAAATTTAGTAGATGAAGGTGAATAGATCCCTGTTGAAAACTCAATTAGTGGCTTGGAAGACCAAAGTGGTAGAAATATCTCAAGGGAATATGCAAAAATACAAAATGATGAAGTCATGTGGGAAATAATAAGAAACTTGAAGGACAGAGCAGGAGACTCACATATTACCAATAGGAATTCCTAAGGAGAAAAATGAACTGATGAAAGGGGAAAAATAGAGGAAAATTTCATTTAATTGAAAGGACAGGTTTGGTGATTGAAAAGATTTACTGAGTTCCAAGGAAGACTGTATATGTATGTATATGTATGTACACATGTGTATGTACACACACACACACACACACACACACACACACGTAAAATTTTGTAATTCAAGGGTAAAGAGAAAAATCTTACCAGCTGTCAAACAGAAAGATTGGGTTTACTAATAAATAAAAAAGTATATTGGCTTTGGACTTCTTACCTACAATGCCAAAAACTATTAAACAGTAGAGTAACATCAACATACTTTGAGAAAAAAGGCCTGCAGCCCCCAAATCCTGTACCCAGTCAGATAGCATTCAACCATCAGGATAGAAGAATGATATTTATGAAAATGTAAAGATTCAGATAATATGTCAACAAGTATAATGTTCTAGAAAAGTGAATCAGATCAGAGATTTCAAGATAGGGGAAGATGAAGAGGAGTGGAAACACTAATGAAATACACACACACACACACACACACACACACACACACAATTTATATAACTATATAGCTAAATCTAAATATAAGATTTAGATAAATGATCAAATAAACTGAGGAATTATAATGTATGTACTAAATATGGATTTCTCCAGAAGTTGCAGAGACATACTGCAATCCTACCTGAAAGTTGAGGGTGTGGGAGGAAATAGGGGAAGTAAAAGTATTCTAAAGGTCTCACTGATGTAGGCAGTTCATAGAAGAAATGTGAATGCCTTGTAGGAGAAATACAGTTAGCACCTTTTTAAAAATATAGGAGTGGAGAAATGTATATTTGATTATGAGTATCAGAAACGCATAAGGAACACATGAAGGAAGTGGTAAAGGATAGCATAACTTCCCCAAAAATAAAGGGTAAAGGGAACAAATAACATGTGGATCAAACTAACAAGAGAGAAAAGGACAAAGAAGAGGTAACAAAGCTGTCTAACAGTAAACATAAAGTTTAAGATAAACATAAAGGGGAAAATAATCAAGGGAATTATTTATAGCAAACTTCATGGTAAAGCAAAATGAACTGCATGCCAGGATCAGGGTTACAGTGACTTAAGGCAGATGCAAGATTGAGATTTTCTTTTTTTTCTTAGAGCTCAAATTCCATTTGAATGTTATTTACAAGGGATACTCCTAAAGATGAAAGGCTGAAAGTAAAGGGTAGGGCAAAAAGATACTAGGAGGTAAATGTAAATAAGCAAAAAAGTAGGGGTGGCATATTAATGTCAAAGTAGAATTTAAAGTTAAAAGAACTGAAAAGGATAAAGAGAGGCAACAAACTGTGATAAAAGTCAAATGTATAAAAATGATACAGTATATGACTGTCTCACAGGACACGGTCTCATTTTTGTCTAGGCTTCTTGATTACCCTGCCAAATCTCTGCTCATTGTAGGCACTCAATAAATGCACTGAACCCTGGCCTCTACTCAATCTCTCCACAGCTGGTTTGGGAATGAATAATGTACAATTCTTAAAACTATAATGATATTATGGAGAAATAATATTGTCTGTGATGTAAGAGAAGATACTACTTAACATTTATATAATCATAAATGGTACTTTCTGTGAAAGGATGTCGTGTATAAGGGAGTCAGTTTATTTGGTGTTGTGCCAGAGGGCGGAATTAGGGCTAACGGAAGAAACTGGGGTAAAGACTTTGGCTCAGTGTAATGAAAAATCCTTATCATAAAAGTCATCCAACAATAAAATGTATTGCCTCATGAGGCAAATAAGATCTTTCCCACTAAAAGCATCAAACAAAAACCTGATGGCTAGCTATTAGAAATTTTCTCTAACATTTCCAGTGGTGAAAGATTGGACTAGTTAACATTGGGAGTTCCTTTCAATTCTAAGATATTGTGATTCTACAGAAATAGTGAAAATTATATAAATACAGTGACTTATTTTCTCTTCACAGGTAGTCTGAAGCACAGAGGGTGAAACTGATTTGAGCACCACCAATATAACATTCGTCCGCTAGATTATACTTTCCTTCTTCTAACTCTGTTTAACATCAGGAACATTCAACTATTGGAGTTAAGTAAAAAAATGAAAGCATTTCTTATTCCCAAAGCTATGACATTCACCTTCAACGTGGGAGATGGCTACCAATAATAACACATTTCGCAGAGTTCTAACTTAATCAGATGCCAAAGAAGCTTAAACTTAAAAGAAAGGGAGATAAAAGGGAAAGTGGAAGTATACCTCAAAATAAATCTATCAAAGAATGACTGGATTTCTCAAAACTTTATGTACTAATCAGTTTCTGTGAAGGAAGAATATGTCAATGACATATTTTGACTGTTAAATCTTTTCAGATTTCATGGGGCTCTGGGGACCCCACTTTTAGTTTAGATTTTTTTTTTTTTAAATCTGTATCTGCCTAAATTACTATAATCCTGATTTTGTCATAAATCTTTTTTTTCCCCTTGACCATGAAGTCTACTATAAAATTCAAAACCAAGATAGAGCCTTTATCCTGGTTTAGATTTTATGGATTTCAGATAGAACATTCAAAATGCAAATGCAGTTTTATTTTAAAATATTTAATATAAACATACAGATGGACAACAGCTGCTAATTAGTTTCCTGTTTCATCTGTTACACCAACTGTGAGCTGTATGATTTTAAGATGAGTGAAGATGAAAGTGAGAGAGTGAGAAAAGATTCTGGATTGGAAATTAAGGAATGATGGCAATTGATTATACCAAGATAACAAACAAAAAAATAGTTCAGGACATATCCAAATTTCTTCAGAGGTCAAGGATAAATTCCTCAACTACAAATATTTTCTGGTGTCTATTTCATGTATGGAATCAAACTACATACTACATATAGTGATCATTTGGTACTTCTTCAGTCCCAGTGGGTGTTCAGGCATTATGGAGTCATATAAAGACAGAAGGAAAGCTTGGTCTCTGGCCTTAAGTGTACAAGATAGTGCAGAAAACATATGGCAAAAATTTAGGAAAATGAGTGAAATAAGCAATTAAATTAATATTATCGATTGAATTCAAATACAAGGTTAGACAATTAATTGCCTGACCCCATCCTAGAAAAAGCGCTACATACTCCATTGCTGAATATCAATCCCTACAGTCACCTTCGAAGTACTCCCCCTGGGAAGCTGTGCACTGATGCCAGTGCCTAGTCCACCTTCAAAGTAATTTTGGAACTCTTTTCCTGGAATGGCCATCAGAGCTGTTTTTGTCCCCAAAATCTGACAATTAAATTTGCAAACTTGCTACTGTGTGTTTATGTTGGCAGTACTGTACAAACAACTCTACAAGATGTCATAACCTTGCCAAGGGATCGATGATAGCTCTGATGGCCATTTGGGAAAACGAGTTCCAAAACTGCTTTGAAGGGTGGACCTAGGCGCTGGCATCAATGCATAGCTTCCCAAGGGGAGTACTTCGAAGGTGAGCATAGTGATATTCAGTCAGCAATGAGATATGTAGCACTTTTTCTAGGATGAGTTTGCAAACTTGTCTGACCCTGTATATTAATTAAAGTGTATATTAATTAAAAAGGCACATAAGGAGAAATAATATAAATGTTGAGTGGGACATAATGATAAAAAATGATTTGGGATAATCAGGAAAGGCTTTCTGAAGATTTTACTTTTCATGGGGGTCAACAATTTCTAAAAGTATAGTAAAACGTAGAGGTTATTCTTAGAGGGATCAATAACATCAACTCTGAAGGATTAAGAGAGCCAACTGTAATAGCCACTAAAAAAGTCTGTTACTGAGAGTGGGGAGAATAATCTGTTGTCATTAAACACATATTTGTGAAAGTAGATAGAATATTTTTGGTTAACCAATAGAAAATGAGAGACCTCTGCTGATAAATGATTAGAAAAAAAATCTATTATGTTGACCTAAAAAATAATACTTGGCATTTTGAGCAAAAAAAGGGAAGCAGGCAGTTTATAAAGATGATAAGAACCAATTAAATTCTGACCACATTCTCCCTGATAATTAGAAATCTCCACTTTCAGAACATTAGGTAAGTACTAGAAAGTTGGGATATGTTTTATTTACAATTTGTAAGATGTAAGGCACTGGGCTTTGCCCAAATAACCACTGTACTGTTAAATCTGTCTTGATAATTCCTGCTAAATGTGCCAGTTTTATAAAAATCCAATTTGCTATCTCAGTGCTTATTCCCCTTCTGTTCATGCTGTAATGTGAAAAGGCAGCCTCACAAACTGGCAGAAGCAGGCAATTCAAATTCCAAACACCCTCCATGGCAGAGCTAAGCATGCCCAGCATGACTGGAGTAGGGCAGGCTTCAGCGACAGCCGTTTTCCAGAATGGGGAACCCTTTTCTGAATTATGGGAATTTCCCAGCCCTTTAGGCTTTGAAAGGCTGGAAGGTCCAAGTAAGCAGTTTGGAAGTTATTGATACCAAGCTGTTTTAAAGCTGGGGTAGAAGTAGAAACAGCTCAATAGTTAAAAATCAGTTTTAGGAATTATATAAATTCAATTAATGCTGCACTTTATTTGAAAAAAAATTTCCCCAAGAGGTAAATTAGTAAGATGATCTATCTAAGCCTGAGAGAACTGCTCTCCAACTTTTTAAATTAGAAGCTTCCTAAATCCATTTGGAACTCTGCCCCACCCCCATTATATATATATTTTTTTTCTTCAGAAATATAAAATGAATCACCCCAGTTATAATGCTTTAAATTGTACCTTTAATGAGGACATACCTTAGTGACTAATGCAATTCTGTTGGCAGTGCCATACTTTCTGGTGGTTTGCTACTGTGGCTAAGGTTTTTGGGGTAACTTTAAGGGACCCTGTAAGATTCTTCCGGACAATTGCACAGATGGAAGTTTCTAAGTTCAATGGGAAAAGAGGGTTTTACAGAAAAAGAGGGCAGGGCTGTCTAAAAGATGGCAGGAGATGTCCTCCTACTAAGTGCTGTGGACATAAAGTTACCGAGACACATCTTGTCCTAGACTCCATGGAACTTATAGTCTGGTGGGAAAGAAAACACTCTACCTCAATATAAATAAATCCTTTTCCCACCCTGTATAGACCACACAAACAGCAATTTCTCTAAGAAATTTTATTAGGAGACTGAGGGGGAAAAACGCAAAAAACAGGGAAGCAAGTATGTGCCCAAATGACTGATACCTTAAACCAAGTCTGGCCACAGTTATTTTGGTTGGCTCATGTAATATTCTGTACTTACCTACTCAAACATCCTCACTTGTCTCACACTTTCCCCCACAGTAGGGAAACAGTAGCTCATGCTTCCTTAGAAGGACAAAAGGGGATTAACAGGTTATTGAAACAACCACGGGGGAAGGAAACAAGGATATCTAGTGACCTGTATTCAAGGATGGAGGTTAGAAGTAGTCTGTCCCTATACATTCACGCTAATCTGTGTCAATTTGAAAATTCTAGGCTTGACTAGTTTCATATTCAGGCCATACTCAGTATTCCCCTTTCCTTTCCTGGTATTTCCTGGCATTTATTGAGGAGCTACCATGTGCTGTCACTGTTCTAATTGCTGAGGGTAAAACCATGAACAACTTGTTTTATAGGCCTATCAAAAATTAAGGGCAGCAGTTGTTTTACTTATCATTTTACCCCCGCTATCAACATAACTTTGCATGTTGCAGACACTCAACAATGGTAACACCATGTTTAAAATAAAAGTTTAAAAACACTCTCAAATAATTGTGGGTATATGCCAAGATTTAGTTATAAAGATATTCATCATTTACTTACAATTGAGAAAGATTAGAAACAACCCAATGTCTGACAGCAAAGACCTGTATAAATAAATCATATTGTACTATATACTACAGAATAATATATAGGCATTAAAATGATATAGAAGACCATGTAATAACATGGACAGATGTTTATGATATATTGAGGAAAAAAAAGGAAGATTGAAATAAGTGTATGATTTGTTTTCTTACACACACGTAAACAGTATACATGCATAAAATTAAAGAATGGAAGAAGAGTAATACTGGCTAATTAGATTATGTAATTTATTTTTTTTTAAAACCTGTATTTTCCAAATTTTCTTCAATGAATAATTATTTGCTCTGTTATAAGATTAAAAAGTTACATTAAAAATGTACATCTAGAACAATGGCCCAAGAAGTACATAATAAAAGTGGACTAGGAATAAAAGATGATTGATCATGTTATCCTTAATTTAAAATCTTTCAATGTCTTACTACTAATTATGACTCTAAACAACAATAAAAGATATGCAGTCAGTACAAAGTTGATTCTTACAGGAAAGTCTTTTTGCATAGGTAGTTCCTAACTCACAGATTATGTTTTCTCTAAGTGTATATGTAAAACTGGCTGTTTGGGACCTGGAAGACATTTCTATAAAAACAATACTATAGATAGATGGTGGGCATGATTCTAGGATAGGTAGAAAAAAACCCCAACAAACATTACTTTAGCTCATAATGTTACTAATATACTGCTGAATTATTCTTTAGTACTAGCCTGAATTTGGAGACAGATAGAAGCCTGAAGAAAGAATGTGGAACTATAAAATATTTGTTTATGGTATCTTCCCACCTACCTTGATATTGGCCTTTCCTCCTGTCAAATGCACTCCTTGCCAGGCCCTCAGTATCTTGCCATGTTAAGGTTTTGATGTGGGCCTGCTGGGGGCTTGTCCTGAGCCTCAAAGAACTCCAAGGTCTAAGTGATTTGCTCTGTTCATTCAGGACGGTAGATATACCCAGATGTTGGATGTCTCATTTGAAATAATTCATATTAATATGGGAATAACTCTCTCTCAGGTAGAATACTTTTTAACACAAATGGATCTCTAAAGATTAGCTTAAGAGAATGTATAGCGAAGTAAGGAGAACACATTTAGCCAATGTGGAGGATACTTGGGCTTCATAACACACCTCTCCTAAACAGGCTGGATCTTGAGGGTCAGGAAACAAGGGGACTAACTGTCCTCTAAACGGTTTTGGCTACTGTTCATGGTTTTTTCCCTTTCATTTCTCAAAAAGCATTTTCTCCCTTCCCTTCTCTTAAAAGTAGTGACAGAGGATCTTAGATAGTAAGTAGGGGAAGGTAAAAACAGAAGGAGCCATTTGTGAATACGGGCCATTTATAAGTAGAATGAATGGAGGTCTAACAAATTATCATATGTTCACATTGTGTGTAGCTCTCTACTCCATCTCTTTCCCTCTTTCTCTCCCTCTCCCATTCCTCTGTAGAAAAGGCACTGTGAACTCGATATAACAAATTACCCAAAGATAATAAATGCTGCAAAAGCAGCCCCAGCAATTGTGAGAAAAGGGTAAAGGAAGAGGTTATAAAAGAAAAGGGGCTTTTCTCTGTATGTGAGGGAGAGTTTCTATTTTACGTGAATAAAAACATTATTCAGGAATCTGGAAAGTAAATAAACTACTGTAATAAATTTTCTTGCTATTTTTTTCCTACTCCTATATCACCTAAAAATCTTGTATTTTGCAACTCAAGTTCTTATAATTCATTTATGTCTACACAATCAATATTTAATTCAAAGTTTAAACTAAATCATCCTCTATGGCTTTTGGAATGTTCACAGCTAGTACTTACTTAAGGGTTTTATTCATATAAATGGATAAAGCCTATTTGATTTATAAACCTTAATATTAATGAATTGTGGGTGCTAGTGCCAGTTAAAAGTGCAGCATGGTAGAGCAAAGGTGAAAGGACGCTGGAGTTAGACAGGCCTTGGTTGGACTCCTTAACTGCCTTTCACTAGCTGCATTTGAACAGGCTATTTAATTTTTTTGAGCTTCAGTATTATTATCTACAATCTGTGGATAAAAGACTTATATGGCTCTGTTGTTTGATGAGGCTTAATAAGATAACCAAGTGAAGGAATGTAGTATAGTGCTATATATAGAGTAGGTACACAGTAAAGATTAGTGTCTCTTCCTACATAATGACTGACATGTTTTGAGTGAGGAGGCTGGAGAAAATGGATATGAATTGGGTGGGGAAGAAATAGAAGAGTGAAATAGAATTGAAAACTTCTTTGTAGTTCTTCCTAATAACTAACTTATCTTATTCATGTCTGCAGTACCAAAGACTGGTACAATGCTTGACATAGCATAACCCTTCTTAAAAGTTTATTGAATTATAGTATGCCTATCCACATATAATAAAACCTCAATTCTGCCACAGATAAATGATTTGCACCTTAGAGAGATCATATTGGTAGCAGAATAAAGGTGAGTTAAGAGGAGAGTAAGACTGGAAGCAGGGAGATGAGTTAAGAGGCTAGTCTCATATGTCTAGACAAAAAATAAATGGAGCCCCAAACTAAGCCGGGGTGGTAAGAATAAAGAGATGGGAAGGTAGAAATACTGAGGAGGGAAAATCTGCAGGCCTTAAATATAGGAGTGAGTGAAAGATAAGAGATATGATGACTTCCATTTAGGCTTTCACTGACTTGGGTCACTGTGTGAATGGTAAGCAGTCACTGAGATAGAAGAACTAAAGGAAATGGAAGAAGATGGCAGTGGGGAGGGGCAGTGAGAGAGGTGGGGGATGATGAATTTAGTTTTGGACATGTTGAATTTGCAGTGCCTACTGAATTTAAAGATGTACCTAGGTGGATCTAGTCACGGAGCTCAAAACACAGATAGGATTTGGGGGCTATTAGCATAAGGAATTAGAAGGACAGAAGGCCAAGGGTAACCCATGGGGATACATACATTTAGGGATAAGCATAGGAAGAGAAGCTATAAAAGCCAAGAAAGGATAAACTACAAATGAAGCATGAAGTAGAAACAGCATATTGCTAGAGAGGGATGTAGTTTGTGGTAGAGAGATCTAATAGCTGGAGTTTGCTGGGCTTCTATTTGATTAATCAACATTGACAATTTTCTGTTCAATGTAATAGCCTTCACAATGTCTTTGATTTAATCCCTTCCTTTTTAATTCTACTTCCAAATCTGAGCTCTGCAACTTTCTAAAACATTTTTATTACTAGGCTATAATTTATAGTACATCTCTAGTTGATGCAATTTCAAGGGCAAGATCTATGTGTGTTTCAGTTTTTATTTTCAATAGCCTTTGGCTTAAAATTCCAAGCAGATGCAAGATTAAATTTACTATATCCTAGTTACTTCCAGTGATCCATGGATCAGCAGCTTGTTATCCTTGGGAACTTGTTAGAAACACAAAATCTTGGTCCATCCCTGATTCGCTGAATCGGAATCATCATTTTTAATAAGATCTTTAGGTGAGTGACATAGGTACAAAATACTTCCTGATTGACTGAACAATGAATAAACAAACTGCACTGTTCTTACATCTCCAACTTTAGACCATATGATATACATTGGTCAAATTATCTTTCTAAAATAATGGTTTTATTATGTCAATTCTCCTTTAGAAAAAAGCTCAAAATTTAACTAAATTGGGTATATCTGCCTGGATTGCAAAGCCTTTCAAAATCTGACCTTAAATTTCTACAGAATTTACCTACATTGTCCTCCTTAACAGAACCTCCTGTTCTAATCAGTCTGGCCTGACCTGAGTGGCTGTTCATTTCTACTTCTCAATTTTATTTCTGCTTTTTAATTTTTGTTCTTTCCATGTTTCCTACTTAAAATACTCTTTTTATAACTATATAAATCCTGTTCATCCTTCATGTTCTAGCTAAAACTGTACCTTTATAAAAAACTCTGACCACTCCAGTCCACATGATGTTTCTCTTCTGATACACTTATATTTATTACCTTGCCTTCATCATGATAGCAGAGAATTGTGGATTGCTAATTTCAAGAAACTTAGGTTCCATTTAAATGGCCCCTCTGCCACTAACTTGTATAATGATAAGGAGGTTCACTTAACATCTCTGGGCTTCAAAATTTGTCTTTTTGAAGGAAAAACACTAGGAAACCAAAAGTATTATGTCCCACACAATGTGAGAAAATATGTTAGGAAACATATTTTAATGTATACATATTTAAAATGAATGCTTTAAAAATATAGTTGTTAACTCTCATGTATTTGAAGCACCTCTCCCATAATCTTCACTGTATCCTCTTTTAAAATAAAAAGTACAATAAGCAAAGGCAAAATTCAGCCCGATTCAACCCAAATATGTTAGTCTTACTCTTCAGTTTTAACACTGATTGTTAAAATTATGGTAGGTGATAAGAGTAAGAGCTGAGAAGTAGATTCATATAGAATTTTAAAGCAAAACTCAAACCTTTGTTTAAATATAAAATAGAGCTGTTATTCCTTACTCTCAGCTGTCAGCTGAGTAAAGGGTTCTGTGCTTGCTGACATTCTTGAGCTATTTCTCTCCCTGCTTTAAATACAGGGTAGTTTCTCCCAAGACCCTACTTGTTTCCCTGGAGTGTTTCACATAGAGGCTTCTGTATAAAAACATTTGCTTTCTTTAGTAAAGGGCTGCATAGAAAAGAGAAGAATGAAGAGGTAGGCAACCTTCACAGACCTGCAGATAAAATGTATGTTGTTTGCTTTGCTAAACTCCCAGCACAGATTTCCATTAGAACAGTTATAAATTCTTTCCTCTCACATTTCACCTCTGTATTCTCCACCATTTACTCTGGGCCTCCTCAATATAGCATTCTAAGACTGAGAAAGTCTACATTTTCATCAATTGTATTTTACAAAACTGTTTGCAGTTTCATGTAAGGTATCTCAATATAAGAAAAAGATACACACTGGAGATTTGTATAGTCTCAGAATTGCCTATACTTTGCTTATAGTTTTGTTCTTTATATGCTATTTTCAAGATACATTTGGAGTTACACATAATATCAACGGTATTAGAAAATGTCTATCACAAATCAACAGTGTGGGCCCCAGACAATGAAACATCAGCATGTCAACCTTCGAACCTTTCAATGGTGTTCTGGCCTTTATAGTAAGGTAATGGCAACACATATAGTAGTATATCAAGTAACCTTTTCTAAACATACACATACACACACACACACACGGAGAAAATGGGAAGAATTATATAATACTCCAGAACAGCTTAAGGTTAAAATGATAAAAATAAATAAATAAATAAATAAATAAATAGCTCCGTTCACCATGTACAGAGCGCATTAATGTACTCGGAGGCAGAACCAGAGCCAGCGGTAGGTGTAAAACAAATCCTAAACAGTCTAGCGAGTTTGTTTTCTAGAGTCTCAGGTCTGTTCTGCTTTTGGAACTCTTGGATTTACCCTATCTATTCTCAGAAGTTAACTTTTGTCTTTTTAAAAGGTGTATCTGCATCAGGACAGTTTTTAGGTGCTTGAAGTTTATATGAAAGGACAGGTTACTGGTCAGATCCAAATTAAAATACTATACTCCCTCTTTTTTATTCAGTTGAGTTCTTTCTACTTCCTTCCCTGGGCTAGGAAGCCTGGATCAGGTGATACTAGATAACCTCTAACACTGGCTTTACCAGCATGAGTTCTGTGTTGGCTGGTTACTTAGTTTTGGTTATCTCTAAAACTAAACATTCAGGCAAATTCAAGTGGTAAAAAATTTACAAAGAACGATGTTTGAAAATATGTCTAACAGCCTCTACTCCAATATCCTCAGAGAAGAAAAGTCAGGTGGAAAGAAGAGAACTTTAAAGGTGAGATGATATAAAAGCTACTATCTTTCAGTTTGCTGGCAAGATGCTATGTCCAGGTCTTGGACTGTGTTGTGTCCAGTTTGAGCCTAAGCCGGGGTTTATAGGTGTAGAGCATACCTTGTGAATGGTAGGGCAGAGCCTCTTTAAAAGCACATTTGAGTCTTGGGAAAGCACTCATCTTAAGGGAAGGGTCAAGGTATAATGAGCTTTACTCAGTGACAAGGCAGTAATGAAAAAGAAGGGCGATTATGGGTGACAGACACATCATGGTAGATACCTCTTGGATTTATCTCCTAGCTTTGTCTCCACCAGGCTGTTGTTTCCAGTACTGCTAAAAGTAGGCACACCTCCGGTGAACTGGAAAAAGTGCCTTGTGAAAGATGGCTGACCAGGGGTGTTGCATGGTAGCAGATGCTCTGAAAGAGCAGACTTGCTTTTGATCACATGTGAGACACAGTTGGAGATTCACAGAAATACTTGGGGAATTTAGCAGTGTTGAGTTAGGTTAGCAAATACGCTCTTAGAAATGGGTAATCACAGTCAATGAGCTTCCCTTTGAACTTACAAGAGGGTGAAACCTGAAGCAACAGGTTATATAAGGAATGAAAAATAAACTTCAAAGAATCAGTTAGTGCTGATTTTGCTGATAGTGCTGAGCTAATGACATTCTTACTTATTCTTCTCACCCATGTCTTCCCTGTAACTTCTTGAAACAAGAAAAGTGTGAATAGGAATAAAAGACTATCACCTTAAGTTCCACTAGGATAAAGCCAACACTGCCAGAAAAGATTCTTATAAACTTAACATACCCATAGGAGAGCAAAAATATTTCTCCTGTTGTAATAGGCATTCTAAGGATAATATCTAAAGAATATAGATATTTCCATAATTCTTTGGCTTCTGAAGAATGAAATAAGTGAAAATTATGGTATTTAATTTCTGTCTATTTAGCAACAATTCCACCTAGTCAGTGCTCCAAAAATATGTATTTAAATAACAACTTCAAAATAAAATCCAATACTTACTTATCTCCCACAATTCCCAAGTTGATTGTGGGGTAACCATGTTCCTGAATTGTGGCTAAGAGGGTTGAACGATTGCTGTCTCGAATCTTTCCTGGTAAGAGGTCATCTTCAGGATTTAGCAGCTACAAAGCCAAAAAAACCACCACATATTATTCTCTTAGAATAATGTTGTCTATTGTTAATGGAAAAAATAGATCTAGTAAACACAGTTTAGCATATTTAGCACCTACAACAGTATTGGGATGTAGAAGATAGATGCTCAAAGGATCTTTGAATAAATACTGAAAGTGTAAGAGGATGAGAAAATGGTCCTTAAGAAATTATATTGTTGACTAAACAGCAGGCCACATATCATACCAACTTTGGCTACAATTTGACAATAGTGCTTTGGAGATGCTGGCCTTCCCAGTGGTTGCCAAGTGGGGCAAACTAAGTAAAACAACTTTGATTTTAACTCCCAATATTATTTTCCAATTTGTCTTTTAATTGAAAACATCTGAGATAGAGACTGTCTGACATGACATTCTCAAGTTTGAAGAGAATAATAATTTCTCTTTTCTTTCAAGCTTTTGATTTCTTTTTTGAAGTGGAATCAACAGTACTTAAGAAGTTAAAGTTATTTGAAGGAGAAGGAGATAGACATCACATCTCTTTATTAGCAAGCTTAAACAAATAATACTTAATTATATATATCTACAATTCCATGACTCTGAGTCACCCTTTAGAGATTTAATATCTACTATTGTATATCTATGAAGAAAATGATAAGAAGCTTATTATTTTATGTTAGGAAGTTCCAATGAGGCAGTGTGGTATAGTAGGATGAGCTTGGGATTCAGACATGGTTCAAATTCAAGTTGCCCAAACACATTATACCTTAATTTTCTCATTTATAGTATAGAGCATTAACTACCTTGAAATGTGGTTGTTAGGTTTGACTGAGACAACGCATACTCAGTTAACATAAATGTACAATAAATGAGATTCTCTTTCCTTTATGATATATGATATTGAAAGAACACCTGTTTCCCCCCTAATTGTTCTCATATTGTTATTCCTAGATGCCAGTATAGATGGAATTAGTTTATAATGTGAACACAGATTTAGATTAGACTATACAATATTTAAGAGTAGGGGGTCCTTAACACAATGCATAACTTTAATTTATATATTAATTTTAAGATGTACTTTGACTTCAGAAATACTATAAAATAAAGTACATCTTTGAAGTGAGAAAATCTGGAATATTCTCTTAGGAGTTTGAAGGTACACCTGCACATGTTAGATGCTTGTGCTGTTAATACTGCTAATACCCAGGGCTTCAGAGGTCAGTTCTCCCAGATAATAAACTCTAGCACCTTCAGTGTTCCTTCTGACTCACTAACAATACCATCTGGTCAGACCTTTGGCTTTATGTTGGAAAAGTAGTAGCTTTGCAGCCAACTGTCTGTCCCCTTACAATAGCTGGAGAAAAACTGATTGCCTTATTTAGTGTCACCTGGGAGTCTTCCCTTCAGATGCCATACTAATTTAACTTAATCAGATGCCATGTGACATTGCCACCCACTTTCATCCTTAGTCACTGGCAGAGCTTTGAAAATTGCTATTGCAGTGCTAATATAGATTAATTTTCTGATTTTAATTAACACATGGTTATTGAAATCATTATAATTTTATAAAGGTCAAGGCTTATAGCTCTTTAACTCCATTAATCAGATAACTTGTTTCAGAAAGAAACTGTATGGTTATATAATATTTTTTTCCCACAAGAGGGTACCTACCACCAACTAGGTAACTATTATTAGGGTGTTTTCTTTGCCTTTCATACCCCTCTGCTATTTTGCTATAAACAGTTCCAGAAATAACAATTAGATCATTGGTAAACCAGTTATTTGTCTGTAAAACTGATATAATGAAGTAATAGCCATTTAAATGAGAGTATGGGATTTACAGTGCATTTTAAGTATTAGTATTTTCAAAGAAAGCATACAAAATTGAATGGATGACTATAAAGCTGAATATCCTAGAATAAATTCATAATATTGCCCTTTAAAACTGATCTTATTTTCTAGTATCTGATATTTCTGGTCATCTCTAGAATGATGTCTGAAACTTATTACAGTTAATACACAAAAGAAAAGAAAACAAAGAAAATAAAACATAACCCATTATCTCTATACCTTGTTACCTTCTTATCTACCACATATTAAATTTCAATTTTATGTTTCTGTTATTGTCAATAGTTACTGTCTTTCCAGCTTTCAAACATTTAATCTTTGCTTCTTTTTTTTCCTTTGTAGTTCACCATCTTCAAAAGGTCTCAATCATTAAGAACATCCTAATCCATCTCCTCCTTGACCCAATGTTTTCATTCGCTCTCTTACCGATGCCTCTCAACCCCAATTTTAGGTATTCAATATATCTGACTTTCTGTAAAAACAATTGGTAGCTATAATTGGCTATCTTGCCTACAAACTCTTTCCTTTTGATAAATAAAACAGAAACATCAATTTGCAAAACTGTACTATTACCTGCATAACAAAAAAACTGTACCAAACCATGATATATATTATAATAACTCAAACTATCTTAGGTAAAATTGTTTTAACACAAGCCTGTTCAGACCTATACGCTCCATGATAAGACCATGGACAAATTGAGACAGTGGTAACTCTACATGGACTCATATGCTCCAAAGATAAGACTATTTCAGCAACTCATCTATTTTATAAAATCTGACCAGTCTCTGCCTAGATCTTACTTACTTTTACCTAACCCCCGCACCTCCTGCCCTGCACAAATAATCTTCAATCCTCCATATTCTATGAGTATCCTTCTGTAACTTCCTCCCTTTTGAGACACTACTGAGACTCACTCAAAGTGATGTACTATCTAGCTCAGAAACTTTCATATATCCAGCTTTGTATGATCAAGAGGTTTCCCTGGTTGTCCTTGTAGTAGGACTTTGATAGGCATGGCAATCTCACCAAGACTTAGGCAAGACCACTTGCCACCAGAATTCTCATGCTGGTTATATTGTGCTTTACTGAGGTCTCATGAGCCTCTTTGCTTGGGGGATTCTTTGTCTATGATACTAAGCCCAGCACTTATGTTAAGCTCTGATCCTTTTTTGTTGAGCTCCCAAAGCTAGCTGATATTTATTTTGTTTGTTATAAGGGTCTCAGGACTTTGTGGTTATCTGATGAAATCTGTACTAAATTTTTGCTTCCCTTGGTGGAGGTGTGCTAAAGCACTGATTTGGTACTAACCATCTTGTTTGTCAATTGGCTTCACATTTGAGTGTCTGTAAGAATTTTTCTTAGTTTATGTTTGAAAAATATGGAAGAGGTCTTGGGACAGGTGTTCTGGGAGAGGTCTGAGAAATTTTGAGGGCTTTGGGAGAGATCTCCTGCCTACTCCATTATGGCCTACTGATTTTTAGGGTCACCTTTTAGGGGTTCAACCTTAGTGTTAAGGCTTTTAGACACAATAATATATAAGCAATATTTTCCCTTTTGACTGCTTTAGCTAATGAATTTGTGGATTAATTTAATAATAAACTTGTGCTACCTCCTGGCATAACTCTGGCTTCTGTTTTGTCTTTCTTTTATTGGTCTTGCTAAAAGTATAATTTCATCAAAGACAATTTAGAATTACAGTGGTCATTTGGTAGTATTTCTGATGTGACCCCAATTATTTACTTGAAAGAACTTTTAGAACAAAAGAGGAGTATAATTCTGAATACTCAATGGTTAGCATTTTTATTATTATGCAAAGCTTCAAAATGAAATTTAAATAAAAATGTAAAAGATGTTCTAGTTCTTTGTTAAACAGTCATGAGGAGGTTCTCTATGTCTACTTTAAAAGAGAAATCACTTAGTTTATTTTAGGAGACCTCCCACTTTATTTCTGTTCTTCAGAGATTTAATCCTATGGTCCTGATGGAATTGCCAATGACTCACTGTCTCTTTCTTTTATGTACTGAAATGGATTTGTCTACATTTAAGACTATTCCCTTCTTTGAAAAGGGAAGATGATCAGACCCTTATAGTGGTCAGTAACTCTTTGCATATCCATTGCAAATAGCTCCCTTATACAGTCTTACTTTTTTTCCTCCCCCTTTGGAAAACTTAATTTATTAATTGATCAAAAACCAGTTCTGGTCATTATGTACACACTTCAGAAATACCTAGCTAGTTCAGATAAACAGATCTAACATAAAAAGAGGGGAGAAAACTCAGATTTTAAACTCTAATGGAGCATGTTCCTATTCTAAATGGTTTTTAATTAAACTCTGGAAAAAAGTTTCAATTGAGAGTTAAACTAATTGCTTTGGTTACTGGGTTATAAGATAAAAAAAAGTTACATTCAGAGCTTTTAAACAGAATTAAGTAGATTTTAAGTTTAAGTTTATAAATATAGAGGTTTACAAACTGTATTAGAAACAAGTCCATATCCTAATTCTATTATAATTACTCTTTGTACAAATTAGTCTGATTTAATAATTTTGGTTTAAAAACTGTCCAGTGTTTTCCATATGACCCAGCAATCTCTCTTATGATTATTTACCCGTAAAATCTGAAAACAATTATCTGTGAAGATTTATGTACCCTTTTGTTCACTACAACATTATTTATGGTGACCGAGACATAGAAACAACCAAGTGTCCTTCAATAGATGATGGGATAAAGAAGATGTAATACATATATACAATGGAGTATTACTTGGCCATAAGACAGATGAAATACTGCTGCTTGTGACAACATGAATGGGTTCTGAGATTATATACTAAGTGAAATAAGTGAGAAAAAGTTGAGAACCATATGACCTCACTCAAATGTTGAATATAAAACAAAGCAACAAATGTATAAGACAAACAAACAAAAACTCATAGACCCAGACAATAGTTCAGTGGTTATCAGAGGGTAAGAGTGCCACAGAGGGGGTGGGAGAAGAGGAAAAAGGGGGTCAAATACAGAGGGTCTCCATAAAATGTATACACATTTTAAAAAAGAAAAAACTATTAAAATTGTAATACTCAATATATACCAATAATAAAAGATGAATACAAGTCACATTTGACTTTTGCAATTATAAGAGGTGCTCAAAGTGGTTACCATAAGCATTCAGACATTTCTGATTATGATGAATTACTGCTTGAGCAATGCTGACATCACTTAAAATGTGTATACATTTTTTGGCAGCCCCAGTATATGGTGACAGAAGCAGAACTGACTCTGGGTGGTGAATATATAGATGATGTTTTACAGAAATGTACACTTGGAACTTATACAATTTTCCTAACCAATGTCACCATAACACTTTTAATAAAAATTTAAAACATTATAGAACATCATAATGAATATTCAGATTTAGAGGTAGGTAGATTATCATGTATCCTCACTTATGCCTAATAAAAATTTGGTGGAAAAATTTTTTTAAATCTTCAAAAAAAAGCATATAGAGTAAATGGTACACACTAAGATATTACCACAAGAATCTTGCCTTGAGAAGAATTACTGTACATGCTTATATAAAGTGGCATGAAATTAAAAAAACACAACTTTCCAGTGTTTTCTTCCTGATTTTACCACCATGTTAGAAAATTATACTAGAACGATAATGTAGTTATGCAAGTCTTGGGTTTATTTTCTCATTGAAAAAAATCCTAATTTTAATCTTCTAAATTTCCTTTACTGGTTTTGCTAGAAAACAGCAAAACTTGTGTTCACCTAAATCTGGGAATGATGACACGAAATGTCTCTGTGAAAAGAGACTGATGAGGTTCAAGACATGCTATTCTAAATTATGGCACCTGGCATATTTTAAGGTGAAGGGATTTGAGAAATGGCATGTACAATAAGGACTTTTTCACATTTCCCTGAAGTATATCATAAAACCCTCATGTGAGAGGTACTGACCCTATGCTCAGAGGGAAGGAGCATCCTTAGCTTTGAAGATAAAGGGACAAAGAGAGGTGTGTACTCATTGATGAGTGAATAGATTAAAAAAATGTGAATGCTATTATTCAGCCTTAAAAAGGAAGAAATGTTATTCAGCCTTAAAAAGGAAGGAAATTCTAACACATGCTATGCCACAGATGAACCTTGAGGGCTTTTTGCTAAGTGAAATAAGCCAGACACAAAAAGACAAATTGTGTGAGTCTACTTATATAAGGTATCTAGAGTAATCAAATTCACAGAGACAGAAAGTAGAATGGTGGTTGCTAGGGGCTGGAGGAAGTGGGAAATGAAGAATTGTTATTTAATGATTACAGAATTTCAGTTTCACAAGGTAAAAATAGTTCTGGAGATTGGTTGGAGATTGGTTGCACACAATGTGAATGTACTTAGTACTGTTAAACTGTACACTTAATAATGGTTAAGATGGTAGATTTTATGTTATGTGTATTTTACCACAATTAAGAATTAAAAAAATTGGGAATGTTACTGATGACCTTGGCAAAACAGTTTCAGGGAATAGTGATGCCTTTATGAAAAGAGCAAGTCAGGAAGAAAGTATTCCACTCTTTAAAGTAGGAAGGAAAAGATCTAGTGAACGAGATTAGGTATGGTGGAACATTGGGTGGAAATATCCAAAGGAAGTAGAAAATGAAGTCTTAAACTTACAAAAGAGAGGTCAGGATTGGGGCTATAGATATGGGAAATTACCGGCATACATTTGACATGACAGAAAACCTCCAAGTGAGAATTAAGAAAGAGTGGAGGACATAGCAAAGAACAGAATATTCAATTTAGGAAATGGAAGAAAGATAAAGAAAATAGAAGAAAAAAATAGTAGTCAGGACATCAAGAGAGAATAGAGTTACAGAACACAAGGAAAAAAGACAGCTTCACAGTGGTGGGTGAGGAATGTTATTGATGTTAAATGGTACAGACAAGTTAAGGATGAATATCAGAGCAGGATTTGGAGATTAAAGGGTATTAGTGTTCTCAGGAAAGCAGTTTCTGTACTAATGGGTAATTAATATCTAGGAGGTTTAAGAGAAAGTGGATAGTGAGGAAGGAAAGGTGGTGGGTACATGCCTGTCATTCAATAAATCTATTAATAGTTGTGAGTAGGAAGGGAATAGTGCAGTAGCTCAAAGAAAGCAACATGAGTTTATTTAAGTAGGTTTTCTTATGATAGTGCTAATCTTTCTTTGTATATTTGGGTGTGGAATGGAGACAAACCAATAGAGAACAATCGAAGACTCACGACCTAGGAAATAATTTAGAAACCAAAGTTCTAAAGAAGGTGCATAAGAATGGGTTTAAAGGAAGAATTGAGAAATTGTTCTTATAAAGCAGTACCTTTTTCCTTTTAGATTGGAGGAAAGAAATATAGCTAAAAGAATGGGGAAAATTTTGAGGTAAAGAGAAGGGAAGTGAGGGAGCCCTCATTTAGTTCAGTTTGACAAATTAAAGCTTCATTTTTTTTGCCATAAAGGTGGTGAGGTCATCTTCCAAGAGTGAGGAAGTAGGGCTGCTACTGAGGTTTAAAGAGGGTATAGAATGTATAAATGAACTGTCTCCACTGCAGGAATGTAACTAGGAAATTAACAAAATAGTTGCATCACAATTACTGAGCAACTTTAAGTGCCATGTTGACATTAAACAGCAGAAATTGGTAATGGGCCAGGTAATCATAGTTCCATGAATTTTTTCAGTAATGTTTTTCTGTTTGGGAGCAAAAATGGAAGTGAAGGATGGAGTCATTCAGTTTTGGTATGGGCACGGTAAGCAGAGGAACTGATTAAAGGAGTGAAGCTATCTGAAGTGTTAGGGCAACTTTAAAATGGTGAGCGATGGTCTTTAATCTGCACAAGTAGTACAATATAGCAAGAAGAAAGTAATGGACTATCTAATCTGATAGATTTCAGAGACTGCCATTGAAAAGCTAGAGAAATGAAATTTAAGAAAGCTCTAATGGGAAGCATTGTGGCACAGTGGGAAAAAGTCATTACAGTCAAAACACTTAGATATGAAACCAGGCTACGTCACTTACACAAAAAGTATGTTAGGTAAGTTGCTTTGGTTTTGAGTGTTAATTTTCTCTTACATAAAATGAAGTAGAATTGTACTAACCTCCTAGTGTTGCTTTAATCATAAAGCATATAGCACTACTGGGCATAGTAGGCACTCAACTTCCTTTCCTTCTCTTACTAGTGGAAACAAAGATTTTACAGATTCTAGTTTTATAATAGCAGCTGCTTATGAAAGGCCCCAAAGAATATTATATGAGGATTTCAGACAGACTTTATATATCTAAAGTTCAAACTTGTTTGAACAAGCTTCTGCTATTGACAGTGGCCAGGCAGTTATATATACAGAAAAAGAATGAAACAGAATAAGCAAAGCCATAGTGGAGATAAATACACTTAATTCTCTCTCTCTCTCTCTCTCTCTCTGTGTGTGTGTGTGTGTGTGTAAGAGAGAGAGAGAGAGAGAGAGAGAGAGGCCGAGAACGCATGAATAAATGAATATGAGTTTTGAAATATGGCTGAAGGTGCTGAAATAGTACCTTCAAAACTACTGAAGGAATAATTACAGCTATTACAGCTAGTACTTTGGATAACTAGACAGCAAGTATACAATCTTGACTTACTAAAGATAATGCAGCTGGCTGACTGATGTCCAGTCTAAAGACCTGTGGGTCACCAGCTAAAGTTCCAAGGGGATCAGATTTTGTTTTATGAATAAAGAGATGATGTCATCAAGAGTCAAAATTAGAAAATACAACTGGGAAATATAATAAAGGTTGGTAAAGAGGAAGAAGATACAACTGCCTCCTAAGTGTTAAATTTGATACTTTGTCTTCTATTTAAACTTACTTCCTAACTCTGTCTAGTCTCATGACTAGATAATAACTGTATATGTTGATTACTTCCAAATGTTCTGTTATTTCTCGTAAGCTCCAGATTAATTCATTCAAATTGCCTGCTCAATATTTCTACTAGGATTGCTAATAAGTATGTCAAATTTAACATGTTTAAAATAGAATCTCTTATTTCTACTGTCTAATCTTTTTCACCTGGGTAAGTGATAACTATCCTTAGAATTGCTCAGGCCAAAAACTTTGGAGTTCATCTTGACTCCTCACTTTCTCTTACATTCTACTATGAATTCACTAACAAATTCTATTGGCTTTACCATCAAATATATCCTGGATCTGATTACTTCTCATCATCTTCATTGCTACCATGCTGGTCTAAATCTCTTGCTGGTCTAAATCTCTTGCAAATCCTTCTACCTAGTCTCCCTGCTTTCTTCCTTTACCTTCCTATATAACATGTCATATAGAAGCCAGAGTAAACATTTAAAAATTTAAGACATGTTATAGTCCATATTGTATCCCTTCCTCAAAATGGGCTATTTAGAATAAAATGATCTTGTTTCTGTTACCTCTCCAACCTTAGCTCCTTTGACTTTGCTCCTTTCTCTCTACAGTTGAGCCACACTGACCTCCTTACTGTCCCTCAAACATGACAAGCATGCACCCGCTGTTTGGAACACAATTCCCTTCATATGACATACGCCCTCAATGCCTTCTTATTTCCACGCTAATTTCACCTCATCAGTGAGGCCTGATTACCGTATATAAAAGAGAAGATTCTATCAATCAGGTCCAGACAGGACAACCAAATCTCCTCTAGGTATTTCAAATGGAGGGGTATGGGAGAAAGGAAGATTTAACACAGGGAAATGGTTACAAGTATGTTGGGAGAGTTGGAGAAACACAGGAGGAGAAAAAGGTGTGTTACCAAAGATCAGTAACTGTAGGACATCACCATCACCTCCAGGGCTGCTGGGGAAAAGTGATGTTACTGAGAGTTAAGGAGCTTATACTTCTGGTAATTTCCTTCTACCTTCTAACATCACATTAATGCACCCCAATGGCAAAACCTAATTGGACCACAACTGGGAAGACAGATGGAAAACAGAGTTTTCAGGTTTTTAGCCTTATTATTTAGCTTTAAAAGGGATGATGTAGGGTAAGTTTCAACAAATACTATCTGGCACATAGATCTCCTACTTCCACTCTATACCATCTGACCCTTCTTTATTTTTCTTTATATCATTTATCACTATTTGTTTATTGATCACCCCCATAAGCTGCCTAAGGCTGTTATAAGAAGTACTGATTCTTAGGTATGAATAGGGCTTCTAAGTTGGGGGCTCCCACACTCTTCTAGTAAAATTCCTGTTCCATTGTACCAAAATGTCACTTGCAGAACACACACAAAAAACCCACTCTTGGATGGCTGTGTGGATTAAGAGGACCAGTCCCAATGAAGAAGAAAGCCTGATGCCATCCTGCTTGATACTGGGTTTTCTGTTCATTATCTTTCTAAGTATATTGGTTCACAATATGGTGTAGTTACATCTTGTAACTATGATGTTTAGATAAGAGAACCTCTGGTGGGCATTCTAGCACGTAATAGATGCTCAATAAATATTTATTGAACAAATGCATGACATTGGAAACATATACCTACAATTATGTACAATTACTGGATGGTATTAAGTAAATTTTAAGATACACAGTTGTTTGAAATCAACAAATGTCTACATTAACTATTTTGTGTTAGTTGCAGTCTAGAATTTACTGTACC
The DNA here is from genome assembly GCA_004026885.1 of Lyroderma lyra. Taxonomy (NCBI): domain Eukaryota; kingdom Metazoa; phylum Chordata; class Mammalia; order Chiroptera; family Megadermatidae; genus Lyroderma; species Lyroderma lyra. Next base: position 3,444 of record PVJL010000637.1, on the reverse strand, counting down.
TCCCCAATTTTGAAAGAATTCCTCCATCCTGAACAAGCTCATATAATCACAGAATACTGGGCAGGTTTTAAATAAAGCATACGTAGACATGATGTATGGCTTTCTTTGGGTTGCCTAAGGTCACTGTTCTGCTTACAATATATCACACTGGATTCAAGAATTGGACATATGTGAAGTCATATAAATCAGAACTAATACTTAAGGAAAGCTGTACTATGACTGACTAAATTATAGACTTGTCACATTAATAGACAGATGTAATTTCGTTTGGCCTCTTCGAAAATAAATGAATGATTTTTAAATTATTATTTCTGGCTACCTGAGGATCTCAAGCCTTTGGGAGACATATTATGTTTTACTTATCTCTTTTACCCACAGTTTCCTATATAGTGCCATGCATAGAGAAGTACCCAATGAACATTTATTGAACTAAACTATATATTCAAAGAGAATCATAACAGCTAACTTTGGATGTAAGTAGGGGATGAATGTTGAGCTATACTGAACCAGAGATTATAAAACGTAGAAACATCATTCCTTTGGAAAACCATGGTAATACAATAGGCCACAGAGAGTAGAGGGAGTCATACAGAATCTATCAAAGCCTCTCCCACAATGATCAGGTCTATGAGGTCAGGGAACCAGGTCTACAAATTCTTCCTTGGATTCCATGATGTAAGTACCATCTCTATTCTCACTCCAGCATTTTGCCCTACTAGTAAATAGTTTTAATAAAGAATATAAAAAATAGCCTTAAAAATGTACTTCCAATGTACTCAGGGCAATAACAGAGTATTAGTCCAGCCCTACAAAAGTAATAGGAAGAATACAAGAAATATAGCTTAAAAAAGTTAACGAATAATTAGTTATTTAGCTTTCTATTTAGCTTTCCCAAACTACATAAACCCACTGAGATGCACAAAACATATAAATAAATCATAAATATAGTTCATTAAGTCAACCAGTCTAAAAGAAATTACTTTCTAATGCTAAATATGTCAGTTCATTCTAGAGGTATTAAAATAATCGCTATGTAAAGCAATTGAAAAGAATGTTTGTTTTGGGTCAATCAATAGTTTTAGGGAATGACTAGTACACACAGACTGGGAAGTAAGCAAATCTAGAATGTTGACTTTTTTCCTCCATTAGCAAAACAAAATATTCTATGCTTTTTTTTTTTTTTTTTTTGCTCTTTCCAAAGTAACTGTATGGGTAATAGAGAGATCCTTGAAAATGTCTATTTCCAATAAATTAAAAATTGGCTTATTTTCAGAATAAAGTTAGAGATGAAAAGAGAGAGAAAAAAGAAATCCTGTTATTCTCTTTATAAATGTAAGTTCTAAAGAAATTAATTTTAAAAATCTCAATAGTTTCTGATTCTGCTCTCTGGCTTTGAATTCCCAGTAGATTGACGTTTCAATATTCCCAGTTTGACCTTAGACTCTCCTATTCCTAAGCAAAACAAGGAATAGGAAAAATTTCAAGAGTTCTCAAAAAAAGATTAACTTCCCCCTCCTAAATCAGAGCTGAGAAGACATTGTGACACATTCTGAAGAGCCTGCCAATAGAGATGCTATCTTTAGAGAGAAAAAAACTGATTATCAAATGCGTCCTGTTGATTAAAAGACCACGTGGAATTTTCACAAGAAGGGCGAGCCATGGCATCCTGATTCACTGAATTATTGCCCACGCAGAGGTGGCCTCTATCATCTCAGTAGCAGAACAGGTAGAATTCACAGTCCTAATACAAAGTTGCCTAATAATTAGTTTGCACAGTTGAATATCTATAGCTATGAGTCAACATTCTTTATTTACATGTACTGAGTGTGTGGAAAGGTCATTGGTTGTAATATTTCATTCTAATAAATGGAAGGGGACATTCATTAATATATAATTTCTAGTTCTTCCTTCTCATCTTCTGTATTTGAACTATCCTGAAGCCAATTCATTATTTCCCTGTTACAGGAATGTGGCAAGATCTACAATCCACAATGTTCTATTTATAATACAGAACAGATATCAGACATACTTTTATCAGAAAGTCCCATTCCACCATCCCTTTTTACCTCATTCCCTGTTGACATGACTGCAACCACTGGAAACTTATTAACTTCAACCTCTGTGACACCTACAGTTGCTAGAAGACCAATCTCTGAGGGTCCCATGTGGGTTCCTTTGGCCAAAACGCATTCCCCTCTTTTAATGTCATGGCCGATGGGTCTGAAAGTCAAAGTAGCACCATAAGCACTATGAGTAAGATCAATATTTTCTCAACTCAGGGAAACTTCACTGTCAGAGAAGGAACACACTCAAGGAGAGAAAAAAGTCAACAGATGAGGCAGGAGCAGAATAATGAAGATATTCTAAATTATGCCTTTTTAATGAAAAATATTAAGTCACACAACTAAAGATAGAAATTGAATTTGTATCCATTACTGTTAAATAGGAATATGTTATTTCATATTTGAAAATTAGTTTACAAATTGCTTTGTACCACATTACTGTCAAAAATATCAACTGCAAACTTTCTTTGATATAAAGCAATAAATTATATGGCATTAATTATTAAAAAGTCTATAGCTTGTTAGCTTTGTGGTGAGGACAATAATGTTAATGAGGTTACAGTCATAGAAATAATTTCCATTTGGACCACGTAGGTTGGTCCAGATATGTGACAGAAGTCCACTCACTTTGGCCTCCTGCTACAGTGATGGAATAAGTGTAGCTTTGTTACAAGGAAATTTGAGCAAATTAGTATTAATGAAATCAGGGCAAATGTATTTCATAGTAAGAAAAATAATTTAAAGTATATGCACTACTTATGGTAGGACAGTGGTCTCATCTTTGCTTTTGACTATTTCATTTGCCTTCATTATCTACATGAAACAGTGAGCAGGGCACACATGGGATGTAGAGTTTAGAAAATTCATTTTTCTACTATTAAAAGTCCTCAAAGCTAATGGTTGGTTAATTGACTGAGATGCAGATTTATAATAGCCATGCTCTCCTGAGTTTATGTTCATGTAGAAACAAAAGTTGGTTACATATTCTCTATGTTATGAATTTACCTGATATCTTGGCCTGGCCGAGCTTGCACCAGAATTCGTACTTCAAGTTCTTCAGTGCCCTGTAGTAAGAGGAAGTCATTTCAAACAGAACAATCTAACAGAATTTCTTTTTTTTTTTTTTTTTTTTTAATTTTAATTCATTTTTATTGTTAGACTTATTGGGGTGACATCTGTTAACAAGGATTACATAGGTTTCAGGCATACAATTCCACAGTGCATTGTCAACTTGATGCATAATAAGTTCACCACCTAATGTGACCCCTCTTTCCATCCCCTTATATTTAGCTTCCCCCCCTCCTCTCCCACCCCCTCCCCTTTCTCCCCTCCCTAACCCACTCGTCCCCAAATAAACATTAAACTATCTATTGTGTCCATG